>SSNP01000016.1:4954182-4990674 GCA_006937955.1 Pachypanchax playfairii | reverse complement strand
ATTCTCACATCTTTTCTGTAAAGCTACATATTAGCAGCACATATCTGGACACAGGTATTTGACATATTATTATATTTCTTTTTATGCTCCATAATTGGACTTATTTGATACCAATGAGGCATGATCTTATGCCCGCTGGTTAGGGATATGAAAAACATCCGTTCATCTTGTTTTAGCCTTCAGTTGTTGGGACGTTTGGAAGACAAGCAAATATTTTTTTCCATAAAACTAAACTTTAATGCAAAAAAAAAAAAAAAAAACTGACAGGTATCAGAATCTGAGCAGCTTTGACAAGAGCTAAATTAAAAAGCATCATACCGTGGAGCAAAATATTAAAACTCTTCACCTCGTCTGTGTGAGATATCAAAAGATTTCACCAGGTGTTAAAAATCCATAACTTAAAATCAAGTTATTCATGTTAAAATAATATGATGGTGACAAAGTGTGTGTTTGAGTCTTTTATTGGTCTTTATTTACAGGAGTGCGGCTTGATGGCAGAGATCAAAAGTGCATGAAGGCGACAGAAAGGCAGCCATGATCAGAAGACTTCAGTCTTCAGAGGACACTGATGGGGTGTGCGGGGGCTTTTTGGCTAGCAAAGATTAAAGCAGTTTTAAAATAAGCTAGAAAGACTACAGCGTTTACCCAGCCACACCACAGATTGTGTTTTGTGTATTGTTTCAACTTACAGTTTGTGCTGTTTTCCTAAAGAGAGCTGATATGATGCAATTCAATTATGATGTTTAAAACGCCAATATAAATTTACCATTGCACAGAGTTTTGTCACAAATTGTAAATCAAATATTTAGCTTTTTTTTGTTTAGTTTGAATATCTTAAAATTTTCTGGATCACAAAAGAAACTGATCAAAATGTAAAAAATTAATTAATAGAATTAGAAAAAGCTTCGAAAGTGCAAGAGTTAACAGAAAATCTGCCATATCTACCTTGTGAAATGAAGAACTTTGATTGTTCAGGTTCAGGTAAATGTAATCTTCTTAGATTTACATGAACATCACTGGAAAACCAAAACCCGGATCTTTCTCTGTATATTAGTCCAGAGTCGGAGGTTTTAAACACACCGCGACACACTGAATGAGGCGTCGATGGCTCGTCTTGGTCAAATAATTTCTCACACCAAAATAAACAAAATCTGACTTCTTTGCAAGATGTAATGTTTGGATGTAATGAAGCGTCCATAGATGGAGCAAAGAACATCTGGCTCATGTTAACAGTTTCTACTGTTATCTGAACTGATCCAGGCGAGTTGACCTGAATCAGAACTTGACAAAAACCTTTTATCTGAGATGTTTTTGTGGTGATCAAAGACAGAATTTCACACTCTGTCAATACCCACTTAAAGTAACAGCTGATATTTTGAGAGAACGTCACATGATTGAGCAAAATTAATATTAATTTTAATTAAAATCTGCACCACAAAATGAGTGAAAGCAAGTGTTAGATTATACAGCAGATATATACAGGGCTGTTTAATCAGTGTCAACACGCAACAACGACCTTTAAATCAAATTTTAACAAAGTGTCCACAGCACCAACAACCTGCTCATAACTCATCAAAAGGAGCCACTTGGAGGAAAGTTATCAGCTTAAAACAGTAGATTAATGGTGTAATTCCTGTTGTTTACTAGGAGATTTTCAGGGTTTTAAAACACGTGAAAGTGAAACGGCTCACCACAGCTGCAGCCAGGTCAGCTCCCAGAGAAGTCCAGCTCAGAATCAGCGTCAGAACTCCGAACACCATCATCCTGCATGCACACAAAGCAACAGCATGGGCACAGTGAGACTCCATCAGTTAACCAAGATGCTTGTTTTAAATAAATAAACTTGTCCGGTCATTTGTTTGATCACATTTGCAACGTTTGTTTTTGATAATTTCCTCGACGCATCTGACATCTAGATGTTGAAATGTGTTGTTCTGACTCCGTTTGCAGTTTGTTGCTGGAAAGAAGAATTTACAGAATTATTTCCTGATGAAGGAAAACACAGTGAGCCCCAAGGAGTAAAAAAAAAAACAAGAGCTGATCTAATTGACCCGCCGTCAACCAAAAAAAAAAAATGAGATCATCTTTGTGTCTTTGTAGCGTAGACATACAGCTGCAGCTGAGTTTCTATGTAAACCGAAGACTCTTCTGTCGGCCTACATCTGATTACAGCCCTCTGGGAGGATGAGTGTTCCATCACCCATGCGAATGCACACATTTGTGTTTGTTTTTTCAGTGAGCTCCCAACCTGATGATGTCAGTTTATCAGAAAATGACATCAGATACATGTGACGAGGGGGTGAAACAACTACAACAGATCTGCTTTTATGGGAGGAACTTTCACAAATTCACTTTCTACAGATCAGATTCGAATTTATTTCACAAAGAAATGAGCTTCTACTGCTGAATTTAACAAACCACTTTTTTTTTCTATTTCCTTTATCTCTCTTGTCTGTATTCCCTTGAGCTTCTCTCTGCAGGATCTTCACTCGGCTTTGGGTTCAGCTTTGTTTGTGTACCTTCTGTCACTGTTTCTGTAGAATTTAAAGACCTCAGTGAACTCTGAGACTTAACAAGATGAGACATTTAAGCCGGTGTATCAATGGGCGGCAACTTTTGGTGACAAATTACAAATAAAATTCACAAGGGAGTTTCCAAAATGTCTAGAAAAGATGTTGTCAGAGTCATCTGGTACATATTTCTCATAAAACTTCATTTGTACCAAGTCAGTGTGACTCCAACTGAAAATGTACATCATTTCTTAGAATTTACTGTCTCTAATGACTCACAACAGGGAGTAACTGGCTTTATTTTGCTTAGACTGCTGACCTTCATTTAAAACAAAAAGTACAACCAAAGCCAAATTACAATATACAGTATGGGCCATTTATATGGCTACACCTTGATAAAATGGGAATGGTTGGTGATATTAACGTCCTGTTTGTGGTACATTAGTATATGTGAGGGGGCAAACTTTTCAAGATGGGTGGTGACCATGGTGTCCATTTTGAAGTCGGCCATCTTGGATCCAACTTTTGTTTTTTCAATAGAAAGAGGGTCATGTGACACATCAAACTTATTGGTAATTTCACAAGAAAAACAATGGTGTGCTTGGTGTTAATGCCACTTTATTCTTTCATGAGTTATTTACAAGTTTCTCTTTGTTCATAGCCATTGACATGTCGAAGACGTTAACGCGTGAGAAGCGGATCGAAATTGTGTTGATATCTATTGAACACAGTAACCGGTCATTTCAATTTTTTGTGTTATGCCATTAAAATTGTTCTTTGTCTTTAAGACCCTCCAAAAACTTAAAATTAGTCAACAAAGATGACCTAATACACAAGAAAATGTTACTCACTGCTTTGCTTTCAAATATTTTACACTCTGTTGATTGGAACCACTGACCTAAATCTTTATTTGAAAACCTTTTTGATGCCATTGAACTATACAAGCTGCTTTGAAATGATTATTACACCAAGAAATTTGGCAAACAGGAGCAACGCCCCCCCCCCCCGAGTGACCTCTCAATGCCTGCAGGTCAGATCCTGGCAAAGCGAGTGACGCTGTAATACTCTGTCTTATGTTCTGGTAGGAAGATTCACTGACTTGCAGTAAATGGGTTGTAAACTTCAAGCAAAGCACATCAAGTAAAACAGTCACAGAGGTCTATAGAGCAGGGAAGATGATGCAACAACGGATGCACTCCAGTCACTCTGAATTAAATCACATTAGCAAGATTTTCTTCTTGACTGAAAAAAACTATTGCTGTTCTAACCAGTTTGCAGAAAAGAAAGAAACCGGTACTAACAAAAGGGATTCGACCCTCGAGGCAGAAACTCAATCTCATCTCATTCTCAGGTTCTAATAACTCATTTCTTGCAAACACCATTTTGGAAACTGCTACAGACTGAATGTATTTCATTACACTGAGTTTATATTCATTCAGCTAATTAACCAATTTCCTACAAACTACAATCCTGTTTTCTAGGATTAAACAAATACATTTAAGTTTTGATAATCAGACTTTATTCTGTGATGAGGAGGATAATATATTAAAATATATAGGATTTATTCTTTATTTCTTGAAAATTGGTATGATACGTTTGGTGTTAGAAGATTTAAAAATGTATGAGATGCAATGTGTTGCACGTGACTGAATACCTGCAGTCACTCTAGATTTATTTTGCAATCTCATCCAAGTTTGAAACACTTTGATTTTAATAAATCATTGAACTGTATTGTGCTTTTCCAAAAACTGACCTAAATTTTAAGTCTTTCAGATTGTCAGAAAACTTTTTTTTTGACTCATTCATCTCACTCTGCACTTAGCAGACTGTGTGGAAAGGTCATTATTATTGTATACTACATGTACAAGAGCCCAAGTACACTTTCCTGTGGTATATCATAAATACATGAATCTGGGAGGATCCTGCCGGCAGCCCGAAAGGCTGAAACATTTAAGTAAAAAATGTTTAGTTTCTCCTTTAATAGCCAGGTGGTGGTTTGTTCTCAGACCTCCATGTTCCTGCAGTTCATTTCACAGCAGAAAAGTGTTTAACAAAGCTGTTGGCATATGTTAGTCACTGATTTGATTAAACTATTATAACCATTTAATACACGTTTGTTTGTTGCGCAATAAAATTTGTCTATACCTTTTTTAAAAACATTTTAATATGTGCAAAAATATTCTGAGCAGCTTTGTGTGTCATTGAAAAATATTCTTATGTTACAAATTACATTACAGTTTATACAAGGTGCTTAAAGGAGAACGCCCGTTTTTTGCAATTGGGGCCTTATTTATTCTGTGAGATGTGTTTTACTCGTCATCAGTGGTACTTTTTTGCGATTCGGATTCGTCTCGGAGATTTTTGATTCACACGCCAAACACCTAAACGCCAATAAACGAGAGTCCGTTGGGCCTGCGTTTGCCGACCCTAAATCGGTTTAAAATCAGTTCAAATCCGTTATTTTTTTAATCTGGCCATTAGGATACTCTATTGTTTTTTCCGTTCCAGTGCCATTTTGAATCCTGCGCTCATAGAAATGATATTTTTTAGGAAGCTAAGCCACTGCACCAATAGAATGGGCGCGCGGAGAGATGACGTCACTCTCCCGTCACTGTAAAAAATATCATTTGAACTGATTTTAAACCGATTTAGGGTCGGCGAACGCAGGCCCAACCGACTCTCGTTTATTGGCGTTTAGGTGTTTGCCGTGTGAATCAAAAATCTCCGAGACGAATCCGAATCGCAAAAAAGTACCACTGATGACGAGTAAAACACATCTCACAGAATAAATAAGGCCCCAATTGCAAAAAACGGGCGTTCTCCTTTAACCATAAATAAAATGGTGTTTTGTCTGCCTTTTAGGGATGGAGGTATACCGGTTTGTACCGAAAACCAGTATTTATTTTAGTTAGTCAGGCCTGTGTATTCATAAGGAGAGGGCGGGGCCTAAAATTTGTACTAGAATCAGCAGCTGGGGGAGTTTCTTTTGTTTTGGCTACAACTATCAGGTTGCATTTTGGTGTTTAGTTTCTACATACAGTAGCTATGTCTCACCAACAACAGATTAAATAAAAACTGCAAAGTTTACAGCAAACTTTATGATTGTCCCGCCTGCTTCCACATCTGAGTATAAATTCTAATTTATTCTGTGTGTCATGGTAACACCCAGTCAGCCACACTAAGTTAGTAAGTCTCCAGAGTGTAATTTGCCTCCAACCACTTCCACTCTATTGGAAAAAAGCATCTACTGGGAGGACAGACACTCGACACTAACTCGACTTGTGGGTGTGTGTGTGTGTGTGAAGGGGTTAAAGAGTGAAGTGGGAGAGGTTTTGTGGTTAGTGGGACAAGTTCACCACAGTTCACACGCCTTACTCAAGAGAAGAAAGATGGTCGAATGTTCAGAAGAATAAACGGAAACCACGATGGATTTAACGTCCTCCAAAGGCTCTTCTTAAAATCTGCAGTGATCATGCAAAATATTAGACCAGGCATCATTTGCAGGGGAAGTGACATTTTTTTTCCTCTCCTTATAAAAAAAACAAAGCTATTCAATCTCAGGGGATTCTTTTTGTGCCTCTCTTATCAAATATAATTAATGTCTAAAGCTATTTAAAAGAGATCGAGTGTTAAACTGGAACAACAATCCTCAGGAAGTGAGATTGGAGATATAATCTTCTGGCTTTGCTCCCATCTCTCCACAGAGCTCCAGTTCAATTTGTAGAGCAAAGCCACTGAGATGGAAACACTCTGAGCAAGTTCACCCTCCTGCTGGCAATACTAAAAGGCAAATGGTCAAACACGCCGAGCCAAGCTGAGCCGTGTTTGTACATGGATATGATCCATGGCTTAGCTGCTGCGTACACAGGCGATTTCCCATGGGAAGAGACAGAAACCCCCTCCGAAAAAGTTCTCTTTGTCTGCTCCAGTCATTCTAAATTTCACCTAAAATGAATCAGAACTCTAGTATGTTTGTCACAAATTATTTATTGATAGCAATCTGTATCATGAAAAAGAACAAACTCTGATCTTTAACCCTTATCTCTCCCCGTTCAGCCTTCCTCCTGCGCAATGCAATTTAAACCAGAACAATTCCAGCATCAAAAGCTAATCTCTTTAAGTATGAACAGTTTTACATCGTGCATAGCAGACTCACGTGGTGAGCAGCCAGCGGGACTGCTTGGCCAGTCCCAGACAGGCCAGCAGGCAGATGATCAGGTCCAGGATGAGGAGCAGCAGGTACGTCAGCCACCTGCAGACACAGATGCAAGTTAAAATTAAACTGCTGATGATGTTTTTGCTCAGTGTGGTGGGAGTTTGATGAAGAAAATAAAGAAAAAACACAAAGTTATTGTAGAGCGTTCTCCAGCTGATCCAATTTAGCCATCTGAATGTATGTGTACTGAGTGTAAAGTCATCAATTCTGGTAAGAATAATGTTCATAATAAATAGAAAAAGCACCCAAAATGGATAAAATGTATTTTTATACCGACTGTGGGTTGAAACAATGTCATTAAAGAGGAACTCACCCTCTCTAAATTATCTTCCTGCCTTCTAACTGCTTTTTCAAATAATGCTGAAGGAGGCGTTACTTTAAGAGGCGGTCCTGAGCTGTGATTGACGTGTAGCACTTCTCCATGTTTACATTAGCTCCAGTGTGACTCTGCTGTGTTTCAGAGAGGTAACCTGACCATGATGAGAATATAACGTCTATAAATCACATCCACACAATCACTGTAGTAAAATAAAGTCTTTGCCCTGATTTTACTGATATTAGTTATTTTGTTTGTCGTAGTTTTCAGCCAGTTGCTCTAAATCCCTGTGTGCAGCTCTTTGGTGAGAAGCTGGAGACAACGGGCGGTCTGGGGCGAGTGTGTCTGTCTAAGAGATGGTTTTATACTCCAGGAGGCGTGTCTTAGAGAAGATGCTTGTGATGTAGAAATGTACCGCTTTCAGCTAATCACAAAATTCAAATGCAATAACCACCTTTCAACCCTAAGAGGGCAGCACTAAGACGTTTTTAGACCAAAAAGTGTGGAATTAAAAGTTTACATGAAAATGTCAAAATTTTCAAAATTGCCCAGAAACTGAAAGGTTGCATTAAAGACCCACTAATACAGTTTATTAGCAGAAAAAAGCAGTTTTGAGGGTGAGTTGCTCTTTAAGGAGATAAGCAAGACAAATCAAAAGAACGGATGTCCTCTTAACTTCCACATCACTGGGCACATACAGTGGCTGTCAGCTAAGGTCTGCATTTCAAGATAAACTCCGCCCACTTCAGTGTAACCATCTGTTAGGTGAGCAGTAGCCAAGCTGCAGCTGATCACAGCAAAATCGGTCCAGATGGTTAATAATAAATGGCTTTAAATCCATATGGCTGGATGATGTAATAAAAAGATCTTTTCACATCTACACTAAGATCTGTCAATCTATCTGACATGTCTTCTTCTTTCCAAAATAACCTCCATTACCTCATCTCCAAGGCACTCGTGTTGCTTTTTTTATTCCCCCTCTCCGTCACACTCTTTAATCTTTCACCTTCTTTTTTCCTGCTTCTCTTCTTTTTCCTTTTCACCTTCTCACGCTTTTATTTCTTGTTTAATCATTTTCTTTTCCTGACATGATGCAGGGAAAGAAACCAAAGCATCTACATGAGAGGGTCTCCAGTAACACTGTGTTTGCTTCTGTCATCCCGATCCAATTAGTCAAACTGAGTAAAGCCTGGAAACACGAGGGGGGGGAGAGGGTGCCTGTACGCATCACACAGCAACAACAACAAAAATTCCTTGATGTAATGTCGCTATATTTATGTGACTCAGTAAAGTAGCATGAAGTCAGTATTCAAACACCAACTGATGTACTCCCGCCCTGTTTGTCGGACCGAGGTTGAGATAACTAGTCCATTAAAAGCTTGAGATGTCTGGCGGTCTACGTTCTGTCGGCCTGCTCTATTAGCGTGAAGCAGATGAGTCACATTACACATCACTAGAAACACAACAGCCTGTTTATCACAGAAGACACAGCAGCAATACAACTGGACTCAAAGGTTTGTTGTGGTTGTGTTTGCAATAAGTTTTAACGTGACAATTCCAGGGTGAGATAAATAAATCAATAAAACCTGTATTATTCATAAATCTTGCATACGTTCAGCTCAATCAAACGACACAAAATAATGTGCACTCTCATCATCGCTGCGACTGCACGCACACCCCAGTAACCAAATGACAATATCTAAATTTAATCTTCATGAATATGACAGATGTCATTATGGGTCTAGCTACAGACTTTGACTCATGCTTGGAAGCCTCGTATTATAAATTTCTCCCAGCTAACCAGCTGTGTGTGAAGATGCAGCTTGTTCCCCCAACATGAGATATATTTTCAAAAAAATATGCACAACTTTCACCTCCTGCATGAGTTTATGTTCACAACAACCTTATGTAATATTCATGGCGAATGAAAACAGCATTTTAAACTTTACAGGAAATACTTTCTTAACTTGTCCTCTCAGTTCTGGAAATGGGTTATTTTACTACGCAACATCCCAAAAACTGTTCGCAAGCACAACATGTGATCACACATATATTTCTTCACCTGTAATACTCGATGCTTGCCATTTGATCAGCGATGGCTGCCAAGTCCACTTGAGTCTCCTCCCAGTCAGGAAGGCCCAGCAGCTGTTTGATCACGTTGTCAGCCATCTGCTGCATAAACTGAAGGGTCTGAACGTAGTCACCCCGCGTGGCAAAGATCTCATCCAGCCTGGCGAGGTGCTGGTGCAGACCAGTCCTCATGTTGCCCATGCTGCCAGTCACCTGCGGGGCAAGGAGCAAAGAGACAAAAATTAAGTCTGTTTCCAAAACAAACACAGAGGTTGGGTCAAATTAAAATTTTAAGAATTAAAAACTTGGACAAGGTTAATGCTTAATTTATTATAATGGTTCCTTTTTTTGTTCCAAATGGAGGGAACTGCAGTTGTTTCCTTGCAGATAGAACAAATGTCTAAATATAGAGGTTTTTGTTGCCTGCAGTGATGCACTCAACCAACCAGTGAGTAGCTGCTCCTGTGGGGTCACTGACTGCACTGAAAAAGTCCTCTGGATACAGCTGAGTGCATTACCTCATGCTACTTTTCCAGGCCTGTGTGATGAGTTAGTGTGCTTTTAAGATTTTGTTTCTCATTACCCAACTGTGAAATAAAATATTTATGAATAAAGTCTGTTTTACCGTGAGGAATATTCCACAGATTCACAAGAACATGAAGCAGGAAATGAACCCATTGTGATACCGTTTCAAATTTTTTAGCCATGTGACTCACTCTTATTCATCATCATCACTCATATTCTAAAAGTGAATAAGATTTCTCTGATGTTGGTTTGTTCACTTGTTCCAGGTGCAAGTTAATCACTTGTTTTACTAGTGATGGGCCGGCAAAACCTTCTCTGTAGCTTAAAAATATCTGAATCACAGACTGATGTCAATTATAATAATTTTTCTATGAATATTTATTAAATAATTCCAAATGGTCAGTTTACTTCATTTCATAACCTTTTGCCTGGTTGTGCTGCTTTAACACATGCATTTTTATACTAAAGCATTTAACCAATCACATTTCAGCCATCTGTTTCCAGGCAGGGTCAAAGTTACAGAAATCTACCTGACGCCTTCGCAATCAGTTCTACAGAAGTTATCTATTTACAATGCAACAGCTTTACATACTGCATTTCTGCATATGTTTTTATTGCTTTAAAATAGTTATGGATGGATGGATTGATTCAGATGGAATGCCAATGAAATCCTAGGTGTAAAATGCATGGCCTGCCACTGAGTTTTAATCAATGGGTTTCTCAAAGTCTCTAGGACCCATACAACAAATCATCCTGTGTCTTCTACTAACTTGTATGAGTGTATGTTTTTTTTATTAAACCGTATTTTACACAGACTTTTAGGGTTATTTACAATTGCAAATAGCAGCTAGCCATAGAAATTCTGGTACAGCATGTAAAACTATCCATAATATTTTCACTAGAGTAACCATGTAATGCAGAACTTTAGAAAGCTATTCGTAAGTAAATTTGAGGACTTGAGCACAGTAACCCACTCTGGTCTTGGTCTTACTGAGGCAAGCTCTTAGCTAGCTAGTCTGCTAACTACTTACTTTCTCTAAACTGAGGTTATTCAAAGAACTACTTTCAACAGATACGATATTTATTGTTTATTAGCTATTCAGACAACCCTACTTCAAAAGATTTGGACCATGTATCTATCATTAATGAGGCAGTTTGTTTACCTCTTTAAGCCTGTAATCATACAGCAACTCGTTCATTCCTTAGAGGAAACATGTTCCACTATAGCAGCCGACACAGAAACTTCAGCTTTTAATGTGATATATTACATTTTTAATTGATCTGCAAAGACCACATTATACAGCATGTGTGCAAAAATCCCATGTACAGACACTAGAACGTACTTGTGTTTAACTATTGTGTATTTTGCTTGAAGGAAGTAGCTCTCACAGAGACATTCTGTTTTCTGATAATTAAAAAGGGTAATAAAAGCTTCCATTCAGCTCTGGGAGGTTGGCATTCACGAGAGAGGCAGCTTGCCTTGTTTGTGTTTTTCATGGATATGGTTTACTGAGGCTGAGATGAGAAAAGGTTTAGTGGAAATAATTAGTTGTGTTTTTGTATTCAAAGTGTGAGCTGCTTTAAATAAAAGCATCACAAGTAACCTATAACCTTATTTACCAAAATCATATGTTCACTTTTAGGATTGATTTGCATGTTTAAAGTTGAAAAAAGACTCCTTCTGTATGTCTTTGCAGCCCTTTTAGGCAACATTTGACCACTTTAAGCTCCTGTCTCTTTAAGACAACACATGAGGCAGCTGCTCTTTCTTCATATGCAGTTAGAACCATCCAGACATTGAGTCAGTGTATTTACACGATGATGCACAATAAAGTAAGACAAGAAGTGCATCCCACTCAGTGCCAAAAAGATATGAGCACGTTGCCTCAATATGTTATGATGTAATATCTGGCGATGAGTTTAAACCTAGAATGAAGTGTTCAGCGGTAATTGGGCACACAAAAAAAAACATGCTCAGTCTTTTCTAAAAAGCTTTATTAATTGTTTTTGTGGATTACATTGCCTTGGTAATTTGGAAAGAGCCCCAAAATTGTACACATCTTGTGACCAATCGGGTCGTTTTGATGTATAATGTGTGATAATACTTCCAGTTCTATCCTATGGACATATTTTGGCATGTTTTTGGCAGTATACACTGCCAAGGTAATGGAAAATGCCAAAAAATATAAAGGACAGATATGGTCTCAACCAGTCTCCCAGAATTCCTGGTCTATTCTGGGGGCTTATTGGTGTAGTTTTTGGTGAAGTTGTCATGGCAATTCTACAGAAGATATAAACAAGCTGTCTCAATCGATCCAATCATGACTTTAAATTTGGAATAAAGTCTCTGGGTATATGTGTGTGGACACAGGAGTATTGGAGTATTATTAACGTTGTGTTTTTTCTGATTACATGGTAACTTAAAATGCCAACTATGACATGACACATGATGGAACTGGTCATCTGTGTAAAAAGATTCAAACAGTTTTTTCTTCCTTCGTAGAGACGTGGAACAACAAAAAGTAGTGAGAGCAAAATCAATTTATAAAGAGACCAGATTAGAGGTGAATAACAAAATGTGCCTCCATAGAAATACCGGTACATGAAAAGCGATGCATAAGCTAAAAGTATTAACTTAAGCCGAGGTGTTGAAGCTCTGTCTTCTAAATAATCACTGCAGTGGGAGGTTTTCAGTTCTTTTTTTGCTTCTTTTTTTGTACATTTTGTGCAGGTTTAAAACATAAAAAGCATTAAAAAAAAAGAAGAAATTAATTATTCCATAAAAGATGCTTTGTTAAGCAAGTATCTCACTGGGCACAATTGACCTTTTAACCAAGTCCCGCCTCCCCCTTAGTTACTGTTGCTACGTCCTACAAAAACGACCAGATTATAATGACTGGAAGAGGTATTTCTATGCGTGTCAGAGACCTTTTCTGGAGCAAAATCTTTGGGACATCCTGCAAATCGAACCAGCCTTGATCTCCTTTCTCTCTCCAGATCAGCTCTGCTGAGTGGCGTCAGTCCGCTCGCAGCGAGCCTCCCTCGCAGCCGGCAAGCGTTCCCACCTGCTAGCGCCTCTAAAGCTCAGCCCCACCAGTCGGCAATCCCGAGCCGGCTCATCATCAATCGCTGGTGGGCCGCGCCCCCCCTCGGGACGTTTCTCAGCACCGAGCTCCCCCTGACATCTAGTTAGTAGTTAGTAGATGATGGCGCACCGCTTTACCATCTTGTTTGGAATCAATGTTTGTCGGACCTGCTCACATAGTAACGCTTTTGTGATTGGTCAATGGCTGTTTTGGGGGCGGGGCCAGTGAAAGGTCACTTGCATTCCAAAGGAGTTTCCAAAATGTCTTGAAATGTTTGCAGCACTTCTAAATTTCCTCAAGTGAGTCAGAGAGCCTCCACACTGTGTTCCTTGAATTTTGAACACGTTAAAGAAATTGCACAACCTGTGTTCCGTCAGCGTGATCGCACATGTCTGGAGCTCATCTTGATTCCTTGTAATGTTTTTGTCTGAAAAATGTGTCAATTTTGTGAGGGTTGTGAGGGTAGCAACCAAATTTTGAATAAAACTGGTGTAAATTGTAAACAAATTACATGACAATCACATTATGATATAACTTGTTTAGATTTATATTACATGCCATATGTAATCGGCCACAAAAGGAACGGGTTGCAGAAGAGTTACACTTGCCAATAAGGCTGCAACTAAAAACGTGTGTATTTTCTCACTCTAATCCCACTTTTTTTCCTCCAGCTTGCAGTTGCAGTCCACTGGGACACTGGCTTTAGGCATGAAGAGGTTGTGCACTGCCTTTACTCTTGTATACTCATTAATAAATGAACTTTTTGCTCTTTTTTCAGTCTCTACAATGTGGCCACTGAGATCTGCAGGTTGTTAAAAACATCACAAAATAAACTTACAGTGCAATTGTTGTTGAATTCAAGGTGGTAGTGCTCTGTAGTATCTCATCCTTCACCGAGACACCACACTTCTGACTGAGCAGATAAAACTGCAGATGCAGAAACCACAGCATGTATCTGATCCTTGCTTCTTGTGTGAGAATGAGACTTTTATCTAAAACGCCTGAGGGAACTAGCCAATCCAGCTAATCTCTTCAACGTCTGGATCTAATCTTCACCATGTAAGTGATCCGCACTGATCAAAAAGATATGATTCTTAGCTCCAATCTTCCCTGTATTTATCCAAGCCTGAGGCTTTCAGGGCGTAGAGAAGCCCTTTTTGCCTTACATCACTTCTAAACAAACAGTTTGCAGCAAAGTCAGTTTGGCTGAAGGATTTTCCCCCTCCTTTTTTTTTTTATTTGGGATTTTTTACATGAGAGGCAGGAAAAAGAAAATCAAGATACAACAGAAAAGACAACCGTAACAAATGAGAATGTCTTGCGCTGAATAAATGACAATGTGTCGAAGAGTTTTCATGCAAAATCTTAATTTCGGGAAATAAAAGATAATGTAGATCAGTATATTTACATGTAATGACTTTTACCTTTATTTCCTTTTCATTATAAATGTTTTCCAGAAAGAGCCTTGCATTGTGTGTATAAAAACCTTTAAATAGGAACTATCCTCTGCTGAGGTGCATGTCTCTTAACTAACACTGAAATCCCAACCAAATCTCCTCTGTTTTTACTAGAATTAGTGATTTCCATATTTGAGTTGGTTGAGTTGGAGCATAACCTCAAAGGAAGATACTTCAAAGATGGAAACAGAAAGAAACATCTTTAATTTAAAGCACAAGTCTTGTAGAAGATGACTTCCTCTGAGTAAAAATCTGTAATTTTAGGTTTTTAAGATGCCAATTGAAGGTTGGTGTCAGATTAAGAATGACAATTTTCTTGTACTAGTAACTAAGATTTGCTTTTACTGTTTAACTCTCACTGAAACGGAGCAAAAGCAGGATTAGTTATAAGGTTGGATGTTTTCCCAGCTCAGACTTACTTCCCACATTCAATTAAAATTGTATATAGGAGCTGGAGCGTGAAATGGAACATGGGTCTGAAGTGCTCGGGCAGCTCAGTCACGGCTGAAGATCTTCACCACAGTGAGGGGAACATAAGTTCAGCAGAACGTCAGACACTTAAAGATCGAACCTTGAAAGAATCTGGTTCTTAACGTGTACTGGAGCTGTTTGGGGGAGACACTAAGAATAAATCAAGTATTTTAGAATGTTTCTCTGACAGGAATTTCCTCTTGACACGACTCCATCACTCAGAGGATTCATATGAGATCCTACACATCATTTTAATAAAGATCACTATCAATAAGACATGATCAAGTTATAAAAGCTCATGCTAAATCAAGGTGCACACGCAGGCGTCCTGAAGCTGCAGTGGTATTCTGTGAGAAACGGGTACCGCTCATCTGTTAAAGAAGCACACCTCCCACCAAGGCTCGTACATGAAAGAATGCACTCTGTGGTACAGTTCACTCAGATAAAATTAGAGTGGAGACAACAACAGGAAATATATGATGCTTGCTTGACTATAAATCAACTGCAAGGCCGTTTAGGTAACTACAGCAGGACTCCAGTTAACTTGTAGCTGAGGCTGTAAATCCAACTTTCCCGTCTCTGTCTTCTGATCTCACTCTATTCTACCTTTGTACATGACCATGCCTTTATATTTCATTTCAGAGTTAAACTTTGAACTTGTATGCACCCTGAGAAATCCATCATATGAGGTCAGAGGTTGTGAATGAAGATGTAAATGTGAATAATCTCTGTGTAAGGAGTTTCCTTCAACATCACATGAACACATCTGGAACTTGTTCTTTAATTCTCAGCAGATAAATAAAACAAATAACCTACTATTTCATGCAATTAGCCCAAAAATGGTTAAAAAATGTGAGAATATGNGAACTATCTTCTGCTGAGGTGCATGTCTCTTAACTAACACTGAAATCCCAACCAAATCTCCTCTGTTTTTACTAGAATTAGTGATTTCCATATTTGAGTTGGTTGAGTTGGAGCATAACCTCAAAGGAAGATACTTCAAAGATGGAAACAGAAAGAAACATCTTTAATTTAAAGCACAAGCCTTGTAGAAGATGACTTCCTCTGAGTAAAAATCTGTAATTTTAGGTTTTTAAGATGCCAATTGAAGGTTGGTGTCAGATTAAGAATGACAATTTTCTTGTACTAGTAACTAAGATTTGCTTTTACTGTTTAACTCTCACTGAAACGGAGCAAAAGCAGGATTAGTTATTAGTACATTCAATTAAAATTGTATATAGGAGCTGGAGCGTGAAATGGAACATGGGTCTGAAGTGCTCGGGCAGCTCAGTCACGGCTGAAGATCTTCACCACAGTGAGGGGAACATAAGTTCAGCAGAACGTCAGACACTTAAAGATCGAACCTTGAAAGAATCTGGTTCTTAACGTGTACTGGAGCTGTTTGGGGGAGACACTAAAAATAAATCAAGTATTTTAGAATGTTTCTCTGACAGGAATTTCCTCTTGACACGACTCCATCACTCAGAGGATTCATATGAGATCCTACACATCATTTTAATAAAGATCACTATCAATAAGACATGATCAAGTTATAAAAGCTCATGCTAAATCAAGGTGCACACGCAGGCGTCCTGAAGCTGCAGTGGTATTCTGTGAGAAACGGGTACCGCTCATCTGTTAAAGCTCCACTTCTCCTGAACCTTGTTTTATCTCAAAACTATATCAGCACGGTTCTATTGAGAAAAGAAGCACACCTCCCACCAAGGCTCATACATGAAAGAATGCACTCTGTGGTACAGTTCACTCAGATAAAATTAGAGTGGAGACAACAACAGGAAATATATGATGCTTGCTTGACTATAAATCAACTGCAAGGCCGTTTAGGTAACTACAGCAGGAATCCAGTTAACTTGTAGCTGAGGCTGTAAATCCAACTTTCCCGTCTCTGTCTTCTGATCTCACTCTATTCTACCTTTGTACATGACCATGCCTTTATATTTCATTTCAGAGTTAAACTTTGAACTTGTATGCACCCTGAGAAATCCATCATATGAGGTCAGAGGTTGTGAATGAAGATGTAAATGTGAATAATCTCTGTGTAAGGAGTTTCCTTCAACATCACATGAACACATCTGGAACTTGTTCTTTAATTCTCAGCAGATAAATAAAACAAATAACCTACTATTTCATGCAATTAGCCCAAAAATGGTTAAAAAATGTGAGAATATGTGCCCTTAGATCTGCTCAGCAGAGCGACATTCAATTTATTTTGAGTCCTGGCCAAAACTTAGAGAGTGACCCAGACATCAACTCAGTCTGCTGGGTGATTGCTTGAAGCCAGAACTTCTCTCAACACCCATCTCTAAACAGTAGAGTTATTATTTGAGTGACTGAACACTTCAAATGTCTCATCATTCCTGTTACAGCACAGAGCTAGAATCCTGACTTTTTCAGATTTCGGATTTTTGCTAACAAAGTGCTTTCTTTAAACAACTTTCTCACATCATAAGCATATATCCCAGACCGTATATAATCAAGGCCTCGGCACTGTTAAACCATCAAGACTTCCTTTTTTTATTTAGATCCTGTGAACTAACTTGCTTCCAAACTCTCTTGAGGCTGGGCTAAAAGGCATTTGTGTGGGCCGAAAAGGAGTTCGGCCCACATTGTCGAAAGATTTCAATACCGATTTCAGTCCTGACTCTGCCAATCAGACAGCCCAGCATTGCTTCTTGTTCGTCCCAATCAAAGGGCTTTGTCTCCAGGAATCATGGCTGATTAGGTGGGGGGAGACTGGGTACTGTGTGAGACACACTGGGCTCTTTGTCCTGCTCAAGAATTAGACTTCTTAAGAGTCTATAGATGCATGCAACAAACTCACTCATGCATGCACCCACAGAAGCAAGTGTTTATGAGTGTGCACATCCAAAATAAAAGCCACTATGCCCAATAATGTGTTGGCACAAGCTCACAAATCCCAGAGAGACTCGCTGATGATCTACAGGACATGTTAATGAGTCCTTTCTTCTTGCTTATCTGACTGAGAAAAAAAAGAGAGGATTGCTTTATAAAATTAAAGGAAGACAGTTTAGTCATTGCGCAATCTAGGAATGATGATACAAGCGTCACACGCAGAGAAATCTAGTAAATCGATGGGTTGGTGATGGTTAATGCATGTAAAGTGAGAACTAATCCCAAAAGCAGCAGCTCAACTTTTCAGTTTAAAGTATTTATGAAGTGGATCTATGAGAGCCTGGATCCTCCAATCAAATGTGAGCTTACTCTGCTTCATCATCACTGTCACACGCTCTAACATGACACTAAATAACACCGCAGTGAGAGTGCTCTTAAGTCTCTCTACAAAGTGTTTATTACCGAGACCTCATTCAGTCACCACACTGAGTAGCTCTCAGACCACCACATTAATCTCCATTAAGGCAGATGGAGACTTAATCCCTGCTCCTCGACAGCTCGTCACCCCCCCCCCAGGTCATTGCCTGTGCTGATACTTGTACAGCATAACTGCTGGTTATAAACCACCTAGAAGGAAACACACCACCAAACATTACATTACATTTATTAGCTACCAAAAAGAAAAAGACAGAAGACGTATCATTAGAATGTAGATAATTCTGGAAAAATGCACATTTCCAGCATTTATTTCATATATTTGATAAAACTGTTGAATTAATTTGATCTAAACTACTAAAAAACCTGCAATATTTGAAGTTTTCTGACTCAGTTTGAGTTAAATCTATAGAGGCACACTTAGCAGACACTAAGCTGAATTTATCTGAGGGATCATATCTCTGTGGGTTTCTCTGTAAAACGTAGATCAGGTGGCTGGGGAGAGGAATGTCTGGGGATTTCTGCTCAGACTGTCACCACCGAGACCAGAACTCAACCTGAACCATATCAAAAAGACTCACAAGCTCTATTTCTCTCCATTTCATGTGACAACATCCTATTTTCCAAATATATCAAAAGCAGCATCATGCTGCACAGAACAGGGGGAGGAGTTAAGTCTGAAATGATAAGATTGGTCTTTTATGTTAACAAATACAACAGAAAAGAGACTGAGTTGAAAATACCAGACTTTTGACTTTGCTTTTGGCTTAAAGTCAAAATTGCCACAGAGAAATGTGCAACAATGGGCTACATTTAGACATCTGTGTAACAGGCGGGTAAAAATAGCACACAGAGAGTGAGAAAACTGAGCTCAACACTTTGTTTTCTTCTGACGCTACAATTACGGAGAACAAGAGAGAGAGATGGAGGGAGGCGGGGCAAGGGCAGAGCTGAATGTGTTGGGAGGCTGTCAGTCTGTGTGCAGTCATAAAAAGTCAAAACATTAAAACATTTAAAGGCACATTAAATTAAGTCCTTTGAGCTTCTTCTTTGTGTCTGTAAGTAGATCTGAACCAGCATTCTGGAGGCTTTCATCCAAAATTTTTACAAAATATCTTCCAACAATCTAATGGTGAAGTAAAAAAAACATTATGTGACATCCACCATGTGAAAATGATGTTAGGGATTTAGTGTTTAACCTACCAGATTGTCCACACCGCCCAGTGAGTGATTGGCGTGGTACAGGGAGTAGGTCAGCTGATAGACTCCATCATTGGTCTCACTGTTGCCGTAGAAACCTACACCCACTGCGATGCTGCAGGGAAGAGAGGGGAGGAGGGACAGGTAAGTCTTTGATAAATTAATGAGGGAAGCAGAAAACAACAGCAGAGCTGCTTATCCTGTAAATCCTCCATGACCAGGAAGATTTCCTTTTTGCTAAGTCCAAAGTTTATCAGCTTCAAAGCTGTTTTTAGAATTAGATATCAGAACAAATAAACTGTTTTCTCGTTGTTTCAAAACAGCAGAGGATCAATTAGGAGCATAGCACGGCAGAAAATGAGCACAAAAATCTGATTCTCCAAATATAAAAAAAAAAAAAAATTACCCAGGTGTTTTAGCATATAGGAAGAATTATCAATAAAAAGTTTCATGTATGGAGAAAAACACAGAACTGAAAATGAGAAAGTCAAAACAAAAACTGTCCTTGAGCTTTGTGTGTGGCTGAAACACATTCTTGTTTCTCTTCCATAAAATCCGTGTGTGCTGCACATTTAACCACTAACCAAGACTCGAAGGAAAACCTCCCAAATTCTTTATAGAACAGTTTAGCAAACATTCCAAGCAAATTAGCAAATATTGTTGCAAATATTCTGTATTTAAGAAGCACCAAAAGCTATGAAAACTGTTCGCCTTTCACCCAAAACCAAAAGCCACACAACTTTGGTACTTTAGTATATTTTTCAACTCTTTATGAAATGCAGCCATCCAAAGTTTTAACTTGTCCAGGTGGAATATAAGCTTAAATCATATATCTACCACCTTACGGGAAACATGACCTCCAAAATAATACAACAATCAGAAGATAACAGGGAGTGAAGCTAAGGGAAGTTCCTGCACATTTAAACAGGAGAAAATAAATGCTAATGCAGCATGTGTCACCAGCATGCATCACTACACCCGCCTCAATATGTGCAATCAAATGCAACACCGAAACAGGAAGTTAAATCTTAGTTGCTGCCAAGGAAAGAACACAAGCTCTTTTTGCCATTATGACATTATGACCAAGACGATGGTTCTTCTTTAATTGATGGTGCTTCATGTAACACTCACCTGGAGTCTCTGTGATCTTAGAGAGCTGTTAAACTGTGATTGCAGGTGGAGCAGAACAACAGCAGCTATTTGCCCTTATTACCGAAATAAGAACATGGTCTAATTAACTGACCTCCTGCAAATAAACCTCCCAAATTACTGGTTTAGTCTCCGGGGGGGGTGTTCAGTCAGAGAATGGTAATGCCAATTAATTCTTCAACAAATTATATACTTGTTACTGTTTATTCTTATAATAATAAAAGCATTAAAATGAATAAAATAGAAGCAGTTTTTGAAGAACGCCAGAAGTTAATTGAAAAAAAAGCCCTTTTATATAATATAAAGAAAAACTACATTTCTGTTTGTTAAGAATTAAATGCGTGTGCCAGATGTGCCACCTCTGCAGGCGATGAATGCAAAAACATGACGTCAACTCACTCAGCCTCCGCCATCATGACAGAAAACCCCATTTTAGCTAATTTCATGCAAACGTTAAAAACATGAAGGCAGTTATTACTACCAGTGATCTGGATTACAGCAAATATGACATGAGATGTGTGCATAAACATGTATATTTCATATATAAAAGGCAGGTTAGAGGAGGATTAATGAATAATTTGACAATCAAAAGCTCATGATTAGACTTTGAGTCAAACATGAATAAAAAAAACAAGAAAAAAGAAGATATTTATTAACACATTTAAATACATTTCACTAATAATCTTTCAATTTCTAATTTTTTTTATCTTTTTTTTTCTCAGCAAAAAATTACTTAAAAAAATGCAAATATTTTAAACAGACGTCTGATTCTGAATTTCAAATAGAAGAAGAATATTCTCCCTTTTTAANCTGTCATGGTTCGTACCAGGTGGGGTTGTTGACGAGCTCTCAAAGTGACCCAAACTCCAGACACACACAATGCGAGGAGACAGCGCTCACGGTTAACAGTGTTTATTATATACAGTGCTCCAAGTACAATACACGTAAACAATGAATGTGCTGATGAAAACGCAGGACGGGCCTGGTGCGGGACAGGAACGGTCCTGGGGTTGTGAGAGAGAGAGGGGTTAGTGACAGTTGGAGAAACCAGCTGCGGCGTGCGGGGATTGTGCTCGCTCAACTCACGGTTGTGTGAATGACGTCCGGGTTTGAGGAGAGATCCTAGGATGCTGCCGCAGGGGTGGTGAGCCAAGCTGTCGGTAATCCGTGTGTGAGATCCGGGTCCGAGTGCTGAGTGCGCAGACGTGACTGCGACAGGGGTGACAGCAGAACGGTGACCGGTGAGGTGTGGACCAGAGGAAGCCAGAGACAGACAGGGAGCCAGAGGGAGAGAGCTGGTCGCGTAGCACCGCAACGGAGCTCTAGGAAGTTCCCGTGTTGAGCCAATCCTCACTATGAGCGATTCGATATCCACGCTGGAGGTTATGCTGTCAGGAGAGGAGCTCCAATACAGCAGGCTGAACATAAAGGGAAAGAAGGCAGGTTAATACTGCGAAAGACTCTCTGATAAATATTGCTCACTAGCCACTCTGTACCACGTAAAGTTGCGGAACAAACTGGCGTCTGTCTCTTGTTCCTCCTCTGCTTAAGTACCCAGCTCTCCTGAGCTGGGTAACGATCCACACCTGAGATCAATGATCCTCTGCTGCCACGCCCTGCAAGACAGATTAATTCCACTCACCACCACCAGCAGCAGAGATCCTCACAAAAACTACATTTCTGTTTGTTAAGAATTAAATGCGTGTGCCAGATGTGCCACCTCTGCAGGCGATGAATGCAAAAACATGACGTCAACTCACTCAGCCTCCGCCATCATGACAGGAAACCACATTTTAGCTAATTTCATGCAAACGTTAAAAACATGAAGGCAGTTATTACTACCAGTGATCTGGATTACAGCAAATATGACATGAGATGTGTGCATAAACATGTATATTTCATATATAAAAGGCAGGTTAGAGGAGGATTAATGAATAATTTGACAATCAAAAGCTCATGATTAGACTTTGAGTCAAACATGAATAAAAAAACAAGAAAAAAGAAGATATTTATTAACACATTTAAATACATTTCACTAATAATCTTTCAATTTCTAATTTTTTTTATCTTTTTTTTTCTCAGCAAAAAATTACTTAAAAAAATGCAAATATTTTAAACAGACGTCTGATTCTGAATTTCAAATAGAAGAAGAATATTCTCCCTTTTTAATCCACCTCAGTCCTCTCAGCTCCCCTGCTGCAGCTCCTTGAAGTTTTTCTTGTCTAATTTAGTGAAGAAGATCATCGATTTGAGTTGGCATGTACAGAGCAAAAGCCGAACTGTCATGTTGATAAATGCAAAGAAAGGATGAAAGATGTGGATATAAGTGTAGAGTAAAAAAGGAAAGTCAGTCTGCAGCAGAAAAAAAAGCCTTTAGCTACTTTAAGTAGATTCTGGCATGTTCGGATTTGAGATGTTTCCCTTAAGTGGCAGGAAAAACTTTGGGAGATCGAATATGAATGTCATGCTGTTTAGAAGCTTACTGTAAGGATGAAGCTCCACATGCAGAAAAAGGAAAAAAAGTTCAGACTTTTTAGTCAATAAGACCTCAAAAGAAATAAAACCGTATGCATCGCACAATGTTGTGAGGACTCAAGATCACAATAAAGTACATTCTACAGTTTAACAAACTCCTAAAGCTATACATTTTTAAACAAAAAGCCTAAAATATGATGCTTTATTCCAATATCTGACAAATTTCACTGAAACCCAAAATGCAGAATACTGTATGACTCAAAACCCTTCAAAATAAAATCACAGGAAATACCTGAAAAACCAATGTTTGAAAATCTATAACCACGACACTGAGAAGCATAAGAAGACGAGATGCATCTGGACCGATAAGATTAATATAAAGACAGTTTGCTTCTTCTGTAAAACTCCACAGCAGAAGTTCACTTTGCAATTAAATCAATTTTCTGTAGCATGAGGATGACGAAATGGGAATCAGATGAAAGATGGTTTATTTCCAACAGGCTGTTCCCTCAGACAACATTCATCTTGTAATATCAAATTCAATCAACCTCTTCAAAGGTAATCCAGAAAAAAATAAATAAGTCTCCAAGCCTGTAACTACAAAGATCCAGGAGGAGTAACTTGTTTTTTTTAGAAATATGTCATATGATTAGAAACATGACAGGGTTCCATTTCAAGTTTAGCGAAAGCTGCAAAGAAGATCAGAAAGTTAAAAGAAATGACTCTTGTAAATAAAAAAGCAGCTTCTCAACTGAATTTCCAACAAGCTGAGACCAGATCTGGACTCTGTTTCCTCACTGGTTTTGCCAAAAAAGATAGATGTAACCGGTTCTACATGAAATGAGACAAATTTTCCTCAAGATGTAAAAGCTGATTAAAAGAAATCCAAATTTTCAACATCTTAAGGAGGGACTGAGATGATCTTCAGCCAGGTCTGAGGCAGAGTTTCAATTTTTAGTAAAACCACTGAGTAAAAAGTAGAAAAATTAAAACGCAGCTCATCTCAGCCCAACAGAGCTTCGTAGTGATCGTCACCTCTCTGTTCAACGGCA
Organism: Pachypanchax playfairii; assembly: GCA_006937955.1. Taxonomy (NCBI): domain Eukaryota; kingdom Metazoa; phylum Chordata; class Actinopteri; order Cyprinodontiformes; family Aplocheilidae; genus Pachypanchax; species Pachypanchax playfairii. The sequence goes on along the minus strand of SSNP01000016.1, from coordinate 4,966,838 downwards.
CCGCCTTAATGGAACGTGTTGATTTAATGTCTCCGCTCGGCTCAGCCTCACTTACAGATCCCATGCAGCTCATTTCCAGCTACTCTCTGCCGTCGGCTGAATTTTTACTCCTTCGAATTTAAATTTAGAATATCCATCTTTAATGAGGAGAAGGCTGCCACTTCTGGGACACTTAAGTAACGCCACGTGAAAAATTAAACATCCCATTATAAAGAAGCTGTTTAGAACTCTTTAAAGGAAGAAACTATTGAATAAATTTGTGACACTGAGTTAAGTGTTGTACCACTGGTGCTTTAAAGAGGCCATTTCATACACATTTCAGGACTTTGTGGTTATTTCTTAAGTATTAACCAGTAATATGAAACATTTGATATCTAAAAAACATCAGGAAACACTGATTAACAGACCTTTCAATTTGTCTGTGTTAAAATTTGGGTGGTTTTGGCTCCTTTCGTCAGGCTTCGAGCAGCAGCTCGTTCATATTCACGATTCAAATTTGCTGGACTCTGATTGGCTATAAAACTAGCCTATGAGAGCAAGGTATACTGTTTCCTGCCCCGCTGTGCATGGCAACATCAGACATCGTGTCTTCCTGTTTGCTACATCTTATGCTAACAGCTTTTAGCCAGCAGCATGCTAGGTGTGGTTTCAACTGCAGGAGCTGCCGAAAACTAACGATCAAAGGAGTTGTGATGAAACAGATACAGGCCGTTTGGACTCGGGAGAACTCGGGTTTTATCACCACCTGCGTAGTTTGAGAGATTAAAACTAAAAGAGAAGTTGTTGACCTGTTTTCACACCTACTATGAAGGTAAGAACACCTGTGGAGCTAAAATATTCAACAGAAACCTCAGAAAAACATTTTTAATGGAAGGGCCTCTTTAATACTGTTTTAACAGGTAATTCAAAAGTAGTTTGACAAACAGAATGACGAAAATGATGCTTTTAGTGTCCAGCACTTATCGGTGAAATCCAAAACTCTCCATTAAGCTAAAAAGATAGATTTGTATTTAAATAATGAACCTAAACATTTAGTTTTTAGTGGAATTTTGCCTAATTTTGTGGAAATGCAGCTGGATTTTTTTAGGTTTAAGGATCCGTGGATGTCATTTCTAGTTCTGAGAACTGTCAGCGTTTCTCCCTCTTGCACAGATTTCTTGTATTGTTGCTCAACTATTACTCGTCAAATTAGAATAATGCCTTTTCTCTTTCCCACAATAACCACAGTGTTTAGAATTTGACAGTTTAGTAGATGAAGCAGCTTGAAAATCTCTTTTTTTTTTTTTTACTTCATTTTCAAATTACTTTTAAATGGCAGCATAGGAAGAGATGAACAGTCGAGTCCTTCTTCCAGTTCTGCTGAGGTTTACAAGATATTTTACACAACTATGCACTACTATGTGTTTGACAACGAGCTTAAAAAAAAGTCAAATAATGGTAAAATGTTTGGGGCTTAATTTAATATCAGCCACCAGCTGATGAGCGTGGCTGTCACATGGGTGAGCTTCCACCATCTCAATTCAATTACCTTCTGGTCAGTAGAGCCAATCTGCTGATGTCTGTTTGTGTTCGTCTGTAACTTTCTTACAAATGTTACAGTCCAGATCTGAGTGAAGTATAAACCGGTGCTTTGTTGGTTTAGTGTTAAAAGAATAAAATAAAATAAAATTGGCACTCTGACAGCAGCGGCGGACATCTTTGTTTTTTCCAGCCATGTCTTCATTTCCTCATCCTCCCTCTCATTAAGGGAGTCAATGGATACATTTCCTTCCATAAGTGTGTGATGTATGTGATTCTGTTACGGGAAGAAAATCATACCGTAGCTTATATTCCTGTGTCACATGATCGGGATTTAAGAACATCCAACTTGAACGTGTGTTTAAGTCAAACAGAGCATAAAAAAATGACAAAATGTCATAATTTTCAAGCGATAAAAGACGTCCACGAAGAAGAAAGTCATTATTATTATTGCTCCACACAAGCACAAAACATAAACCTCATATATAATATCAATTTACAATAAAATCTTTTGGTTTCTGAAATTCATTCATTTGTTTTGTAAAATGACAACTCTGAAGAATCTCTCCTTTCATATACCAAAGCAAATATTACTCAATTTATTTAATGTCACTGCTTTATTCATTTTCTTTAATTTAGAAAAGAGGCCTTAGAGCACGATAAACCACTCAGGTTTTTACCAAATTAACAAAACACCCACATTATCAATAGTTTTCACCAAAACAACTGGATAGAGCTGGAGTCAGAATGTCAATGGGATATTACAACAATCCCTGAGTAAACACAGTGTTAAATGAAAGATTATAAAATCATTACCTAATAATATTACATCCTAAGTGTGATTAAAGTTCCATCCTTCCTTCTTTAGTATTTTCTAAGTGACCTAATGAAACCAGTAGTCCTAAAAACATGTTCAAACTGAAAGGTTTGCTGGTAAAACGCTGACCACATCAGCTTCTTACTGTTCAAAGAGATTCCCTAAAGTGTGATCAAAGAATGGATTCATCAAAGGAAAGAAAAGATAAAACCATAAGCAGTAAAAAATGACACTCTGGACATATTATCATACAGCATTGAGGTAAAAAAAAACAACAAAACAGTGAAGGAAGACAAACAGGAAGTGGTATGTGGATGCGTCTACTAGTGAGAATGAGGATTGTTTTTGGTGTATTTGTGTTTTTAGGTTGATTGATCCTCCTTATACATCATGCAAAGACCATGAGCCCCCTTTTCATTCATGTGATTGTACAGAATGTAAAGATAATAGTGAAAAGGGATTAACACGCCCTTTTACCATGAGGGCAGCTATAAACCTCATAACGAGCTGGAATGGTGTCGCTGCTTTAACCTCTGTGACGGTAATTTAGAAAAACCATTAAGGAAGATGAGACACCAGCACTGGACAAACACGCACGATATCTGTCATGTTTCTCTCACCATGTGATGAGACCAGCGGTGACAGCCGACCAGGTGACACAGCAGGAGTTGGGCTTCTTGCTCTCCTCGTCTTCATCTTTGCGGCAGCAGCACAAACAGCTCAGATAGATGGCCAAACATAGAAGGTTAAGGCCGAGTCCCGCAGCCGCCACACAGCCCAGGAATATGAGCGACTACAGAGGGACAAGAGGAAACAAATGATTTACTTTCCATGTAAATAAAGCAAACTGACCATTAGACACATCTGTAATAAACAGAATTAACAGATCGCTTTTTTCTTCTTCTTTAACAAAATAGTTTTGGGACTCCAATCAAACAAGTTCCTCTAAACAGTGATTAACGAGTAATAAGACACATCACAGTCAATGACTATGTCTGCACCAGCGCTGGTAACAAGGCCAAATGCATTCTGGGAGCATGTCTCCATCTGGAAACATACTTCCTCATACATCCTCTTCTCTCCTCCTTTTTCTTTTAGCCTCCGTTCCACCTTCTGCAAAAGATGAAGTGGGATGGCAAAAATAGTAACAAGACTGTTGTAACGGCCTCAAATGAATTCTGCATCCATTTGTGAGCAGATGGGTTTGTTCCAGCTCGAGACCTCTTTTTTCACACTTCCCCTTTCCTTTTTAGTCCATCTGAAATCTTTCTGGTGCTGAGCCATCTGCTCTTTGGCTGTGATGTCATGTCTCCTGCATATCAAGTGGTGGGATTAAAATGCAAGAATTAATAGAATCTGCAAGATCCTGTCAACAGTCTCTTCAAAGCACCAGGTAAACTGCAAATTGGACAATCCTGCAGAATGCTAAACCCAGCTCCAGTGCACATAATCGTAAGACATGAAAGTAAGATATATTATGACATCATTGTTGAATCACTGCTTTAAAAACATAATACTGCTGTCTTCCTGTAAAAAAAAGTATTTCTTCTGCTCTTATTCCATCTGGTTTTATCATTTTAGTTGCATTAAAGCAGCATTTGAAAACATGTAAAAAGTTAAAACACTGTGCAAAAAAAGATGAAAAGCTGAAATAATTAAAAAAAAAACACGACTATAATAGCCAAAAATCCAAATAAAGTTGAAAAAATTGAGGTAAAAAAAACTCAATAAATTATAAAACCAACTAAACAATCGCATTTTAAACTAATGAAACCTTTTTAACTGTCTCTTTAATAAAGTGAATGTATTTCTAGGTAATAACTGTTATAATTTAACTTTATAGCATGCTGTGTCACATTTAAAGGACAGGAAAACTCTAGAGCTGAGAAACAGAGTCAAGCTTAGACTCTTAATTCCTTCTTAAAGTTCCTGATCCAGTGTTAAAAAGTTGTATTGCAGCACCCTGCACACCAGCATATCAGTTTAGAAGAACTATTTCCTCTGTTCAGAAAAGCTTCTGCATTGACATGTTGTTAGACTTCCTCCCATACGGCTCCCTTTGGTCCCTCATGACATTCCTTTTGGATTAAATTCCGATTGATTCGGTCATTTGATTTATTCTTTGCTTTTCCGCCCAGCCGTGGACACTCTTGGTAGTCAGTCAAGATTTTAGTCACACAGAAGCTACGGTGGACTTCTTTAGACTTTTCTGTGTATTGCATTCATTACTCTTGGATAACTTTGGTTTGCTGCAGCCTGATAAAAGCAACTCCTTTCCTGACATCTTGAAGAATTCCCTTCATTCATGCCATCACAAACGTCCTAATTAAGCTGCTAACCTGCTAATTAGCATCTAATTCAGTGCAATATTACATAAGTGTGTTTCTCATAGTTATGTAACACAGTATCAAAGAATAAATGACTGATATTTCTGTCACATTTATTCCGTTTTTATTGACTTTTAGGACTTGTGTGAATTTCTAACTATACATCATATTTAACCACTTTTTGAAAAGTATAAGATCACACATGAATCAGGGTTTTAGCAGGTCTAGTTTCATGTTTTTGCAGCTGTCTCAGTTTTAGGTTCCCACACCCTGTTATTTGTTTATTTAGATCTGGGGTTTGAGTTTATGTCTTGAGTTATGTTATCATGGTAACATTAGTTTAGGATTGGTTTTAGATTTTGTGCTCACTTTCAGGTCCTTCTGCATTAATTAGCCTTATCAGCCACACCTGTCACCGCCCCATTAGTCTCACAGCACTTCTCCTTTTATAAGCAGCAGATTGTTTGTTAACTTTTAGTTGTTTACTTCCGGTGCCTTAGTCTTGTTGTTTCTGTCATCATAGAGTTACTGACCCGTTTCTTGGACCTGACTCTGGAACCTACACTGAGTTTTTGGATTTAATCTGGATTTGACCTGTTTCTGCCACAGACCACGGCCACGGCCTGCCTCTTCCCCTGAGGAGCTGTAAGTCTCTCTTTGTCCTTGCTTTTGTCCCACTGTGGTCTTGGAGTATTTGGACTTAATTGTTGTGAATTGAACTGTCCAAGGGTTGGTTATTATTTAAGGACTAATGTTTATGTGTTCCACAAAAGAACTCACCTCTGTGTTCTTGTTTCATTCCTCTCTTCTTAATAAACCAACTTACTTTTATACAAGATCGTCTAACTCTCTACCTGCTGCATTTCTGAGCTCAGTCCACGATCAGGTTCTTGACAATAAGAAGCTTTTTAAAAGTCTTTTTTTTTTTCTGCACCACAGAGAATAGCTGTGTAAATAAAAATGTGGTGCCTTGGTTGAAGTCATGGGATGTCAAACATGATAACTGCTGGGCTCAGACAGAAACAGCAGGATGTATGAAGGTGAGACGGAGACCACGGGAGAAGCTCCGTGCCTCATCTTCTATCCGAGTCGCGTTAGAATGCTGAGAGTCGCCATAAATTTGGTGCCACTGAAGTGAACAGAGAAGAAGAAGAGGATCTGGGGCGCAGGTGGATAATATGAATGTCAGGGCAGGGGGGATGGGTGGGAGACAGACTTAGATTATCTGAATTAGGGGGAAAATAAAAGGGGAGAAAAATCCCCTGCAGCACACACTAACACTGGCCCCCCAAGTCACTCTTATCGTCATGGAAACATGCAGGTTACTCGGTGCCCCTGCGACAAGGACGAATGAGTGAAAGGGCGAATTATCACAGCCTATTCGAATTAGGCAGCATGTGACGGGCTGATTTAAATTGCCATTCCTCTGTCTTGTGATTTGTCTGGGCACAGGCAGCGCAGAGACGGGAACAGGAAGAAGAGTCATGTTTAAATCTGAAAAACCTGGTTGGAAAAATTAAAAATAAAAAAAAAAAATCACACATTTAGAGTTCAAGCTTTTAAATCAATTTATAATTCCTTGAATTGGTAGAAAGACTTTATTCCTACTTTTAAGGCTGTTATGGAACAAGAACCACCTTCCATTAAGTCCAAAAGCACTATTTATCACGAGCTGACCAGAGAACACGTTCTCTCTTTGATGAAACCAAATTGGTTGCTTTGATCTCCTAACTTCTACCTCTATTAGTCCTGAGTTGATTTCCATACAAGCTCATTAAGATATCACCCGTCTATTTGTTTTACTGGCTGCTAACTCAAGAGTCTCAACTGTCTTTCCTCTTTTGTTTCCCCTCTGGAGTCTCTACGGATGAAGGGGGGGGTGGGGTGAGCACGAGGCTGGAGGAGGGAACGCCACAGGAAAGAAAGGAAGGAAGACCTAGCTGAGGGTCGAGGCAGTCCCAGAGATTTAAACACAAAGAGATGATGACATAATGATAAAGTGGACGAGGTTAAAACGAAGAGATGTGGCAAACGGAGGGAAGGAAAGCTAACACAGTGTGTGTTGGATGTGTGTTTATGATCTAGCTGCAGTGGGTTTTCGGCAGTTTCTCCTCTCACACAATCCTGTTGTTTAAGACTTTTCTCTGAGGCTGAAATGTTGCATAATACTCCAGATTTCCTCAAATGCTGAGCAGGTTTTTCAAGCTGAACGAACTAAAATGAACTGAAAAGTGCAGGAGAGGAAAACTCAACTATCATTTCATCCTTCGGTGCCCGATACTGTATGAATCTGTTAAATTATGAGATTAAATAGTCTGCAAATAAATGAACAACAAATAAAGGAAATAGATTCAGAAACACACACACCGATAAAACAAAGGGAGCTGCATAATGAAGCATTAATGACCTGAGGGCACTTGTGATCCCTAAAGACACGTCAGATGCAAGATGAAAGCTTGTTGGGGGGATGTGGGGGTGGGTCGCAGATGGGCGGGTGAGATAAATAGAGTGTCATCTGTAAAATATAACAAACTCATTCCAAGAAAAACTACTTAGATGCTTGATGGAATAATCATGTGTTCTTAGAATTATGTAAAAATGGAGCTGAGATGAATGAACGCATCATTTGGTCAGAACTTGGTAGAATAGATGATGTGCAACACAATGAGTTTAGTTAAATAGTAACCTTTTCTAAAGAACTTCCCCTTGATCTCACTTAAAGACATCGTGAGCTTATGAAAAAGTGGCAGCGAAAAAATCTGGAGACTTTGCAAAGGAAAGCTGCACTACAACCAAAATCCGAGCACACTTACACTAACATGTTATTCATGCTCAACCAACCGCTCAACTGGAAGGCCTGTGACATAAATTCTGTCATCTGCACCAGTCCGTGAGGGTCTGCCAGGTCCCAAGGCGGTCCAGTGTGTTCAGCCCAGAGTTTTGAACAACTGGTGAGTTTAAATTCTGCATCTTTAAAGTTCCCTGTGCTTCATTGTCAATTCAAAGCAGCGGGGGGGAGGCATGACTTAGGGGTGAGATGAAAAATCCAAAGAATCGCCACATGAATCATGAAATATATCAACTTCACTATCAAATTGTATCTAGAACATATCCCCAATCCTGTTCTGAACGAGAACGTTCCTTCACTTCGGTGTTGATTTACTGGAGAAGAAGAAGAAACAAAGTGAATGTCAGCTGGTAACTTAAGCTGCAGGAGACATAATATATCTGTTTCTGTGCATCTTTAGTGCAGGAGTGATTATGTAACAGAGGAACTTCTAAACACAAGCTGCTCAGCAGCAGGTGGCTCATGGTTGTGTGTGGATGGAAAACATCTCCAGGCATTGTGTACATCAGTGTCCTGTGTACGTGTCAGCATCTTGAATGGACAGCGACATTCCCTCAACACGCAAGAGGTTAAATGGGAGTCAGGCCAATTAGAGAAAGAAGAAGACATGAGGGAGGGAATCCCAATTTAAATGATTATTCAATTTCCCTCATGAAATGCAACAGGCACTTAGTAAAAAGACAAACATTTCTCATTTAAAGATACAACTTTATGCCACGTACGTTGTAAAGAGACAGATGACAGACGGAGGATTGGATTCGTCCACAGTAATAAGGGCGTTATTCTAATCTGTCATGTTGAAGAAGGAGCTGAGCGAAATGGAAAAGCTTTGAGTTTACTGTTCTACGTTCCCAACCCTCATTTATGGTCATGAGGTCTGGATCTTGACTGAAAAAACGAGCTTCCTCCGTCGGGTGGTTGAGCTCAGCCTAAGAGATGAAGTGAGGAGCTCCTCTATAAGAGTTTGAAGTTGAGCTGCTGCTCCTCCACATCGAAAGGAATACATTGAGGTGATCTGATATGAAGGTTTTCTGGGTACATCCCACTAGGGGGAGACCCCCAGAGCAGATCTAGAACTCACTGGAGAGATTTTATATATATCCTGTCAATCCAGTAGGAGGAGCTGGAGAGTGACACTGAGGAGAGGTTTTCCCTCCTGAAGATGTTGCCCTTGACCTTGGATTAGCAGAAGGAGGATGGATGGATACTTTGTAAATTGAGGCTCCAGATAGTTTTTGTTTGTTTTTTTTTCCAACCAAGCTGAGATAGCAACACTATGGAGCAACCCTCCCCCTCCAATTTAACACCTCTACTCACTGTCCTTCAGCTCCCTGGTGCATTCCTGCATTCCACTCCAGCCCTGGTGTGTACACCTCAGGGACCGGGATCCTTTCCAACACAGTGCACTCGGTTGAACACACTCGCATTCCCACCTGGGATTGAAGTCCTAGCAAGATGACCCGAGGGACACAGATGAGAAGAGGAGGACTCAACAGCCGACCTTTTTCTTTTCTGTTACTCAGTATCTATGTAGTATGAGCTAAGACATCTAAAGATCCACAGTAATTCAGAGTACGGAAATGTTTTAACGCAGACCGAGAGAGCAAAAAATATATATTTTGAAGAAATAGGTGAAGAACAAGGAAACGTGATTTATGGACGAACAGGTAAATCCACAATAAAAGAACCAGTTCATCACACAGATAATGTTAAAGAAGAAAAGAAGAAAAAGACACAAACAACATCACAATGAATAAGAGAGGTTGAGATACCAAGGCTTAAAACACCAGCCAGGATAATCCTTTTTTCCTTAACAATATAATAACATAACATGTGTTGTAAACAATAACTCTGCTGTACTTATAAACATAATTCACTGTTTTAATCATGTGAAATGGCACTAAAACACTCAATCTGAAAAGGCATTTCAGTGAAGTTGGAAAAAAAACAAACATTTTCTACATTATTTATGAATGTAAATTAAAACTTTACATAATGTAAATAATGCTATAAAAATAATAGGTTATATAAGATTTTAAAGAAACTATAACTGTATATCTGTGTGATTCAATATGGCATCACAAGCACAAATAAATGGCGATAACTATGTTAATTGTACCTATAAATGCTGATAAACATACGTATCACATTTTTTGATGGGAGATATTGTGATACTGTGTGAGATTGCATGTAATGTTTTTATTAAGATTTGACAAAAATGGCCATACCATCATAATTTCGACACAGGATTATATAATCTTGTTTTAAAAACTTTGGCAGGAAGAATAGCAATTACATTTTTATTTCATTTAAATGCAGTTCCAAATGTTTTAGGGTTAGTTTACTTTGGCATTGACATGATGGTAATGCCTTTTTTTGTGGATGTGAATGCAGTATGATAATCTAGTAATTCAGCAAATGCAGCATAAAAACTCATTTTGTGATTTTTTTTTAATTTTTGTGTCAAAATAAATTCATTTTAAGAAAGTTTGTAAGCTGAAATAGCATCAAACTGACAATCACCAGAGCAAACATCGACTTTTTAAACATTAATAGTCAGTGTGTAGCAAAAAGCATGCGGTATTGAGGCATTGCTCATTTCATCAGAATTATTTTTAAAGATTTTTATAAACTTGGTTTCCTTCAGCTGCTTTCTGGGATATCTTTGGAATGCCATGATGCACTTTATTTCTTTGACACCCTTTTTCGAGCCAAAGCCCAGACCCTTCCCTCAGGGAAGTCAGGGGTCACAGTGTTGACGCTACACCCCCAACAACAAAGGAAACCCAACCCCCCATTTTCCATAGACAAGCAGATTTCATGGCTGTTTGTACTAAAACAAAAATGCTGCAGAATGAATCAACTTGTCCCAGTTTTTATAGCATTTTCAAAAAGGAAACTTGTTTTTTAATCATGATTTAGTGGATTACTAAATAAAATACTGCCTTCAAGAAACCCTCTTATTGTTAAATAGTCATTAAATCGCATCATAAGAACTTGATACTGTTGGATCATCATGAGAGATGAGTGTACTGCCTTACTGGGACATATTTCACCCATGTAGCCAATCAGGTAATGCTAATTCCTGCCTTCAAGGAGCATCAAGACAGACTGGGGTTAATGACCTTCTGGAGAGCCAGAAGGGAAACTGTGCACGCATGACACAAACAAGAAACGTAGATAAAACTGCAGCTGCAAAAAGATTGGCAAGGTGAATCACTGATCTAACAATGAGGCTACACAATCATTCACGCTCATGGAGGGAGGCTGAAGCGGGACAAGGAGCATGGGAATCAGAGACAACAGATTTGAGATTGATTTTCTCCTGGAGGAGGGTAAAGGAGTTGAGGGGGGGGGCAAGAGCTGAACAGTTAATAGATTTTTAGCGAGAGTGTGAATAATTCTCTGCTTTCTGTTGCACAAACTAAACTCAATTAACACCATGGTCCAGCTGATGCACTTAGTTATAAAATCACTTGCAAACAATCAAATCAATAACCATAGAATTATAATGATTATTCACTTCAAGTAGGAAAATAACAACCAACAAAGCTAACTGAATCATTTAGATGACTTTCTCTCATCTATAAAAGTCATGAAATTCATCTTAATCTTCTACATCCTTCAGACATTATTAATGACTCTGATACAAACATTTAAAATCGGTACAAAAACTGAAAACACTGAGAGGAATTTGGCACAAGACAGATGCGATCAGCTGCTTTTCTGTGAAAATAAAAACAATATGCAGAAAAGCAGAACAATCAAGACAACAAAGTGTGTTAGTAAGAGTGAACCTGTGATATAACAGTAATACAAGTCTGCAGCCTGGTCACTTACATCAAATCCTTTAGACCTTGGAAATTACAAAATAAAAGCTTCCTGCAGAGATGCATCAAGCACTTCTCAGACATGATGTTTTACCAATGTTTATCTTATAAAGTGAGAAATTCAAACAAAACAAAAATAAATAAGCTTTTTTCTCCACCTCACGATGAAAACTACACCGTCGCACTCGACAATATGGCCGATTTATGTCAACTTGTTTGCTCACATAAACGTGTAAATCTGTTGGCGTAAGCTGCCAATATTCTTCTATTTTTGTTTAATCTGATAAATTACCATCTAATCTTTCAAAGATTGAGAAGTTAGTGTTTTTTCACACAAATGTTTATTGATTTAAATGTTTCTTTTGTAAATTTGTGGGAAATCAATGTATCGTAACCTTAAAACAAGAAATTTATAACAACATTTTGTGCCTCAATACAAATGCAGAATTCCAGAATGGACAATAAGGTCTTTCACTTTTTGGGTTTTTTATTTATTTTTTCTGACATTTTATAAATAAAATCTGTAAACGGTTCATGTAAAAATCCCCAACACAATCAAACATGCTCTGTTTAGTTCTCCATTTTCCAGTTGTGCATGTAAACTCATTCCAAAAGTTGCAAATTTGCCTGTAAAACTTTATTACTCGAATCAATGAAACAGTATAAAAAGCGCCATGATTAGATGATCTGATTGGTACATGCGATACGCAGGAAGTCTGTGTCACACAAGCACGCCTGACTCACAAAACAGGAAATGAAGAGAAAAAAGAAGTCAGATGGACACGGACCTTCTGACCTACACATGATGTCTGCTTCTACACACACACACACACACACACACACACACACACACACACACACACACACACACACACACAGGATAAACTGAACCTCTCTGTTTTGTCATCTTTCTGTCCTCCAGGCTTCAGTACAAAGACATGAAGCAGAGAAACAGCTGATCTGACAGAGCAGCTACACATCCATCATTAATAACACAAATATTCATCATCAAATACACGCGTGAATTTCTTTTTGGATTGTCTGAAAACCTCAAGCAGCTGCTTCTCTGTGATGAAGTGGGCGTGGTTTCACTACAAAACTGGTTTTCTTTAGAAATAAGTCAGCAGGATGTCCTTTCTCAAAATACGTCAGATAAAAATAACTGAATCACCTGATTACTGTCAGATGTTAGAGAGGTTTTCAGGCAGATAATTCGACGGCGGCTTCGTTTAACAGACGGCACGACCCCCGACATGGTTTCAGACAAAGAACGGTGAAGGATCTTAACCTTTTAAATCTGTTGGCCTGAAACCAAG
>SSNP01000016.1:4926704-4954172 GCA_006937955.1 Pachypanchax playfairii | reverse complement strand
ATTGAGAAGTTAGTGTTTTTTCACACAAATGTTTATTGATTTAAATGTTTCTTTTGTAAATTTGTGGGAAATCAATGTATCGTAACCTTAAAACAAGAAATTTATAACAACATTTTGTGCCTCAATACAAATGCAGAATTCCAGAATGGACAATAAGGTCTTTCACTTTTTGGGTTTTTTATTTATTTTTTCTGACATTTTATAAATAAAATCTGTAAACGGTTCATGTAAAAATCCCCAACACAATCAAACATGCTCTGTTTAGTTCTCCATTTTCCAGTTGTGCATGTAAACTCATTCCAAAAGTTGCAAATTTGCCTGTAAAACTTTATTACTCGAATCAATGAAACAGTATAAAAAGCGCCATGATTAGATGATCTGATTGGTACATGCGATACGCAGGAAGTCTGTGTCACACAAGCACGCCTGACTCACAAAACAGGAAATGAAGAGAAAAAAGAAGTCAGATGGACACGGACCTTCTGACCTACACATGATGTCTGCTTCTACACACACACACACACACACACACACACAGGATAAACTGAACCTCTCTGTTTTGTCATCTTTCTGTCCTCCAGGCTTCAGTACAAAGACATGAAGCAGAGAAACAGCTGATCTGACAGAGCAGCTACACATCCATCATTAATAACACAAATATTCATCATCAAATACACGCGTGAATTTCTTTTTGGATTGTCTGAAAACCTCAAGCAGCTGCTTCTCTGTGATGAAGTGGGCGTGGTTTCACTACAAAACTGGTTTTCTTTAGAAATAAGTCAGCAGGATGTCCTTTCTCAAAATACGTCAGATAAAAATAACTGAATCACCTGATTACTGTCAGATGTTAGAGAGGTTTTCAGGCAGATAATTCGACGGCGGCTTCGTTTAACAGACGGCACGACCCCCGACATGGTTTCAGACAAAGAACGGTGAAGGATCTTAACCTTTTAAATCTGTTGGCCTGAAACCAAGTTGGGCTTTATTACAAACTCCCTGACAAAGCAGGAGTCCTGGTTTCAAGCCATCACTCAGCTGCTCAATAGCAGCCAAACAAACATCAACTCCTCAGCTTTCACCCCATAGAATGGATTTAACATTACAAAGCTGATCATTTGTTCAATTAAACTAAATTATTTGACGATGAACAGAGGAAAACATTATAGATTGTATATTATCCCCCCCACTGGGGAGACAAGTCATTAAACACAACAGATCTGGTGTTTTATGTATCAGCTTTAATTAGTTGTATTTAAGGTTTATTACAGTTTCCTGTTCTCTTACTGACCTGGATTCCACCAATTAGTTGGAAACATAAAAAAAAGACCTAAAACATGAGAAGAGTTGAGACTGATGGGGATTTCCCACCTCGGATAGACTGACTACATTTTTTTGACGTTTCCTCCGAAGCAAGTGATTTTCACCTGCTGAGACACACCACGTCCTCGTCCCACACCCCGTGGCCTTGACTGTACTTCTGCAATGAACCGAAAATGGAAACTGGCAGCAAATCATTCTCTTTGCCTCATTCTGTGCATTTCCAAAATTCAACTGCAACATAAATCCAATCTGACTGCGTTGTTATTTGAGCTTTTTGTAAGGCAGAAAATACACTGGGGCTATTCCTAATATGGAAACAATGAAGTTAACAGACATGGTTATTACCTCCTCTTATGTCACAGCTATTGTTTTACTGCCTTGAGGTCGTGTTACTGAGACATGGACACTAAAATCAAGGCGTTATAAGGGAAAATGAATGATTCTATGTAAAAACAAGTGAGTTAAAGGTTTCTGCAGATACACGATGGTACTTATGATGTGGGATTCAAAGCTCATAATTTGCAATAAATAATGGAAAATTTCCAAGAATAAAACATATGCTTAAAAAACGAGGGCTCCCTCCAACTCAAGCGGTTCAATCCCAACATGTTACATAACTTGTCTTTAAAACCTCCCACAAAACAAAATAAATTACAATTCAAACCATGTTTATCAGGCAAAAATGTGATAAATGTCATAAATAATATAAACACGTCTTATCAACTGGACAAATGATCACTTTTTCCTTTCATGTTTTCTGTTTTAAGTACATTATTTCATTACGTATCTAGTCAGCTGACAGTATCTGAAGGAGCCACTTAACTTTTCTAAAGATCATTCCATATCTAACAGTTGTTCCTACTTTAGTATCAGCTGTAGATCCTGTGAAATTTGAGTTTAGTTGTTTCATTGTGAGTAAAAATTCCATTTTGACTTGGAGGAATTTTATTATAGATACTATAAAAGTCACAAGAGATAAACACTTGGGTTTGATTAGATGTTACAACAATCTGCTTGAGAAAAGTGAGCTGGAGGAAACTGGTGATCATCTCCTAGAACAAACACTTTCAAATACATGTACCTGAATTTCATCCTGTAATTGATACAAAACTCCAAATTTTAAATTCCAACTTCATCTTATCTCTGGACTTGATGACACGTCTCTCTCTTATTTCATGGCTGAAATTCATTGCATATTTCTTGGAAAGTCACATCAGCTCCCTCTGAGGTCACTGATGCTGATTAATTGCTGGAATAAACATAATTTATACTCAACAAGATGTAATTACTTAGCTGTGATCTTAACTAAAATTATACAGAAAATGAATCGATCATTATTAGACTTAAGGAGTTGATTGGTCATTCTAAAAGTTGAACCAACTTAAAATGCCTTGTGAAATAAATCCTGCAGATGAGTGAAAACACACGCTAACATTCTCCCACATGTGTGAAGCTCCAGCACATGCAAACACTGTTAATCTGTAACGCAATAAAAAGGAAAAAAAAAAAAAGTTTTCAGACCCAAATAAAAACACGCACGTTCTTCTACTAGTTAAAGATTATTGAGCAATTAATAAAGATATTATTAAAATTAAGTTATATTGATAATTGCATAATTGAAGACCTTCAAATTTTTGACCAGTTACATTACAAATAATAATAACATAGAATCTAATTCGGAGAGAAGCAGAAAAATCAAACGGATTTATTGCAACCATCCTAGTAATATTAAAGGATTATATAAAACAACATGTTAAATAGTAAATATATCGTTGAGTAAACCCCCCACCCCCCACGGGCATGTTTTGTCCCAGTTTTATTGGTCCAGAAATCTGGAATGGTAATGAAGCCCATCTTCCTCCACTGACCTGCTGGTAGTTCTCATCTTCAGGCTGGAAGCTTTTATCAGTAGCTTGAAATCTAAGGTTAATGTGAGGGAAATTGTGAAGCCAGTAAGTCCACCAGGGCGCAATGTAATCCACTCGGGGCAAAGACATCCCTGCCCGGACTTATAAAAAAAAAAAAAAAAAGTTTTCAGACCCAAATAAAAACACGCACGTTCTTCTACTAGTTAAAGATTATTGAGCAATTAATAAAGATATTATTAAAATTAAGTTATATTGATAATTGCATAATTGATAATAATAACATAGAATCTAATTCGGAGAGAAGCAGAAAAATCAAACGGATTTATTGCAACCATCCTAGTAATATTAAAGGATTATATAAAACAACATGTTAAATAGTAAATATATCGTTGAGTAAACCCCCCACCCCCCACGGGCATGTTTTGTCCCAGTTTTATTGGTCCAGAAATCTGGAATGGTAATGAAGCCCATCTTCCTCCACTGACCTGCTGGTAGTTCTCATCTTCAGGCTGGAAGCTTTTATCAGTAGCTTGAAATCTAAGGTTAATGTGAGGGAAATTGTGAAGCCAGTAAGTCCACCAGGGCGCAATGTAATCCACTCGGGGCAAAGACATCCCTGCCCGGACTTATAAAAAAAAAAAAAAAAAAGTTCGGCTGCAGCTTTAATTAGCCTTTGAGTTGTGAAGCGGGCAGTCCGGTCCGCAGCCCGAGGTCTTCATCAAGTCTCACATCAAACAAAGACAGCGGCTATATCATGTTCGGCTGGAAAAACAGCAACTCCTCCACGCGAGAAATAACTAAAGCTCAACACAAGTCCGGATCAAGCCTCAGTGTTGAGATAAAGTCAGACCGGAAGAGGATTTTTGGAAGTGATTCTTTAAAAAACACCATGTGTCTGAGGATCCCACAGCGACTATCCGTCCGACCTACAGCTGCTCCAAACGCCACTGTCAGCCACGGGGTGTTGTGTTGAGAAATGCGTGCCTGCTGAGACCTGCGTCCCTTGTCACGAGAACGCGCACAGCGAGAAAACGGGGCAGACACTAGCTGAAACTTCTTTTTAGTTTTGTATTAAAGTTAAAACGATATTTCCACGACAGGATACATTAATAATTGGAAGGAAAAAATTCATTTTCACTCTTCTCGGCTGGTAAAAGTGCGAAACTCACTCCGATTGTACAAAACCTGATCGCATTTTAGATATCTGTTTATATAAAATAACGGGGGGATGCAGACCTGTAAAGGATTGATTCTGAGGTTTATTTTCATCTAAATAAAACAAATTATTTTCTTGTTGTCTGTTTGTCTTTTCTCAGAGTACAGGAGAGATTCTACCTGATATCTTAGGCTTATTAGGCCTATTATTGTGTAGTAACAGCAATAGCCTATTATACTACTCTATTAATTTGGAGTTTTATCACTGTGATTTAAACCATATAGCAACTCAAGTCTCAAATTCAACCCAGCCAAAAAACCCTTTCCTATTCTTTTACACACCAAAAAAAAAAAGTTAGATTGTATTTTTTATGCTACTTACATATTCAAATAAGTATTTCTGCATTTATATTCTAGTAAATAAAATAAACAATATCGTGATCCATGTCTTAGTGAACCTCGGAGCTGTTAGTGGAAATAAAAGTTAAATTTAATGAGTCCAGCTGAAGCACCTTTTTTTTAACATTCACCTGTTTAAGAATTCTGAAGTTTAGAAATCGTTTTACCAAAAACCTATAGAAGCTTCCTGGTATTTCAAGCCCAGTCTGCATCAATAGTGTCCTGCCTCTGCGCGCGTCCCCGCGACAGGGGATACAGACTTGTTTGCATGCATTTTCCGGCACAACAAGGGTGCGCGCCCTGATAGTAAGAGACACGGGGAGATGCGCGCACACGGAATTTTAAGACAATTTTGGGCGACATTGCCTGGAAGTCTGAATGAAGTAAAACTACCAGATGCACAAATACATATCAAATGTGATGTACAATCGTTTTAGAAATAAGAACTTGCTGTTTTACGGTCACTGTTGGTTTCAAAGGATTTTGAGATGACACCGCCATCTAGTGGCCAATTTACACCATCACATTCTCATTCTTCCAAACTACCAATTTTTAAAATACTGTACTTTCCATAAACTATTAATTTATTTTAGTGATGTTAGTATTAGAAGGATTTATCAGTTATTTGTATAACAAAATCGTTTCACAATTATTCCTAGATCAACACAATAATCTAACTCAAGATGCCATTTATTACAGAATTCGAATTTTAACCATTTCATTTTCAAACCTTTAATCACAAGCCTGTTTAAACTATCCAGCTGAACACTGTATGGTTTCAACATGTATATATGTTTTACTAGAAAGCCCCATGGTGGTGCTGGGAAATATACTTTCTATAAATGTGTCATTTCCATTCTGGACCATCAAGGCTGATTGGAAGTTGCTAAAATCCAGTGTGAATGAAAATTAAACCCCATTCTGTCCAGCAAACATTCTTTTATAAAATCTATTTTACAACGTAACATGCCAACATAGTAAAACAAAAGACAAAATACTTTTTCCAATTTTTATTACAATTATCTGTACATCGTGGATTTACTTCAGCTCCTTCACAGCCAGACCTGCAACAAAGACAACAAACAGTTCAAAAACATTTTCTAAACAGAATAAAAAAGCAACTTTCCAGAGATTAAAAAAAACAAAACATCAAATCAAATTTAACACTTTCTGCTTCTTTTCCATGAAAACAGCTTTGAAACAGCTGTTCAGTAAAATACATTAGTCATCACTAATATTTAAATTCTCTCAATCTGATAAAAACTTTAACAGCAGATATTAAAAGCTATAAGTTCAGCTATTTTCACAGATAATCATTAGGAAAACAAACTCCGACATCCCTAAACGCACCACAGCTGAACATGATTTGGTGCATTTGTAGCTCAAACACATTACTGTAATCTGCAACAATTGATGCAACATTTGCTGGTTATTTTCCAACTGAACGAACACAACAAATCAATTTCCCGCTATCATCAAGACATCTGTTAATGTTTTTTGGTTTGAAAGCTTGATTATGTGTTTTGGTTTTGTGCTTGTGAATGGAGTATGAAATTATTACTATGTGTGTTATCAGAGCAAGAGCCTTTTTTAAAAAAAAAATGAAACTGTTTGAGAATGTAAGAGCTTTTAGTCTAAACCTAACTAAAATTGCTCATTGCCTTCTGTTCCGTCTTGTTACTGACCTGGTGGCAGGGACTGTTTGAGCTTCTCTGCCTTCTCTTTGTCTGTGATGACCAGCGTGTACAGATACCTGCTGCAGCGCACCTTAAACTTGACATTGTCCTTGTTCTTCTTGATCTTTACGGCTGGATAAAACAAAGACGAGAATTTTTTTTTCACAAACATTTGTACACACATCTTACTCTTTACCAGTTTAAAAAACCATTAACTATGATCATAAGTTTTTTAGAGTTAGTAGCTTCCATTTTTAGCTTTCCATTACGTTCTATTGCACTGCTGTTGTTCAATGTTGCACAAAGCTGACTGAAGTTGAGTGAGTTAAAGTGTTTTAAAGTAAAGAAAACATGAATTTGGATAGTTGGAAATCCTAAAGAGGCTGTTTGAAAACTTGTGATTTCAACTTACACTTGGCATCCTTCCTCCTGGCTGTCAGCAGGAAATCTTTGATTTCTTCTATCTTGCGAGGCTATAAAAATACAAACAATTAGCATTTTCATAGCAGATTAAAAGACAGAAGCTCGAGAAAATTAGCTGGTGTTGGTGGACCGGTGGAACTGAGATTTCAGGTGAAGTTAAAACCCAGCACTTGATCCATTCCTTATTCTAGCAAGTTTGAAAATGCATCACGGGCACGTCAGCCTGAGATGTTTGGACTTCTTGCACTTAGAACCAGTTTCTGATTGTAGCTGAGTTTAAATACTCCAGACCTTAACACTTCCAGCTCTCATTGCAAAAATATTAAAGTTATTAAATCCAGTAACAAAAAGATACAAACAGAAAACAGCCGCTGACAATGTCAAGGCCCATTAGCTCATTGGTGCTAATGCTAACACCAATGCGAGCCGCGTTTATGATGTTTTCCCAAATAATACATGTCTCTCTATATATATAAATTGTATACAGTGTTTTAGTGTAACGATACACAAGTCCCGTCCATAAAACGTAACAATTAATGTTTGTAAATAGTAAAAATCCTCACCATGCTGCCGTGTCAGCGGACTGAACGCTGCGGGAGGAAAGATCGAGCTGGTTAGATTATCAAAACAACATGAAATGGAAATAAAATGTTTACACAATAACGTCAATAATGAATTTAATAATTGTTCTTTAATAGGTATGACTCTGTAACTACGACTGAAAAGGAGGATGGATGATGATTAAAATAGGATACTTGTTTGTTTGAGTATGTTTCACTTACTCTGTCAGCCACAGAGGGGATGAAAAGGGGCGGGACTTCCGGTTTAAAACCTTTTTATACTCAACCACGGAAAGCGCAGAGGGCCAATATTCAAGTTAAAAAATCGAAAGAATTTGACTTCTAAACTAAAACGAGCTTTTAGTTGCTATTCCTTGATTTAACGTTTATTCTAATATAAAAAGCGGTTGATAATGTTTACTATGTCAATATAGCTACATTTTTTATATTTGTTTATATCACCTAAATTTTATAAAAGGAAAAATGTACCATTGCATGTGACTTTATGGAGATAAAAAAGCCTGTCAAATCAGATATTAAATTTAAATGCCACTTAAACTCTATTAAAGTCGTTTACCTATTAATTCATAAAAGGGGTTTACATATATAAATGCCATTAAAGCATACTGAAAACAAAACAATCACAAATTCTTCCAGTGTCAACACACAGTAACAGCTGCACTATTCAGACAAGTAAAAGTTTAATAACTATCACCACTAAAGCAGAGCTTTGTAGAATTTACATTCTTTCATCTTTCCTTTTTAAAGATGGCATCCGAGCAGCAGAATGAATCAGCAATCAAGATTTATCAGAGTGATGTCAAGCTCGTTAGGACAACTTTAATTAATCTAACAAAAATGTCATTTCACTATGGAAATAACACACTTCAAAAAATAGTATTCAAATTTGGCTGCTTTTTATTTGTTCTAATCATAATTTTTTTGTCTTTCACCCTCTTTCAAAAAATATTGGATAAAGAAACAATTTTGTCTTAGTTCTGAACCACTGAGTTCTTTAGGGCCAAGTTTGGAGCTGCAGGAAAACATCATCTGCTTAAGAAGACTGAAAAAACTAGTGTTACTCATTTCATAAATGCAAAATCAGAAATGCATGAAACCCATCAGCTACCAAATGTTACAATTAATTTGGTGACTTAGGAGTTCAATAACTTTTTACAGCCTAAAAGATAATCGACTGCTTTAGTACTAAGCCTTTACATACATTTTCACATAAATGAATACTCATCTGTTATCTTCACGACCTGCCAAAAAAATGTGTGTTCTGGATGTTAGTGAAGTTTAATGGGCCAATCCTGTCACGTCTGGTGTGCTCAATGGGACTCAATTTATGTTACTTCTTCGTTTTCAGATTTGGCCAAATCATTTACTGCACAGATAATTTGTTTCAGAAGAAATCTTACTAAAAGAAACCACATCTTATAGTTATTATTTCCTTGCTGACTGTAACCTTTAAATACACTGATTTAGTCAATTATTTAAACCTGGAGCTCTGTTCAGGTGGTCATTGAAGCCTGAGTGACATCTCAGGCTGTTTCCATGGTGACCCACTTAGACCAGACATTCTCAATTAACCTATTCGCTACCTGCCTGCCTATTTTCACAGGCCATATCCCCCGTGAATGTCCAGCTTTACTCATTTCACTCCAGATTTTAGGTTTTTCCCAGCGACCTATCAATCAAAAAATGATGCACACTTTGTTTTAGCCACAATGCTTTTTTTAAGTGACTCAATAACTCTGAAATAGAGTAAAACTGCAGGTAGAAGGACTGTACCGCACCGCATGAGGTGCGTTTTTGTTCAATTGCATCTTGTTGTTTTAGAAATTGTACTACCTCACAAACTTTTTAAAAACTGTCTTTAAGAACAAGAAGAAAAATGAACAGTTTATCTCAGCAGGGCTGTCTACTCTATACTGCTGAGAAGATTACATCATTTGCCATAGCAAAGATGAAGTGACTCATAGAGTCCATTAAAAGTCAGAAGACTTTCACTTATTCCTTCATAAAAAGAAAATTCATGATTAAAATTCTTTATGAGACATTGTTTGAAATCTGATTCAGAAATATATAATAAATGACTAACATTTTTATGTGTGTATCACTAATTTGATTTTTAAAAGCCAAATCATGGCAAAATAACATACTAAAAAAAGAAAGTATTGTTTTTCAGTGAATATGCCTTAAAAGCAACGAAAGCTGCCTCTTATCATCCTCCAAAAACATATTTTAAAAGATTCAGTATCTTAGTATAAATCAAATGAATCCGTTTTTTTTCTTATATGACTCATATGATTTTACCTTTGTTGTTTATTTATCCTCAGTTAATGTCACATGATGAGTAGATTTAGATATAGACAAACCTCATACCTTGTGCAAAGCGGCTTACTGGATCCCAGCATGTCAGCGTGTTTGTTGCAGTTCTGATGTTTGAACAATAGAGCGCAGTAAGTAGCTGTTAATCTGTGACTGACCCGTGTTTTATTTTTCCTGGTGACGTTGGGAGACGCTGTTCATCAACGAATCAACTCAACCACATTTGATTTCTCATGCTTTCAGAATAAAATAATTGCAAAACAAATTGTTTTTAAAGTCCACTTTTATTAAATGTTTTCAGACACATGAAATTGTACCTGCTGTATTGATAAATACATTCAACATATAGACTCCATAATTTCTATGATCTGTTGTAAAACAAAAAAATAATAGAGCTTATGATGCCCAAATATGTTTAGTTTTATTTGATATATTCATTTTTAATTGCCACTGTATCCTTGTCCCTCTCTTCATGTGAACCCCTGGCAGCAGACACTTTCTCTCTTCTTCTTCCTTTTGAGATTTGTACTCACAAATTACCGTCTCACCTCCGAAGAGAGATGGATTCTGAGCATGCCTAAGTCAACTTTTAATTTATTTACAAAGTTTTGGAGCATTTGTGAATTTTTTTGTTGCTAAAAACTCATTTAATGTCCCTTTTTTGGGGACAAACCTAAAAGCTTTCTTGAAAGTATGATTCTTTTATGTGTAAAAGTAGTAATTGGAATAAAAATGTGAACCCTTAGGCTGAGGGATGAACATATTTTGTGACTTATTAAAACAGCATATTGAAAAGAAAAGATTTTAGCTTGAAGATCCTTTTACTTTTTATTTAACAGACTTTATCAGACACATAAAGCGTGGATGATGGAATTTCAGTTCTTACATCTCAGACATTGTAGGTAATGATACAGATCATTTGTGCCCATAGGGCTGTATGAGCAACAACAGACACAACTCTACCTGAGAGATAATGAATAATGCTTTAGGGTTTTGGTTATTTATCATACTTTGATTCATTGTAAAGATGGGAATCTTGTAAAGATCTCCTGAAACAGTTTACTGATCCATCCTTATTGGATTAAAATCAGTAGGAGGCTTTAAAAGTAAATTTTAATGAATACAAGGTAAAACACAGGAAGGGAGTTGGATATATATTTTTCAAAACACATACAAAAGTTATGTATTGGGGAAACTGCCAATAGTATCATTGCGCAATGACATGAATATGAAATTTGTCTCAATGAAGTTAAGTTTCATTAGAAACCTCCAAAAAGTTTAGTTTAAAATTCACTCTACCGCATTGCTCGGCTTATCTCGCTGGTTATTGAACAGATTGATCCGTCAACTATTGATCTCAGGTCTGGCAGCCTTATCAGAGGCAAACTTAAAGTACATCTGTGGATGAGAGGAGATTATTAGAGAGCCTGCAGGTTTACCCTGACAGAATCTCAATGTGAATGTGCTTAGACTTGTCAGAGTAGCCAGAAACAGTTGAGGAAATTTACAGTGAGGCTCTCATTTATCATGTTCAAAGGACCTGTGCACCGCTGCAAACGGCTTGTCCGAGAAATCACTGGAGCTTTTTGTCACGACTCCCTGCCAGTCAGGCCTGCTCAATCAGAAAACCAGGATACTGAGGGAAATAGAGGAAGGGGAGGGAGGGAGGACGAGCATTTCAGGTCACAGGTATTTTCGAGATTTAAATGCATTTAAATTCATCAACAGCCTTAAGGATTGAAAATCCCATCAAACATGGCCTAAAGGCTGATCAACAGGATCCATATGAATTACCCTGCAATTAATGTTTTATGAATGAATATTTGTTGGACGTAGAAGATTGAATGCAAACTTTTAAAGGCAGAAAAACACACAGAATGGAGTTCAGTTGTTTGTTTTTGGTCTTACAGAGTTGGTGTTAAACAACTTAAATACATTTTCTACTCAGGAGTCAGAATTCGAAAAGAATGTCCGTCTTATCAAAAAAAGTCAAATGCAGACAATAGAAGGAGAGAAGAGTTGTACAAAGAATTTATGAAAATACCAAAAGAAGAAAAGTAAAACAGATTTTATCTCCCTTCATTCCTTTTTTTGTTATAAATCTGAGAGAATTTTATCATTTTTCTTATTGGAAGTTCTTGAGCTGCTTTTTTTCCCACTTGTCACCATTATTTCAGTTTTTATTTTTTGCCGTTTGAATTATTTCCAAACTTTTGTATTGCATTAAAAAAAAAGGGTCTGGCAGAATTTAAACAATTTAAAAACACTGATTTTCCATCAGTAAATCTGTGCAAACTTGCACAATGTAGCCAAAGTTAAACAGTTTCCAGGCAAACAGGCCAACGTTCCTCTGTTGGATGGAGCATTTCTATAGACGAGTAAAGAATCTGATATTGTAAGACTGTGTAGTAGATATTTGATGCAGTCATAACTTATCAGCTTGTCTGTTTTTCTTCACTTTCTTTGAGTGTTTTAGCTTTGACACAGGTCTGACTGTCTAACCTAGTCCAGCTCATTATGTTCTCTGAGTCTGAAACATGTCAGAGACGTCCACACTTGTCATTTACAGCCATCAGTTTCCACTTACAGCACACACACTTACACACACCTGCCAGCCGGCAGTGGCAAAGCCAGGGAGTGTATCGTCCCTCATGCACCCCTGTCAGCGTGCCCTTGGTCCTGATCAGCAAGCTAATATTTCCTGTTTGTTTAGCACTCAAGAGTCTTGGCTTTATGCAACACTCACTGTTTAGCATCAAGGCAGCTTCCACAGTCAGTCATTAAGATAATCATTTATAATAAATCGGAGGATTAGAGTGAGAATGAAAGGTAGAAGTAAGTCCATATGAAGGATTTTAGCTGGAGTAAATGATTAACTCACATTCCAGTCGAATGCAGTTAATCAAATCATGAGTTTTATTTCTTGCTTTATGACTCTTGTTAACCCTCCACAGAAAACCAATATGGCTGCTCAGAAACAAACCAACATTTACTAATAACTGGGATATTCTTCTCTATGTTTCTACAAACTCTTCTTGAAAGCCCACTAGCATCTTTAAAATCTTATTTTTGACCATTTTAATATGACATATGTTGTCCTCTCCAATTACTGATACATCGGACGCAAGTCCATTTGCAATCTAAATAAAGTAGTTTATCTGAGGTGGTTACCATGACTACTGGATGGACAGCTGATGCATATATAATATTATTACAGTAAATATGTAAAACGAAACTCCCTTTTTCTCACTTGATTGATTCCATTAAGTTAATAAGTATATTCTCTGTCTACATAATGTCTATATCTTACTTTCTGTTCTCATTACTAGTGGCTCATTACGTCCTCTAATGGACGTACCTTCCAGCTGTTCATTGTCACTGGTAATTAGATGATGATCTGTACCAAAAAATATTAGGATGAATTCTGAGGGCAATGGGTGATATTAAAGAGTGAGACAAGTCCATCTTTAAATGCTCTGATTAAGTTGTTAAATGGCTGGAGGACATTTAGCAAAGAAAAGGGTTGAGAATCTATTTTCAAACACTAGTTTGGTAGCAGTCTTCATTTCGTGTGTGGAAAATATTCCACACACTCAAGTTGCTGTGATCTTTTGCTATACTGAAATCTCTCACTTCCAGCCTGCTCTTCTCACATCAGTGAATATTTATCCAATCTATCCAACACCGCAGCATTTTAGTAAGTTGAGAAACAAAACTGGTATTTTTATCCATCCCGTAACTCTACTACACCTGCTTTTGGTGCAGATGTGTAAACATATTTGATCCTTGATGAAAATTACTAAGAAACTTCTTAAAATCAGCTTCAAAATGCCAAATAAAGAAAAAAAAAAACTAATGACAAAACCATAAATATATAAAACAACAACAAGTAGTTTGTTTATTAAGCAATATGTTAATGTCACATTGTAATGCAAAGTCTTGTATTTCTGATGTTTGTGTAAGGTGAGTTTGGTTTTTCTGCTGGTTTTTGTTAATTCTTGATATTGTCATTTCTGTTTATATTTAATATTTATTCATTTGTTCAAAGTTTTTGATATTTTGAACGTTTTGGTGATTATGAGTTTTGTTGTATTATTGAAGTTATCCAGTTACTTAAAGCACTGAGCTCCTCACACCTGACTCCGATCTGCTCATCAGCTCACCTGCCTCTCATTCAGTAATCACCTCCCCCGGTGCTTATGCGCCCAGTTTTCTTTCAAACTTATTTCCTGACTGTGTTCTGGTTTACTTGTGCTGCCTTTTGCCTGTTTATTTGCTGCCTGAACCTCCTGCTGTTTGTTCATCATGAAACATTTTTTAGATTTGCTCTTATTCCTGCTATTTGTGTCTGTATTTTTGGGTCCTGTTACTCTTTTTATGATAGTAACAAGCTTATGCCAACATCTGTTATGAGCTAATATATAAGCAGTTACATTATGAACATCTGGTGATGCATCATCCTCTTAAAACATCAAGAAATTAGATTTGGCGTGACACTAGCTGATGTTGCACACACCTTCTCTGTCTGTAATTGGGTTTGGACAATGATTGACTGATAATGGTTTTGCTATGATAGATAGATAGATAGATAGATAGATAGATAGATAGATAGATAGATAGATAGATAGATAGATAGATAGATAGATAGATAGATAGATAGATAGATAGATAGATAGATAGATAGATAGATAGATAGATAGATAGATAGAGTACTGTGAATGTATTTCTTTAGAATTCCACACAGTATTTGGGTTTTCATAAATATGGCAAGTAAAATAGTAATTTACTTAAATTATTTTGAAAAAACATCCCTTGAGAATTGAATCCAGTTCAACATCTATTTGATGTGTTCCACTTTCAACAACTGTTACCTTCAGTCCAATTTTATACACCTGATGTTAACAAGAGGGTTCTCCAGTTACAAATTAGGTATTAAAAGCATTTCTGTACATATTTTTAAAACTTGTAGGACTGTTAATAAAGTGCACGACTGAGATAGCCATAAATTAAATGAGAGAAGTGGTACTGTGTGAAAATAGCAACTGTGTCATTAGAGATCAAAGGGAATAGTAATAAAAAGAAAAAATAAGGGTCTCCGCGGGAAAATTAGGTCATTCCATGCCAACACATTTTCAAGGTTTGGGAGAGAAAATAATTTCAAAATATCTGCAGTGTTTTAAAAACACAGCATCCACAAAAAGAGTTATGTTTTATTGTAATAGATTAAAACATTCGTACAAAGTTGTTTTAATAATCCTGTCCGTCGCTGATACACACTGAAACTGAACATTAATGCAAACGATTTGTAGAGTTCTATTTGGCTGTGGAGAGCATTGCATCTCTCAGCAGTTAGTCAAACTGCACTTGAACACAAGCATTAAAGTTATTAACTTCAAAAATTTGGCCTATATGGAGAAATTTGGATTGATGGAAAGAGCTGTAGCAGAAAATGTTGTTGGCAAGATCTTCGACTCTGATTGGACATCACTTGGGAGCTGGTGGCCAAAAAAATCTAACTAATGAGTCACTGATATCCATTCAGAGCAATACAGTAGGTCTAGATTTTTACAAGAAGTTGGACAAAACAGTTTAATCATTTGTTAATCAGACATATTTATGGACTAATTTCTACCAAATCACTCATGCCAGATTCTTTTCCTAAATACATCAGACCTATTTCAAGTGATTTTGTAAGAAACAAAAATCTAGTTTGTCAGGAGAGGAAATGTGGATGGAACCATGCTCCATTAAATTATGGACATCATCTCTGGAAAGCAGAACCCAAGGACAGCTGCACAGAGAAGGAGAAATACAACACAGTTTGGACTTAGTATCAAAAATTCATTCCAATAAGTCATTTAGTGATGTGCCCAGGTTGTTATGAAAAGAAGTGACAGCTGTAAAAAGCTATAGTAAGAGAAAGAAGTTTAATACATTTTTATAAATTCCTCCTACGACACAAGATGCATTATAATCATGCATGACATTTGACCACAAATATCCTCTTGGTGTAACTTTTGTTTTAAGAGCCACTGTGCCAAATGCAAGACTCTCAGATGAATTATTGATGATCCCTCAAGGCAGACCTGTGGACCTCTGACCTCCCTTAAAAATGTTCTTCCATCTCAGAGTGATATTGGATTGTCCTTCATAATCCCAAATTAAGGCTACCACATTATAATTAGGGTGATTCAAACATCTCAGAGTCTTATTTTTCACTCGATTAAAGATTCACACATTTCGTTCATAACCAAATACAAGTACTTTATCCTTGTCAGTAGTGTGTTTAAGTGTCCTTGGGTGTCAGTGCAGAGACATGCAGGCTACAACTATGTATGATGATGGAACTAAGTTCTCAAGCAGTAGGAGTTTTGTTCAAATTGGTTAAAGGAAGTTTGTGATCACTGTGTGATGCCACTGTTTAAATTAACTTTATGATAATCAGTGGACATCTAAAGATTTCACAAACTGGTTTATGGGTGTAGTTTTTCTTTCCACAAAACAAAGAAATATATTCAGAAACTTTGTTTAAGCCTAATCTAATATTTTATACATTTAGTTAGGAGTTTTACTCATTTTGATGCAGCTTTTTTTAACATTGCGTTTTCCTCTTGAAACCGGAAACATAAGACAACTTCTGCTTTCTGAAGGAGGTCACAAGTTATATCAACTCAAAATGAGTCCTGATCAACTTAAAGGTGTAGTGGAGGATTTTTCTCAATTTCAAGAAAGAATTGCCCTCACCACATTTTTGAAAAAGGTGCATGTACAACAGTTATCTGCGAGCACGCTCTGTTTACAAGTTGCTGTCAGCGTCACAGAACAGCTCACCTTTCTCTTCTTCTCATACACTTCAACTACATTTTTTTTCTCTTGCGATTCTCAGACCTCTTCAGCTCATCACATGGACTCACATGGACATGGTCAGTCATCGTTCCCACGTCCCTGACAAAGAGCTCCAGAACACCTCGTATCAGTGTCTTCTGTCCACACCAGATTCTGATGATTGCTCTCGCCATCCTCATCCTCTTCACCCCGTCGCTCCAGGTACACTGGTCCTGTTCACACGCACACATGACCGTGCCTGCCTTGTGTCATGTGCTACACATAAATACCTGAAAGTGCACATGTGCAGGAAGTGAGAACTATTGTAACCGCGTGTATCCAACTTTAAAATTAATTACTTATTAAATTAAGTAATTACTTTGAAATAATGACGGTAGTAGAGCAGGTCATCCGGTCTAAAATATTAACACTCTGAACAGGAACTTCCCGGTCACTCCCAAGCAGGCTTCAAAATAAAAGCATCAATAGAAAAGTCCCTTACAATATCCTTGAAACGTGCACGAGATTTCACTAGAATGATTGACAGGTAGGTGGACAAATAGTCTAGATCAGAGGTGTCCAACTCCAGGCCTTGAGGGCCACTATCCTGCATGTTTTAGATGTTTCCCTGTTTCAACACACCTGATTCAAATCCTCTGCATTTCAACAAGTTCTGCAGAAGCCTGTTAACGACTTGTTCATTTGAATCAGGTGTCTTGAAGCAGGGAAACATTTAAAACATGCAGGATAGTGGCCCTCTAGGGCTCGAGCTTGACACCCCTGGTCTAGATGATCCACCCGGAAGCAAAAGATCCTCTGCCATATTTTTAATCTAAATGCTGCATTTATTCTGACAGTATTCTTACCAGTTTAATCTAGAATATCTCCACGATGTATGTTACCATCAGTCCTGAACAGCCTCTATGTGTCAAAGGAACATTTTACATTTCCTTGCCTCTGTGTTAAGTCTGTAAATCTATTTTATTTTTCAGTAATGTAATAAAAGATACCATTCAACCAGTTAAATGTTTTTAGGATGGCCCCACAATTTTGTAGACTAAAGCCTTTGGCCTTTTCCCAAGTCATTAAACTATCAGCTTTGAGAAATTGGCAAATTCTGAGAGCACAATGTGCAGCCGGCCCTTTACAAACGATGCCAAAGCTTTGCAAGTTGCATTTTGAGAACCACAAGTTTTTTCACTAATACAAGCTGACACCTCAGTTGGTGGTTCGCCTGTGTTTTTGCCATTATTCCATTTTCACTCATGACATGACTGAATGAGCATAGCATTTGTTTGTAAAAGAGGGAAATGATGGATTAGGAAAGCGGGTCAAAGCAGGGGAAGCCTCCAAGTCAGAGCCGTGGGATTAATTTCCTTATTAGTTACTCTGCGGTGATGCTACACCATGGAGGTCTAATACAAGCTTTTTATGGATTTGACTCATTTTAAATTACCTACTGCTGCATTACACAAACTTATCACAATGACTCTGACCAAAACGTCATTTTTTAAAATGATTCTGATGGCTTCCTGTTTCTGTGTCAGGGATGATGTGGGAGAGATGATGAATAAACCTGAAACTCACTCCCCACACAGGAACTGGAAAAACAATAACACTTTGCTTTACAAGTAAAAGATAGCGGGTGTTGCGGTGAATTTTCAAGGTGATTAAAAAGCCATTAGTGAAATGACTTTCTGAGGAAATTCACAAGGTAGTCATTCACCACCCAGTTAGGAACCAGGAGGGACTCTCAGGGAAAAAAAAAAACTGAAAAATGACTGTTATTAGATGAAGATATTATATCAAATTGTCCAAGTGAGAAAGCTCCCTGCAATCTCCAGGCTATGAGCTTAATCACTTTCATTTGGAAAGATAGGTGTTCATTTCTTCTGGCATTTTATCATCAAATAGAAGAATCCTGAGAAAAGCCCATCTGTATTTGCAATGGAATTTAAAGAAAGACTGAATTAAAAAATAGTAATTAAGTCGTATGTCTTCTGTCAGCATCCTCAGTTGTAACATTACACAGATGAAGCGGAGCTTCTCCTACAAACATGGATGTTTTTGAAGAAATTAATGTAAAATAAAACTGTCTTTGCAGGGTAGAAACTGTTACTGAACTTTAGGGATGCCATTATTTTGGCGTCATTCAGGAGTGCTTACTGAGTTGTACACAGAGTGTGATCTTCTAATGTATATTTGTACTCTACATTGACCACAAACGCAGCTTCCATTTCAAATTATAATCATGATATAAATCTATTTCCATTCATGGCTTATTGGCTTCCATCCTTCATTCCAAGCTCCATTATTTTTGGAAAATTGCTGCTTTGTGTTTGATGATACGAGTTCACAAGCCGATCCATCCTCCAGATTTAACTGAGGGATGTAAAGTTGGCCTGCGAAGATTAAGAGATGCACACGGGGATGTTTTAATTTAGCAAGCTTTTCTTTCACAGCACGAGTCAGTCTTTTTTTGTCCTCTCATTGTACAAAATTGCAGATGTATTTTTGCAATTAAAATGAAATTGCTATGCAATCGTCCTCTGAAACATGTTGACACAGACACAGGTGGAAAGACAAGCGTCCATCCATCCATCCATCCATCCATCCATCCATCCATCCATCCATCCATCCATCCATCCATCCATCCATCCATCCATCCATCCATCCATCCATCCATCCATCCATCCATCAATCAATCAATCACCTGGTCATTGGGTGGGAGGCGGGGTTACAACTGGCGAGATAGAAGCAAGTAATAATTCTCACACTCAGGCCCAATTAGGAGCTGCTAATTAACCCATCAAGCATGTTTTTGGTCCGTAGGAGGAAACTAGACTCTCGAGAGAAAACCCACTAGCGAGAACGCTGCTGCCCCCGTTTTAGTCTGAGTGGATTCATTTACAGAGTCATTTTCGAAGTACATTTTAATATTTTTTGTCAAACATCCAAAGCAGAATTGTATGTTTCTCCATCTTGTATAACCCAGATAAATTCTAGGAGATTAATGTTAAAATTCCAAAGAAGCATGTTGTTAAGCATTTTCAGACATGAAACTTGGTGGGAAACAGGTGCTTTGAGGCTTACTCTGTCAAGCTCAAACGTTGGTACTTACAGTGTGTCATCCCTGTCTGCAGTCTGAGCTAAAACATCACCAGGTGATTACTTACTGTAAGCCTTGATCATATTTTCATGTTTTGGCTTTACCTTTCCAGAGTTTACTTGCACTGCCATCTTTTATCTTCATATGAAGCATCAGGCCTTGTAAAAAAAAACTCTCTCATTCAGATTAGATAGAGAACATGAAGCTACTTGGTCCTGATCTTGTGTTGCATGATTATACATTCGTCACTACTTTCAATTTGCACAACACAAGACTTTTCTTTAAAACAGCGAGTGGTTTGCTTATGTTTTTCTGTGTGGTGAATGAGAGGTGAAGTTTCCTAATAATTATTTTATTATTTTCACGACATGACTGATTTAGTTTGAACATAAATTCTGTTTGATAAGATTTACAGTAAGGACTTCATTTTACATTATGTATTTGCACCCTTGTGGACTTGTTATCTGTGTTCACAATAGTTTGAAAGCTAATCAGAACAATAGCAACAATAGCAAACCAGATAAAGCTAAAATATTAATAATATGGGGAATATCTGTATTTATAAAGATATTTCTTTGCTTGTGTGTGGGCCCCTGAAATATCTCTGCTCATAGGAATAAATGGCCCCTACTTTGCCATAAAGAACTTGGACACCATTAACTTGACATGAACTCACAAATTGCAAGGATAGGGTTAAACGGTAGGGCGGGGAGTTAAATGGGAGTCACCATTATTTTACCACTGATGGTTTAAACACTGATGGTTTAAATGAACTTGAGAATGCAATGACTAAATGATGAAACAGCTGAAAAAGTTGAAGCTGTTAATTAAAATTTGACAATCAGAGTACGTGTCAGAGTCAGTGAAAGGACACAGGCGCAAAAGTATAATCAAAGGACATGATCCACATCTTAAATTACAAACTTTTGAAACAAGCCAAATGTTTCCAAGATTCCTCGTGGTGGGATTATAATCCGTGTTTCTTCTCTGATACTGTTTTTCCGCTCTTCATGTTGACACACATGTGCAGTGACTCACTGCAGCTGTTGACAAGAGTAAAGTCAGGTGTTTACTGCAGTCTGCAATCAGCTGTCTAGTTTGACACTGAGTCTTCATGATCTTGTCAACAAGCGCACATATGGCACGGCGCATCAAATACCCACACGTGCACTAACCCATTCACATGCACACACATCACAGAGAAATGGGTTGTTCAGCTTGTGGCTTGCATCAGAGGGATAGATCTGTTTGCCATCAGGACTTGTCATCGCTGTCATCTTAATTTTTGGTTTGGCAAATCCCCAAATTGCTCTCAGTACACCGCACACCACCAGTACCTTCTTTCCTCCACACCGACCTCAATGACGCGTAAAATAGAACCAAACTCCAGCTTTTCCTCATCGTCAAGCCTCCCCTCCTCCCCGTGACGGCAGAGAAAACCTTTGAACTCTCTGGGAGGATGTCTAAAAGAGAATCAAAATCCATTTTTTAATTTCACTTTAGCAAATGCTCGCCCCTTATTTAATTAAGCTTTCCCCTGTGAGTTATATTCCTTCTCCTCAAGCCAAATCTATCAGGGGCCAAAAGCCAGAGAAGCCTCTTATTGAAATTAACATGTTATCAGAGAAAATATTGCCAAGACACCGCTTCAAAAAAAGAGCGGTAATAAGTCTGGGTCAAGTGAAATGCTTCTATGTCAAGCCTTTTAGCAACACAATGAAACCATTTTTTTTTTTTTTAAAGTCAGATATTTGGGAGATGAAATAGCTTCCCAGCTGTGACTTCCACTTGAGGTTACTGCAGGGAAGTTCTGTCAAAAAAAAAGGAACACGATGAAAGAGAGAACACACATCACTATCAAAATCTGTCATAAATTATGTTGTTATACGGAAAGCTGTATTTGTTTTTACTCTCCCTGACTGAATGAGGCAGAGCAGGTATGGGTATAGAGCAGAAAATTGGTTGTGACAGAAATTAGTTTCCTTCCAAAGTGGAAAACAAATTATAATCCCTCAAAAAATTAATGATTTTTACAGAAAATGTAAGAGACATAACCTGTATTGAATTTCAAATGGTTTTCAAACACATCTCTCCTCCAAGTCCCTGATGATTAGACACTTTTGTTTGAGAACTCATGAACTTTTATTTATTTTGAGACTGCTGCCTTCAGATTTTGGCGTTTCCCTTAACTGTCAGTCTCTCTTTTACCAATACACTCACAGTTCAACCCCTCTTAATGCTTTCTGATTCAGGATATGCTCTAATCTCAAACCACTATCTTCAAAAGGCCATATGCCATGCTTCTCTTTTGGGGCTGTCTATGATTGCCTCCTAGTAAGCTCTTTTTATGGAGCTCTGTAGGGATTGCTCTGTTTGATCTCTGCTACCTGAACTACAATAAAGATGCAGAGAAGGATCTCCTCTCTATGATCTCTTCTAGGTGCCAGCAGCACACTGTCTCCAAGTAGGCTGGGTTAAAACCTCCAGAAAAAATGCAACCTTTTTCAAATAGCTGCTCTGTTCTAGCTATTTCGGTTCCAAAACTTCAATTAACCTGGAGCTTTTGTGGTATGGGTGGTCACACCGAAAACCATGGAGGGATTATCTGCAGGTTAGGTCTCTGAAAATAAGAAAACCTACATTCAGAAAATTGAACGTATCTAATTGTTTTGAGTTGACCCTTATTAGCTACATCTTTTTTTGAAAGTTACATGATTCCCCAGTTTTTTAATTGGTAATTTTTCTGATCCTTTTATTAAAACAGGGATGTTTTTGATTATTCTACGTAATTATGATGCTAATTATATTCCAAACTAACAATGTTTCAAATCTCTTTTTCTAGTCAAGGATTTACTTTTCCAAGAAGGTCATGCAATACCCTGATGAGGCTTTGCAAAAACCCACCTGTACAAAGAAAATTGATCTTGCCAACACAAAAGAGAACCACAATAAAATTGAATACCAACTGAAGTTAAGATACATAAGAAAACAAAACACGAGCTGCATTTTTTTACCTGCTCTGTGGAAAATATAGACCAGAAACCCATTAAGAATATATGTTTATGGGTCTGTTTGGGTATCTATCTATATAGTATATGTATAAAATTAATAATCACAGTAATCACAGATAATAATTCTGAATGTAAGATTTTTATTATAGAGTAACAACAAACAAATAAAGAAACTTCAGCATTGTTATAATTTGAACTTCATTGATTTAAACTAACAAATAAAGCAGATTAAATGAGTAGAAAAATAAAAGTCTGGATTAGATTAGAGAGTCAATCCATCTCAGATCCAGTGATAAAATAGATTAATTGAGTTGGCTATTAAAATTGCTAAGCTCAATGTTTAAACAGCTGAGCCGCTTATCAACTCTCAGTTTATTTATCTCTTAAAGCTGATTGATGATCATATGCATTAACTCTAAATGAAGGTGTAAAGATCAATATCTGAACAAAGCTCCTTAACTCTGGAATTCATTTTATCTCCTTTGTTGACATATTTAAACACATTACAAATCCCATAAAGAAATTCAAATGCATGAACTGTAATTACAGCCTTCACTTTTCAGTGCCTTTAGCATTAAATTTGAGGAATATTTAGCAGGTTTATCTTTCAGGACTGATTACAACCAAACAAACTAAGTATAAACTGACATCAGGTTAAATTAGGAAAAATATGTTTATGATCAGCCACCACCAAAACGTATTACATGAAATGAAAATGACATGAAATGAAAAATACTTTATTTATCCCAGAAGGGAAATTCAACGTTGTAGTAGTTTTTTTTTTTTTTGTCCAACAATAAAAAACAATAATGAAGACAATAATATAATAATAACGATCAAGGTCTGTTCTTGTTGTGGAGGCTAATGGCTGCAGGCAGGAATGATCTTTTGTATCTTTCGGTCTTGCATCGGACCTGAAGAAGCCTCTCACTGAACACACTCTGTTGTTTGATCACTGTGTCGTGCAGAGGGTGAGAAGAGTCCTCCATCATCTTCATCAGCTTGTCCAGCATTCTTTTTTGTACAATCAGCTCCAGCGGCTCCAGAGATACTCCCAGCACAGATCCAGCTTTCCTGATCAGTTTGTTGATTCTCTTCAAGTCTCTGGTTCTGATGCTGCTGCCCCAGCAGATGGCTGCAAAGCTGATTGCACTTTCCACAACAGACCTATAGAAGATTTGCAACATCTTGGTGCAGACATTAAAAGATCTCAGCTTCCTTAAGAAGTAGAGTCTGCTCTGACCTTTCTTGTAGATGTATTCTGTGTTGCATTTCCACTCTAGTCTGTTGTCCAGCTGAACTCCAAGGTACTTGTATTCCTCCACCACCTCCACCTCCTCTCCTAGGATGGAAATACTGCTGTGTTGATTCTTTCTCCTCCTGAAGTCAACAATCATCTCCTTAGTTTTGCTGGTATTTAAAACGAGATGATTGTTACCGCACCATTTCACAAACTGACTGACCAGTTCTCTATACTCAGCTTCTTGTCCCTCACTGATGCACCCAACAACTGCAGAGTCATCAGAGTATTTCTGCAGATGACAGGACTCAGAGTTGTACTGGAAGTCAGAGGTGTACATCGTGAAGAGAAATGGTGAGAGTACAGTTCCTTGTGGCACTCCAGTGCTGCTGACCTTCATCTCAGACACACAACCTTTCAGTCTCACAAACTGTGGTCTGTTTGTGAGGTAGTCATAAATCCAGGAGGTTGTGGAGGAATCCACCTGGAATTTATGGAGCATAACATACTCTTCCAGATCCATTAACCAAAATGTGCTTTTATGTGGGGGTTCTCTAGTGTACCTGGTTTAAAAAGTCAGAACATCTTGGTCAGAAGCTAAAGAAGGAAAGTTAGAGTTTTTTCCAAGAACTTTTGAAGGATGCCTTAAATTTTGCCAACCTAAGACATCCTCGGACATGACCAAAGAGGCTAAAAGCAAAAGTCCAACATGCTAATGGGGCAGTCCTGACGGAATTATTTTTATCTAGAATGAAGGGTGCTATAGAAATTCACACCATCTGTAGTGGACAGTGGGATCCGGGAATGCAGGTATTGATTCAGACTCATTACAGTGTCATTTGTCTTAGCTCCATTGTAATTTCGTTTTTTATTTTTATTTACACAATCAGCCAAATGCTTAATGTGATTAAAACATCTGAGGGGTGTCAAACTCAAGGTCATGAGAATCACTATCCTGCGTGTTTTAGATGTCTCCCTGCTTCTAGACGCCTGATTCAGATAAATGGTCGTTAACAGGCTTCTGCAAGACCTGCTGACATGCTGAGGATCTGAATCAGGTGTGTTGAAGCAGGGGAAACATTTGAAACATGCAAGATAGTGGACCTCGAGGACCAGATTTTGTCAGCCCAAGAATAGGATGTGCAGCTTTGATCTTGTTTTCAAATGTTTTTTCTTTGCATTTCTTGGATGACACAAGGAGCTGCAAAGGTAATTAGCTTCAGCCTTGAGTTATAGGCACAAAATTTAAGCTGAGCCTGGCTCACTGGTAAATAAGAGACTTCTGAATTGAACTGTTTTTTGCCTCAGGTTGTAGATCAGTTTCCAGTCATCATGTTCAAAACTGGACACCAGCTGATGCTGCTGAAAATTTACAACCACCCTATAATTTACTTGGCTTAGTAAAGCTGGGACTACGTGTCTCAGAGCAGAGCATGCATAGATTTTAAGATGTCATATTTTGTGTACTTCTGTAAACTAAAATGAGTTCATAATATTCGATAGTTTTATTTTACTCTGCCAAATAAAAGATTAAAATTAGATAAATGAGATGTAACAAAATTACAAAGTTTAGTCACAAAACCAAATTAAAGTGCAAGAAAATGTTCCGTAGAGTTAAAAATATGCACTCTTTGATGATTATTTGAGTGTTTATCAATGTTTTTGACATTTCACCATTTCTATTTCACGAACTCACATCTCATTTGATCTCTTTTCCAGTACAGTCTTATGGTCATGTAGGACACTCCTATCATTCATCTTTTGAATGAAGCCAATCATTTGAATGAATCTTGGTTAATTCCACAGGTACAGTAGAGGGAAATAAAATGGTGAAGTTCAAGGTCCAAGAAAAGTCCTCTTTGACCCATTTCTAATATCAACTAAAAGAAAATGTGTATGAACATGATGTTTTAATGTGTATATATTGACTTATTGAAGTGGTCCTTGATCCCAAGGCAGTGAAGCATGAAGCATTACGTTAGTAGATTACAACAAGAACTAGGGCTTCATATCTCCATCGAGGCCTGGAGGGGCTCAATGGTTATCTGTCCTTTTCTCATTAAGTGGGAGATGAAAGTGGAGGCTTGTCTTCAGTCATGCATCCCTCAGAGAAAACCTTAGTGGGACATTAATAAAGTCCCAAAGTCTGAAGGGAATCAGTCTGGTTCTATCTCTCATGACAAAAATTTGTAATTTTTCAGAGCTATTCACAGAGGCTGCAGTTTCCACTTGTGTCTTCTTCCATTTCCTTTGACACAGATTAATACCAAACTCTTACTCAAACAAAAATGCTATGGTCACAAAAAAAACGTCTAACACTTTAAGAATGATGGAGTCATGGTTTGCGTCTTGGTGCTTCTCAGTATATTATCAGATATGTACAACTACCCTAAAGCTTGAAAGATGGCTTAAGAAAAGAATGAAAAGAAGATANTGTTTGGGATCATTGTCATGCTGAAAGACCCAGCCACGTCTCATTTTCAATGCCCTTGCTGATGGAAGGAGGTTTTCACTCAAAATCTTACGATACATGGCCCCATTCATTCTTTCCTTTACACGGATCAGTCGTCCTGGTCCCCTTGCAGAAAAACAGCCCCAAAGCATGATGTTTCCACCCCCATGCTTTACAGTAGGTATGGTGTTCTTTGGATCCAACTCAGCATTCTTTCCCCTCCAAACACGACAAGTTGAGTTTCTACCAAAAAGTTCTATTTTGGTTTCATCTGACCATATGATGTTCTCCCAATCCTCTTCTGGATCATCCAAATGCTCTCTAGCAAACCGCAGACGGGCCTGGACGTGTCCTGGCTTCAGCAGGGGGACACGTCTGGCACTGCAGGATTTGAGTCCCTGGCGGCGTAGTGTGTTACTGATGGTAGCCTTTGTTACTTTGGTCCCAGCTCTCTGCAGGTCATTCACTAGGTCCCTCCGTGTGGTTCTGGGATTTTTGCTCACCGTTCTTGTGATCATTTTGACCCCACGGGGTGAGATCTTGCGTGGAGCCCCAGATCGAGGGAGATTATCAGTGGTCTTGTATGTCTTCCATTTTCTAATAATTGCTCCCACAGTTGATTTCTTCACACCAAGCTGCTTACCTATTGCAGATTCAGTCTTCCCAGCCTGGTGAAGGTCTACAATTTTGTTTCTGGTGTCCTTTGACAGCTCTTTGGTCTTGGCCATAGTGGAGTTTGGAGCGTGACTGTTTGAGGTTGTGGACAGGTGTCTTTTATACTGATAACGAGTTCACACAGGTGCCATTAATACAGGTAACGAGTGGAGGACCGAGGAGCCTCTTAAAGAAGTTACAGGTCTGTGAAAGCCAGAAATCTTACTTGTTTGTAGGTGACCAAATACTTATTTTCCACCATAATTTGCAAATAAATTCTTTAAAAATCAGACAATGTGATTTTCTGGATTTTTTTTCCTCATTTTGTCTCTCATAGTTGAGGTATACCTATGATGAAAATTACAGGCCTCTCTGATCTTTTTAAGTGGGAGAACTTACACAATTGGTGGCTGACTAAATACTTTTTTGCCCCACTGTATAT
>SSNP01000016.1:4850182-4922689 GCA_006937955.1 Pachypanchax playfairii | reverse complement strand
ATGTGCCTGTTGTGCACCACCATATTCAATCTGAAATTCACATTTTTAGATAAATAGTTTTGATTGGCATGTGCAAATGGCTTTAAATTGTCACTAACATGAGCTCTCAGTTTGTCTGGTTACCAGGCTCGCAAAATATGTTGCATTACACAGCAAATCAAAGCTTTTTTTTCTTTTAGATTCAGCAGACATCAGGAAAAAGCTGCTGTGACACTTCAGCGTGTTAATGCTTCCCTGATTCTAAAACAGCAGCTCTAATGATGAAATGCTTGGCTTGTCATGTTGGTTAAATTAAGGCCAAAGTGTAGGAAACATAAGAAATTTATGGCTGGTGGTTTGCTGAAAGCAAAGGGGTTCACAACCCATGATGACATGTTTTATGTCTTAAACATAATGCAAGATACTGTTAAATTGCCATGATTTTGCTGGTCTGCATTTTCACAACAAGAACAGAAAATATTTATCAAATTCACATTAGTACTTGAACATCAGAATTATCTCACGGACCAAAGTACAGGTTTAGATTTTTGTTCTCATATTTTCAAACTTGCAGTAATTCTTGGAATTAGCAATTTACTTGTGCAATTAAAGAACAAAGAAACAGAAAGAAATCAAACAGAGTGAAAACTTGTGTTCTAAGTTATGAGAAGGTCATAGCTGAAGGCATCCAGTCCATCGAAGGAGACTGACAGTTCAAAGTCTATGAAAATAAACCAAATAGATCATATCACCTCTGCATTGTCTTGTCTTTGTGATAGGACCAAATCATGTCAAGGATAAACACAGTATGAATTTTAAGAAGCGTCTCTCCTTATTTTTATTCCATCTCATTCTGCGTTGACTCAAAATGACCTCCGCTAATCTTCAGAGGTGAATATTGCCATTTTCTAGAAACTTGCATGTGAAAGAAGATTGTGAAACCCACCAGGGGAGTTGAACCACAGGTGTTGAATATTATAGTATGGGTATTTCATTTGCATGTGGCAGTTTTGAGTGATGTAGTTGAAAATATTAAAGCAGCACAGGTCTCTGGATATTGCTCTGAATAGTAAAGGCTACCGTTAGTTGTGAACAACAAAAGAAAATGGACGGAACACATGAAAGATTTTCAGCAGAGATCAGCTTTTTCCTTCAAGCATTCTAAATTAGATGAAACAGCATTTGTATCTTCCATAAAAACATGCATATGATGTGTGAAAATGTATTCTGCTCAAACCAAATGTTCAATGAGCCTTAAATTCAGAATGCAGATAGAAACTTTTTATGAGAGCACAAGCAGCACACAGTTTTAACAAGAAAATGTGGTATAAACATTTAAATGTACAAGTTGGAAAAATATTGACTACTGAGGATGATCAGAGGATTTAATTTTATACACAAATACACACTGACCTTGTGTCAGAAAGGAACAATAAGAGCTTAAAACCAATAAGTCCTATTATTATGATTAACATTTATAGTAGAAACTGTTAGAAAAGCTATAACTATCAGTGAAATGAAGTGACCATCACATGCTGGGAATCAATTTGACTGACAGAGGCCCTTCCATTAAAAACAGTTTTTCTGAGGTTTCTGTTGAATATTTTAGCTCCACAGGTGTTCTTACCTTCATAGTGCGTGTGAAAACAGGTCAACAACCTCTCTTTCAGTTTTAATCTCTATAACTACGCAGGTGGTGATAACACCCGAGTTCTCCAGAGTCCAATCGGCCTGTATCTGTTTCGTCACAACTACTTTGTTCGTTAGTATTCATCAGCTCCCTGAAACCACGCCTAGCATGCTGCTGGCTAAAAGCTGTAGCATAAGACGTAGCAAACAGGAAGACATGACATCTGATGTTTCCATGAGCAGCGGGGAAGGAAATAGTATACCTTGCTCTCATAGGCTAGATTGTTAGCCAATCTGAGTCCAGCAAATTCGAATAATGAATATGAACGAGCTGCTGACAAAGCCTGACGAATTTTGATGCAGAGAGATGGAAAGGTCTGTTAATCAGTGTTTCCTAACATTTTTTAGATATAAAATGTTTTATATTATGGGTGAATACTTCAGAAATAACCACAAAGTCATGAAATTTGTATGAAATGGCCTCTTGAAAACTATTGTGATGCAATTAATAAAACTTTCTGCAGGGCTCTGATTCGACTATCATCAATAAAACATCTTCATGGAAAGAGATCAAAGATGTCCAAACAAATATCCCTTACATAACATATCATTTTGCTATTCATTTATGGATCAGGTTAGATAAACACAAAGCAATAAAATAACAAGACATGTTCTGTAACAACCAGGTAAATTAATGACATCACCTGCAAGACAGTGTTTGTCCAGCAGAACAGCTTTAATCTGCAGGGTGTTGGCCTTCTGGGACTTCCATATCGAGCTTGGCACTGAACACTTGGCAGCAGATTCTGAGTTTGTAGATAACTTTTATAAAAAGAATGTTTTGTTGTTCAGTTTGACTGGAGTCTGCAGAGTTCAGAGGCCGACTGAATGTCCTGGACTCGCTCCCTTGTGAGCCAAAAAAATCCTCTTTCAGTCATATTTATTATTTCGTGTTAAAACAGAAGACATTTAAGTTCAGAGTAATTTTTCAATTGTAGACAGAAATTCGGCCACAAAACTGTCACAAAATGTCAAAACAAAGCAGAAGGGTGCGTTTTGGGATTATTATTTTATTTGTTTGTTTTTACATGATTTCTGTCTGAGTTCTCCTACTTTCCAAACTCTCTTTAACTCATTAGGAAGCAGATTAATAAGTGAGTGTAACTAAAGCAAGTGTCCAATAAGACAGACAGTGGTTAAAATGACAGTTTAACTCTGTATTGGCTTGCTGTCTTCAGGTGCAGCGCTGAAGATGGGACCTCACTTCACACAGTGGAAATGTAATTTCATGGCTTGTTAGATACTGAACTGATGGAGTAAACAATGAGGTGTTAGTCCTCGTGTCTAATGGGGGCACATGGAGACCATAACAGCACTCCAGTTGGGGCCCTTCTAGTCCTTCACAGTGAGTCCTCTTAGGCTTGATGACTTTTTGCACTAGATTTGAGTGTCTAAACACTGACAGAGTAGATTGAACTTCTTCTGATTAGCTCTTTTTCAAAACAAGTCATGATGTGAGTGTTTGAGACCATATTTTTGAGTGTGATTTCAGAGGCATGTTTTCTAACAATTCTACAGTCTGTAGCATGTCCTTCTCTGTTTTACGTCATTTATGAAAGCAGGCAACACCCATTGGATTTAAAGATGGTGGTTCCACCTGATGATCTACTGGCCCTGTAAAAAATTCAGCGTGACTGTGAAAGTAGAATGTGGGAGAAGGAAAAAAAAAAAATCCGAGCTTATAATGAGTCTCCAAGGACATCAAAAGTGAAAGAAAACACAGGAAAACGCATAAAAAATTGATTTTGGTTTCATCATGCTGGCTTTCCATCAAAATTGGCAAATTAATCATCAAGAAGCTCGTGTCTCAAATGTTGGACTATGTTACCAAGCTGAAATAAAAAATTGAATCATTCACAGAATCAACCTTTGTTGAACCTCTTACTTATTCTCTTAAGAAAGTCCCACATTCATTTCATCCATGCACCTCAAGCTCAAGACAATATCTATGTGAGCAAAGAGCCGTGCCCGTCACAATCAAATAGTTCTAGCAATCAAACTCTCAATGTGAACTGCTATTTCTGAGCTTTTGATGTGAAAATCATTCAGATATGGATGTTTGTATTGATTCCTTTTCTATTCTTAAATAGAAAACAAGGAAGGAAGATTAAAATTGATTTGGCTAACAAAAAAAAAGGACACATCAGTCACAGCTTTTCCAAAACTATAGCTTTTTTCAGGTGTACTTTTTAAAAATGAAAGGAGGAACACAAATGTGGAGCAGCATGAACACATTTCCTTGTGTTGTCTTTGAGAAATAATGCAACAGCATGAGCCCGCTGAAGAAACAATGAAAGAAAGCTTATAGGGGCCAGACGCATAGCTTGTTTTTATTGGAGAAAATAACATTAACGCTGCATGAGAAGGGATTTCATGTCTAACAAACACAGTGTAATAAATATTCTTTTTAATGGATGCTGTTAATCGTGTTTAATTTAAAATTGTTTCTGAAAGAAAATGTTTGCTTTTTGGTGTTGATTAAACAAAAGATGATTCTTATAAAAAACAAACAAACATACAGGGATACACAAACTTCTGTCACTGGGGTAAAAATATTACTTGGTTAGAAATAGAACCCGGAGTGAGAGACTTTCCTGTGGTTTTGGCTGCAATACTGCAGAAAAATCACCGCTGTTTTTGGTTTACATTTATTTACTCTATATTTGTTTGCATCTACCAGACAGTCCCTTCCATTAAAACGCTTTTTCTGAGGTTTCTGTTGAATATTTTAGGTCCACAGGTGTTCTTACCTTCATAGTGGGTGTGAAAACAGGTCAACAACTTCTCTTTCAGTTTTAATCTCTCAAACTACGCAGGTGGTGATAAAACCCGAGTTCTCCCGAGTCCGAACGGCCTGTATCTGTTTCATCACAACTCCTTTGTTCGTTAGTATTCGGCAGCTCCCGCAGTTGAAACCACACATAGCATGCTGCTGGCTAAAAGCCGTAGCATAAGACGCAGCAAACAGGAAGACACGATGTCTGA
Organism: Pachypanchax playfairii; assembly: GCA_006937955.1. Lineage (NCBI taxonomy): Eukaryota > Metazoa > Chordata > Actinopteri > Cyprinodontiformes > Aplocheilidae > Pachypanchax > Pachypanchax playfairii. The sequence goes on along the minus strand of SSNP01000016.1, from coordinate 4,918,036 downwards.
TGTTGCCATGCTCAGCGGGGCAGGAAACAGTATACCTTGCTCTCATAGGCTAGTTTGCCAATCTGAGTCCAGCAAATTCGAATAATGAATATGAACGAGCTGCTGACAAAGCCTGATGGAAGAAGCCGGAACCACCCGAATTTTAATGCAGACAGATTGAAAGGTCTGTTAATAAGTGACGTTTTTTAGATATCAAATGTTTCATATTACTGGTTAATACTTAAGAAATAACCACAAAGACCTGAAATTTGTATGAAATGGCCTCTTTAAAACATACTCTAGTGTGTTTTTTATTTGACATTTACACCCGCTGCAGGAGTGCTAAGTTTGTTGTTGTCTTCACTTTTGGCACTAGATGGCACTACATCTTTGAAAAAACAGGCAAAATACCACAAAAATATTATTATTATTATTATTATTATTAATATTATTATTATTAATAATCATCATCATCATCATCATCATACTGTATTATAGTACTTTAAAGATGATGGTGGCCAAACATTGTTTTCCCGTGTTTTTTTTTCTTTGTGCAAATTTTTCCTAAACTCCTAAAAATAGTTGAATTTCTTATTGTCCTAACAAAATAAAAGCCACTCTAATATATAATTACAAAACAAACAACCATTGATGATACTATGAGAGTGAGGTAGTTTAATTTCTAATTTTCAACTAGATCAGTGATCCTAGAAGACTGTTGGAATTGTTCAAACCACAAACACACAAACCATCATAACAAGAATTAAAATTTTCTCTCTAAACTTAAAAAGCAACATGGTGTAATGAGAAATCATCTTGAGACTTGCCATCGTGTTGCTACCGTAGATGTTCTCACTCGTGGAAATCAAAGGAAAAACGAAGGCCCAGAGGCTTTCTGCTATGTTCTCCTCATAGTGATTATTTATCTTACACTTTCATCCACTGCATCTCTTGCCCTTCACATTTCTCCTCCGGACAACCAGGCAACCGCGACCCTGCGTGGGAACAAATGGGAGAGATCAAGGGGCACAAAACGTCCACATGCTATTAATTTTGCCTGGGCAACCTTCACAATAATCCAATGAGACAGCTGTTTAATTGCACTAACCCTGCTGCAAGCTTTCCTGTCCCAGTGTTCTTCTCCCCCAATGAATACGAAGAAGCAATCTAACCCTCATTAGAGCAAAAGAAAGTGTTGAAGTGAGAGAAAATCTGAATGTTTGGGTTTGTATTCTTCCCTGTTTTTTCTCTGATTTACTTATTTTTAATTTTTACTTTATTCTCTTTTACTTAATAGACAAATCCAGCAACAAGTCAATGAAGGCTGGAACTGTACATTGAAAAAAAAATAAGAATAAAACATCGTGTACTTTTATCAGCAATGTACAGTTTGTTAGACACTTTAAAACAAAGATTAAAAATGAGTTAAACAACCCAAAGATGTACAGTTTTAAAGTTGGAGAGGTCACAATATACCAAAAATCACTATAGCTAGGTAAAGGTATCACCATTTTGACCTTTCTTGGAAAAAATAACATATTTCTCAACTAAACTCATAATACAATCTAAGACAGTCAACCTTGTCCATGATCTAATACTTGACACTAAACATTAGATTTCCAAATACCTTTATATTATAATAATGAAAACTACAAGTAATTCTAGTATCTAGTGCATTTACAATAAGAAACCAGACTCTGTCCTGATTCCGAACTGGACTAGCACTTGTGCACGAGTCTATAGAACCAGATGGAAAAAGTTCAACCTGGAGAAGTGAAGCTCTTAATCTAGATTATTTATCCTTTTGGTAAAAATATTTTGGCACCAATGGAACAATGCTACACACATTTTCGACACAACCTTGGCTCATTTGTAAGGAATAAGAGGCTGATGAGTTTTCAATGCGCTAGCTAGAAAATCTTAAGACGTAAATGACCAAAAGGCAGATTTAAAAACCTGACAGGAAGTCCAGTTTAACACGTTTTAATTGTAGTTTTACAAATTAGAATCTGAATGTCATTAGAGAGGTGAGCTTGGCTGATTGTGGCTAATGGTAGCTGACAGGTAAGGACAGCGGCTGGAGGAGCATTTAGCAGACTGGCTGTAGATGTCTGGGTCAGATGCATGAGTGAGTTAGCTGTAAGTGGAGCTATAGGTGACGAGCTGGTGAGTAAATAGTTTGTGTTAGAATGGTGGGGAAGAGAAAGTGGTTTAAAATGACCAAAGGTTGAAGGCAAGGAGGTTGCAGCCTTAAAGAGGCAATACACTTGAAGCACAGGCAGACAAGCAATTACTGAGTTCTAAAAACTCAATGACAGATTTAGGTACGACTGGGTAGCATTCACACAATGATTTGAACTTCACAAAAAGAGCAGAGCTGTGAAATATAATCTGCAGAGATTTACAGAAAGGAAATGTAACAGAAGTTAGTCCTGTGAGTCATATCTATTACCAGGTTTAATTTGTTTGCATGCATGATGGCTCACTCTCAGTAGTCTTGCAAGAGCAGTCGCTGTGTTTTTTGTACACACATTCACAAGTTCTTGACTGGAAGCTTGAAAAGTTGTTTGTATTTGAGATTTTTGGCTCCCCGAGCTTTTTCTGCACAAATTTTGTTCAAGTTTTTTGTTTTCTTTCATAAAATGTGAATAGCCAAAAAGTAAACCAGTTTATGTTAACTTGTTTGCTAATGCGGTTTGACGAGAACATCAGTGCTGTGGAATTACACTGATGCATTCAAATGCAATTATGTGGTATTATATCATCTTTTTTAAATATGAAGTACTAGAGTTATTTTAATGTTTGTTCAACATTTGTTTTTTCAATTAAGGTCAATAAGTTTTATTTAATTGATATGAATACTCTCTTTAATAACAGCCAGATGCTGAATACAGCATTGGCCCTGACTTACAGAAAAAACTGTTTTTGTCGCTTCTATATTAGGAGCAGAAGATTTTTAATAAAAATGAGACACTGTTCATGGTTTTTCAAATGATGTATATCAGTTAAAATGGACAAATCTGTCTGTAAAAATATCGTCTGTTGCTGTTCTTTTTTATTGAACTAAATAGCTTAAAGGTGTGATATATAGAAAATAATGGCTTTTATTTCCAACACCAGGTGACAATAATGAGCAAAATCCCAACCCTGTCACTTCCACTAACCACCACAGGGTGGCAGAAACGAGTATTATTCCTCACTCTGTCACACTGAGTTGCAGCGTTCAAGCGACTCAATGTTCAGGTGAGTAATGAGAACATGTTTCATGCTGAATATTGTCAATTAGCTGTGTAGTAACTTATACAATAACGGTGTAACTTCTGCAATCTGCTTATGTAAAAATCGTTGGTAGAAAACAAGCACATCTGGCTTATACTACCTCTACTGGTGGAATAAAGTACTAGAAGTTTGCTGCACTGTTTCAACAGTTTTTGATTCTTGTTCTTTTTTTTAATGTAAAAAAAAAATCACATGTAGAATCATGGCAAACATGTTTTTTAGCACTCTAATTATGGTATTACTTTATTTTTAAAAAGCAAAATATTGAAAATTCTACATAATATGCATTTAAAACAATTTTTTCTAGAGTAAACAAGGTCTTACTTAAGATGTTGTTAAATTTGAAGTCTTAAAGTCAGATATATTGATGATCTATAAGCCGTTGACATGCATCTCAGTGAGTAAACTATAGTGACATCAGATGAACCATCAGCTGGACATTTAGGAACTCTGAAGAAAATCCTCATGGAAGTGAGCTCATTCTGACAAGTAGCTCTCGATTCTTTCAGTCCTTACTTACATCCTTCCTATCTGCTCCTTTACTGGCCCCCCTCGCTCAATAGCCATCCCTCCACTGCAGGTAATTATGGTGCAGCAGGACCACGGTCAGTAAAAGGCGAGCCGACCACTCCAGGGAAAGCCGCATGATCCATTAGCTGAGCATAGGGCTCGACGGCCCATTCCTCATTCCCATTTGTCTCTCCCCCTAAAACCCTCTTCTGCTGCTCCCATCCCACTCTGCTTCAGACATCTCCTTCTTTCTCTGCTCCATCAAAGGCACAAATTTTAGCAAATGTAGAAAAACACATCTTGAGAATTTTCATCTCAAGAGTGCCGCTGAGCTATTTTACATGCCCAAATAAATCTGCTTGCTGATTGCAGATGGAGACTCAGCTACTCTGCACACTAACTCGATCACTGGTCATTGGATAAACCCAAGAAAACAGAGCTGTGCAGTTTTCAATTCAATAAAGTCAAATATAATATATTGTTCATATGCTGCCTCTGAATATTACAACTGGATGATTAAGGGGTGCATTCGAATGGATTCACCACTTTTCAATTTCCTGTTTTTCACTTTGTAATTTCATCAAGACAGAAACAAACAACTTTGGAAGAAAAAACTAAATTTGCTGTTAAATTTCCTGTTACACACTATACAATAAATCACAATAATGGTGCTAAAAAAATCGTTATTTTGTTGCTGATCTCAGCTGCATCCTAATTTCTACTGTCTTTTGAGCGGACACGCGTCTCACAGCTCAAATTTTTAGTTTCTTTGCGTCCTTTTTAATTCATGAAACAACTTTCACATGTTTCTAACTAAAGCAGAGATTGTAGCACTGCAGCTTCCCGTCACATCAGGGATTTTACTCCTCGTCTTGTTTAATCAGATGTCAAGGCTGCTCTGTTTGACAGTCCCTCTTGTAGGTAAATAAGTTGTATCCTTTTTCAAATTTAACTGTCTTGTCTGAAGTTGTTTCTCGCTGTACAGTAAATATCCTAAACTTCAAGACAAGACAGATGTTCCATCTTGTATCACTGGAACCACCAGCTTCAAGTATTTCAGCGAAATTGTCTTTTCCTTTAAATCTGTCTTCAGTGTAAAATGAAATCTATATTTGTCTTCACTTTGACATTTCCATCTGCAACATCACTCAGTACAACCTCAAAGGAAATGGAGTGTTGCCAGACATGCAAATGAAACACTTTCCATAAATTTAGGACAAAGGAAAAAGCAATGTGATCAACTTCTTTTTTTTTTTTTTGTTTGTAGAAAATGAACAAGGAAAACGAAATGGACACAATGACCTGTCCCTCAACATTTCTTTGAAATTTATTGATAGTTTATGCCTTTTTTAGGTAAATGAGCCAATAACTACATATCATGTACTGAAGGGTGACTTACACATTTATATGCATTTATATGTATAAATGCATGATTTTATGTATGACTGTGACTTTCCCAGAAAAAGTGACAATAAAAAATTATAGCGGTTCTTTAATCTTTTCTGCATGTCTCCTTTCTGTTTCTCGTTTCACTTGCAAACCTCCACAGAAGAAATCAATTGTCCTGACCCTAATCTAAAAAGCTTGGCATGTGCATTAGTATCGTGCCTTATGTGGAATATGCAGAAATTTCTGTCCAACAGATGAATGGTGTAAAGTCCAACTGAAAAAATGTGTAAGATGCTGTTTAATCATCAGGTAAAGAAGGAACAAATGTTGTTCTCAGGTCAAAAAAGGGTCAAAGGGCGGAGCTTATGTTATCATATGTCACACAGTCAATGTGTTTCACTTCTTATTGGATTATTGATACATATATTTCATCATATATCAACGTTAGGCACATGATTGTTTTCAATGATTTCTTACATCATTTGATTAAAGATTTATTTAATTTAAGGATGTTCTGGTTTTTTGGGGCTTATTGTTTTGAGTAATTGGGCCAACACATTTTTTGTAATCCATTTTTTATTCAGTTATTTAAAAACATGATGTTCTTTACAGGTAATAATTGAACAGTTTTCAGAGTATGCAACCGTTATCACACTTTATTGAAGTAAGAAATATGAAATGATTTATACAGTTTTAAATTCATCCATCCTTTTTCTTTACTTGCTTGTTCTTGTTTGGGGTCATGGGAGGACTGGTGTCTATGTCCAGCAGTCATTGAGTGAGAGGCACAGCTACACATTGGACAGCATACCAGCAGTCCATCACAAGGCCACATAAACACAAACCACTCATACTTTGGGACAATTTAGAGTTGCTAATTAACCGACATGTGTGTTTTTGGTCTGTGTACAGTCCGTAGAGAAAAAAAATAAAAACACGTTCACAGTGAAAACATGTTAACCTCATGTACAAAGGCCCCAGCCGGGATTCAAACCCAGGCACATCTTGCTGTAACTTTTTTTAAAGAAAAATTAAAACCCTTGACACTTTAAACTGTTTACAGTTGCTTTGAGTCAGACTGAGTGGATTTTTTTCTTGCTTTAATTAGGGTTTAAAATATTTGCTACAATGACAAATAAAACCAAGACACCCATTTTAGGAAGACAAAACCCTTAAATATCTATTATTTTTGTCAATTTGTATATAAAATGTTAAAATCAAGTTGTGTTTCATGTGTCCAGATAAAGGCCGGAGTTGTGTTGTTGCCAGAGGAAGGAGTTTTTTTTCTTAATTGATCTGATTGATCTTATTTCAGATGTCAGTGGGTTAGACAACACATTGAAGAGGAACGATACATTTCATATTCACGATGTCAAAATCACAGAGGGACTCATGTCAGCAGTTGACATCACACCATCTGATTATTGGCAAACGGCAATCAAATGCAGAATATTGGCAAAATACTTTGATCAATGATAAACACACTTATGACATAGATGTACATATATTTTCTTTGTCCTTAAAATGTATCTGACCAATCTGAAAATATCTAAAAAGCTTAGAAGGATTTAATTGTCAGGAAATAGCTTAATATATATATTGGCAGCTTGCAGAGTGTATGGTAAAAATATCTGCCAAATTCCAGCTTCTAATGTGTGCTTTAAGTGCACACTTTAGAAGCCACTGACAAAAACAATTTGCTGTCCAGCACCACTTCTACTGGACAGCTCCTGTTACGCCTGAGCACCCTTCGCTTGGTTTAACAGGAACTCTGGGAAACTTTTTCACATGTATTAAGCTTCTTTTTTTTTTTAAATGAGCTACATTGCCAAAATTTAAATAGCAAAAGATCAGCCATGTGAGAGCAGACTATCTATTCGTCAGTCTAAAATATACAAAAGATGTTGTTGGTTTCAATTTCTTGTATATATCGACTAATTTTATTTCTACTATAAAAGTACCAAGCATTTATAAAAATAAAAGCTTAATGTCATTTTGTAGGAATGTTGACTAAATGCTGAAAATGAAATGGTCACATTCGTCAACTCAAAAGGATTTTCAAGGGTTGAAAGTCTCACGAATCAATACAATTAATGCAATGCAAAGTTTTCACTTAATTAAAAGTTATTTGATGCTGAATAGTAACATGAAAGGTTGAAATTGCTCAAGGCCGGGCAACGTGAGCACAGTACTTATAACTTATAAGCACTTTTTCTATGATTTAAATCCACCTATTATGACGCTTGACTCTGGCAGTTATAAAGCTTGAAGCAAACTTTATTTTTTAAAGTTATTTTCTGGCCTTCTCACCTTTTGCAATGTTTTCTTATTGGATTTAGACATTATGTCTGATATAAAAAAAAACACAAAGAAAATGAAACTTTTATTCCGATGCAGGTCATAAAAGTAAATTATGGATCTCCAACGTTTTTAGTTTTTTTTTTTTAACTTTTGTTGTTTTTGTAAAGCAGTCTTTTACAGTTACCCAGATGAATATGTACACCTATTTTACACCTATATTTAGGATAATAGGGAGCACTCATTTTCTCCATTACTGATAAAGGAAATGTCAGTCAGCATTAGCCAACTCATTTATGGAGCTCTACAGCTGTCCCTGGCTTCCACCAGGCCCACCCGCGCTCTTTGTGCTCCCTGCCACCCCTTTCAAGGAGGGTTATCATAATGATTATGAAAAATGACTTCTAAAAAAACTTGATTTGACACATTATCTCAATATTAAAGGAGTTTGAGCGAATAATAAGTTTGACTTATTAATAAAGGTGAGAAACTGCCAAGTGATGTTAAATGCTGCTGTCAATCTTAGGCTGAGTCCCATTTGACATCAAAGAAGATCACCCGAGTCGTGTCTCAGTATTTATAGAGACAGCAGTGTCCCAATGGGATCATCATGTGAGACAGGCAGACATTTTTCTCAGAAACTTGGTCGATGTGCCTGGAAACTACTAGACTTTCTGCTCATGATGAACCCATTTAGTCTCAGTTTAGATCAATGAATGGATACTGATGCTTGTGCCTGACTTGAACATTTTACCCCATATAAGGTTGAAAGTGTGAATGAATAAAAGAGTGAATGCATAGATGCATCTCTGTAGACACACATCTCTGTCTGCTCATTAATGTGATAGAGGAGCAGTGGATGGGTAAACCATGATTGCCTCACAAGACATATACCATTCTCTATAAGACCTCTTTTGAACGAAAGAAAAAAACCCTGAATTCTTCTTATATCTCCCATGAATAAATGATGAGGCTGTTTGAATGAATTCATGTCCTCTCTTTGGTGTCTTTTGAAAGTTTGCTAACTAGCAGGCATGGTGGTACATCCCTACCCATGAGCTTGGCGCTCCTAACCTGAAAATGGAACGTTTATCGAGTCAAACTGCTCACTGTTTTCTATTGATGCATCAATGATGGAAGCAGTCTGTAGTCAAAGTTCCCTTATCTGCTTTATCTGCACATGCTGAGAATTGATTTGTGACCATTTCTTCTTTGCTGCATCATGCTTGTATTGACAGAAACTGAGTTGGGTTTGCTGTCTCTGGTCTCATGCTAACTGCTAAAATGTGTCATCTGCTTCTCTGAAAATGTGTGTAAATGAAACAGATCTGAAAGAAGCTGCTGATTATCAAATGTCCATCAGCTGTGATTTCAGGTTGCCATGGCGCTCTTTAATGCTCCTTTCACTCGGACTGGAAAATCACTAAAATTTCATCTTAAATAACTGTAATTCAAATACATTTTTCTTTAGCTCATTCTTAAATTTAAAGACTTGGACTGAAACCCCTTTCTTATCTATACTCATAGACAGGCACATAGGAAAATTTATTTTATAAGGGGAACTGGGGCTAAAAAATTAGTAATATCTAAAATAATTTGTATGTATTTATTCTAATCAATCTTGCATGTTTGATATCTATAGTAACATACTTGCTTATCATAAAACCATGATAAAGGCAACAGCCTCAGGAAGGAAGCCCAGACATCCCTCTCCCCAGTGACGTGCTCCAGCTCCTCCTGGAAGATCTCAAGGTGTTTCCAGGCCAGATAGCATATAGAATCCCTCCAACCTGTTCTGTGGTTGCCTGGGATTCTCCTCCTAGCAGGAGACATCCATTGGAGGTGACCAAGAGACATCCGAATCAGATGCCTGAACATCCTCAGCAAGCTCTTCTCAATACAGCGGAGCATCAGCTTTATTTCACGCTCCCATGGATGACGGAGGTAACCTGGCTGTCAGGAACCAAGGTTTATTCTTTTGTTTAGGGGTTTGCCACAGTCTTCAGTTTGCACAGGGGTTTGAGTGGATCTTTGTGGTCAGTTAGTAGGCTTTTCGTTGTCTGGGTTTCTCTGTGGTTTTAACAGCGTCTGTCCTTATTTGGTCACATCATTTCCTGTCCTCCGCCTCTTGTTAATTGTCATTGTCTGCACCTGTCTCTGGTTTAGATCTGGCACTATTTAAAGGGGGTATATGGAATATTTTTATAAAAAGCTATATTTTTGACAAAATAATGCCTCCACAGGGTGTTTAGACGGTTGTAGAATGAAAATACAGCATTTCCTTTAAAAATTATATTTGAAATAAAATATTATAAAATATTAATTTTGGTGGGCACGGCATTGGCATTTTGTTTAAATCTACCAGCCAATAGCTGGCAGAGCAACAGGCACCATTTTGGGTTGCCCAATACCGTAAATAATCCAGCACAGTGAGGCTGGTACTGTGGAGTCTGCAGATCAAGCAGCTGGAAGCACCAGGGACATGTGGTGATTATATACCTTAGTTGCTTGCCAAAGAGGGTTTCCCATGTGACGAGCAAGTTCTATGTGGAAACATTTTTCATTAGCTGCTAGCTATTACGTAGCTACATGTTGCTGAAGTGGATGAACGCTTCGGACCACTTTTTTAACTGGAAGACACACCACGGAGGATTTTATTGCTTTTTTTATTTTATTGGATAAGTGGGGCATGCAGGATGGTGTGTGAGGAGGACAGAGGATCTTAAGAGGAACTGCAGGAAGTTTTGGAGCCGCGGGACAATTATGAACTCTTTACCATGGACTGAATCGATGACTGAGTTACAAACAGGTAGGAGCTGCTTTTATCAGAGTCAGTGTGTGATCAGCGGGGCTGGAGAGCATGATTAGTGAGCTGAACTCATGATATTTTATTGTCCTGCTCCGAGTGGGTTTGGTGAGGAATATTGATCGACCTCAGCATCGGAGCATGAGCGCGTGGGGGGGGGGTTAACGAGCCTGGCACCCAGATGGCTGAAGGCTTTATGCTGTGTCATTGTGTTCCAAGTTCCATATACCACCTTTAAGCTTCAAGCTGGCAGCAGCTTGTTCAATTCATATCAATAAAATATATGTTTTATGGTAAAATGACCATGAAATTCCATAAGTGTCATTATAAAACATTAAAATACACATTATGGTTTCTGAGTACTGTAGTTATGGTAGGCATGGCAGTTCCCTATTTCAATCCTTTTTCAATCCTGATCATCTCCTCATAGCCATATGAGGAGATGATCAGCCATAATTTTTCTGATAAACTATTGATTATTTCAAAACAACACATACAAGTCAGTTATATTCTCCATATAAATAAACTGTTATGGTATTTTTTCTACACCAAACCCGGACATTGTAGTAATTAGACGAAAACATTACAGTAGGATTGTGCTTCCAGTGCTGCCTCACCAGTAAATAAACACCAGAAAAGGCCACTGTACACAACCAGCCACTAACATGAAAGAATAATATGGTCATCACAAAATAAAGGTCACTCTTTCACATTTCCAAACAAGGAGTAAATTATTTAGTTATTGTTTGTACTCTTCTATGTTTCTATTTGTTGTGGGTGAGTGACAGGCCTGCACTTCACACATCTAATTGAATTGGTCACTGCTGTTAAATACTTTGGAAGCTAGGGGGGGATTTTTCTTGCAAAAGTCTTTCAGAAGAAGAAATGAGGACGTGTGGGAGATGTTTCAGATCTCTGCGGAGCAGACTTATGGGAAAAACTACCAAAGGACAGCAGCAGCAGTAACAGCTTGCAACTGAGCCCAACAATGTTAGAGCAGCGAGTAAGAGTGAATCAGGAAGAGAAAAAAGCAAATCACTCAATGAGAGTCTGGGGCAAAGATAAGCGAAGAATTAGCAGTTAATTTGTGGAGAAATTAATCCGTTTTCAGCGTGAATCAGAGCCCAACTCTGCGGCATTATTCGAGGCAGTGAACACTCCTATCTCACGTCCCCAGATATTTGCAGGTCACTACAGAGGAGAGGATTTCAATTTGGTCACTGATGTTGGATCAAGAGCAAAAAAAGACACAAAAGAAGTCTTTGTTCCAGCGAGGAGCTCATTGAAAATTGCTCATATTATCTTGGGAGTGTTCCGCAGCAGTCATCGTGCCACTACCTCTATGTGTGACTTATAAGTTGCTTGACATGGTGGGAGACTGAAGACCACACCACTGTTTAACTGAACAAACTGTAATTGGAGCGGCCTCTATTTGATACCGAGCATTTAATCTCAGATCATTAATGCGGTGCCATTTAAAAAGCCTCGGCGTCCCCGGAATATTGAGAAGGTGACATTTAAAAAGCCCCGCAGTTTTCCGCCAGCACCAAATATTTTGCCAGTAACTCAAATTAACTCACTGATGACTTGCCTTTGGAAACACGCCGTGCAACACAACAATATGGAAAAAAAATCATTAAAATTATCCACAAGGCAAGGTTATGCAAAAGAACAGTTGGCTTCTACTTTCCTTAATAACTAATAACAGAGCAGTATTATGTTGGGTGTCTGATAGTGTGTATGCAGATGTCCTTGTGGAATGGCTTTGCAGCTTGATTGGCATTCACTTTACAGAGGAACATCACTGAGCTCAGACCTCTTGCCTATATTAAGCGATATATTCAGCCATACCTTAGACATTTAGTCCCATCACATGAGGCTATGAATATCAAGATGTCTGTTCCATTGTGAGACACGCTCTCAGCTGAACTGTTGACCTCTGATTCTGAACGTCAACGCCGTTTCTCCCTTGTACAGACTGAATCAAGTACACAACTTCTATTTCTGCAGCAGTGTAAGTGCTAAGGAGATTTATATACAATACAATATACAAGCTCATGTTGCTGTGACTTTTGTATTCTTGTTTGTTCCCAGTGACTCTCTGCGTTATGCTGGTCAGGGCCGGTTCTGGGCATAGGCACACTAGGCAATTGCCTAGGGCGCCCTCTGCTGGAGGGGGGTGTCGAATTCTCTCTTTTTTTTTAACAAAATGTTGGACACACCATTCATCTCATGTAAAGAGCAAAATGAATAATAATTAAATATCTATCTATCAACTCTACTGTTCATTTTAGTATGAATAAATATATTTTGCAATGTAATCTAATTATTGAGTTACATTGTTTCTGTTCTGGGCAGTAGGGGGCGCCAAAATCCTTTTTCGCCTAGGGCACCATGCAGCTCAGGGCCGGCCCTGATGCTGGTAACGGCTGTTCAGTGTATATCCAAGAAGAAATTGACTTCCTGGTTAGTTCCAGAGTAAGGCTATCAGATAAATACTTTACATTTTAATAATTATCTAAACTAAAGCTTCAAACCATTTATCCCTAATAAATGATGGGAAATACTTTCTGCTATTTTAAGACCTACTTATGGCGGCATGACAGCGCTATTGCCTTGCAGCAAGAAGGTTCTGGGTTCAAAACTAGGCCAGGACTTTTTTTTTATGGAGTTTGCATGTTCTCACTGTGCATGTGGGGTTTTTCTCCTGGGACTGATGCTTACTTGCACACTCCAAAAACATGCTTAAGGTTAATAGGGAACTAGGTGTGTGTGTGAATGGTTGTTCATCTTATTGCGGCCCTGGTGACCTGTCCAGGGTGTGACCTTGCCTTTTTCCTCTGATGACTTTTCCATGTCAGTCACTTGCATCTCTACGCAACAGAAAAATGCTCACAGAATGTTGCCAAAGGTAACACATCTTATTACCTGCTATTTTTTTCCTAAATCTTCCCTAAAAATCTTTTTGTATCTTTTTAAGACCTCCTTCTGCTTTTTGGGCCTCCCCTATTTACATTTTCAAAATGCTGAGCTGCTTAGAAGAGCCTATGACTGCTGATTGATGCAACAAGGTTTGAGGAGTCAGAATACTAATACAGCCTACAAATTTGCATCACCTGGCCTTTCTAAATGACTGTGAACAAGCCATAGACCTAACAGCCTTGGTAAAAATTTATGACAGATTTGTTCTTCTTCCACCCACAAGGATAAAAAAAAATGTGCCAAAGGTATAACATTCTTTCATATCACCATAAAAAATGAGTCCATGGTTCATGTTCATTTGTACCTGGAATTGATTATTTGTTCTAGTCTGAAATTTGTTGACAACATGACAAAAACATGGAACTCATAAAACCCATCATTAGATATAAAGTGACAGAGGGGTAGGAACATAAAAAAATAAATTGTGGTTGTTTCCCTTAATTATAGACACTTGCACACAACTTCTACACACAGGCGATAAAAAAGAGGGTGGGAATCCATTAACTTGCAGTACCAGAGGACTTTGTTTCAGCCATCAATCCCCTTTTTCCATCAGTGTTGGATGACTGGAGTTCTCCCCTTTAGGTTCTGCTCATTATGACACAGAACCAAAACAAAACACACAGAAGCCGTAAATTAATTCACCCCACCTGCTTCCAAAGACACCGAGCCTCCATCAGGATATAGTAGAATTGATGGCAGCACATAAAAAGAACGGGAGAAAAAAAAACATGGAAACAACATAAATACACATAATCCACATAACCATTCACTAGATTTACTAAACCACTGCAGAAACCCTTTTGACAAGGTTTAATTAGTGTGCATTTACACAGTTTTTCATGTTTAAAAGGTGATGAATTGTATAATTAAAGGGCTCACAATGTAAATCAATGGGGCAGAAAGAGAGAAGGTAATTAAACAAAGCTATGGCCACGTTCATAATGTTCCAACTTGGGAGGTAAAACATCCCCACTGTGCCCAAACACTTGTTGACTGTAATTATGAAGAATTTTTGCCTCCTGTACCACCCCACACACACACCCCAGTACCTATATAGTAGTTTCTTAATCAGGATTTTACAAAGATTTATAAAAAAAAACTAGGAATGTTCTGATTTCTAAAAAAGGAAAATGTAGTTTTTAATGGAGACAGTTTATGTTTGAATTAGATTTGAAGCAGGAAATCTTCATTTCTACATCAGATTGTGGATTTACCAGACTCAGTAATGCCTGTATGTTCTCTCTGCAGTGTGTAGAAAGGCTAGTTATTCCTGTAAAACAAGTCAGGGTCCATATTTTTATGCAACACTGTACTTTCTATTCTCCATCCTGCATGATGAGGGAGTATTACCATTCTGCTATGCCCCTGCTGGGTTCATGTTTCCAACCTTATTCTGAATCTCCCTTTCAAATCAAGCTTGCATATTTTCTATTCTCCCTGGATTTAGGACATTTTAGAGCTATGAAAAGCTGCAAATGCTGATGTGACAGACCTCATTTGCAGTCTCAGTCCCTGTGCTCAGACTCAAACCCTTAGGTGTTCTGCTACTTGAGCAGACTAAGATAAAGCTTCCTTTTTTTTGCTTCTTTTGGCCCTCTGCCCCAACGCTTCTGCTAAGGCTGATGGCAGGGGTGCAGATGTGTGGTAATTGAGTTTAGACTGGCCTGTTTGAGGTGGAGCAGCCGCTATGCTGCTGCTTAGTCGTAGCTATCCCCCAATTTGCTTTCTCCAAGGAGTTGTGGCTTCAGGAAATGTGTAAAAAAATATAAAAAAGAGATTAAAAAGAAAATGTGGATTGCAGCTGATGTTACCATTGCATTGAAGTACAGATAATACAGTCCATGCTCACGCTGAGACACTTCCACCCATATCCGCTTCTCAAATATTGGTGTAGCTCACTGCGGTAACAAGATTAACCTCTGACCTTTGCAGGTTCAGACATCCCCACATTTTCTTCAGTTGGCTCTCAAAGTTATCTGTGGGCATGTGGTCCATAAATGCAACCATTTTAAAAAACATCAAGTAGTTTTAAAAACACCAGGTTTATGACACAAAATCCAGAAAGCAGTTAATGAAAAATCTGGAATCAAAAACACAACAGCTGAAATGCTTTACTGAATGAGTACAATAGCAACATGTCTTCTGGTTGCAAGAGAAGAATACATAATCATTTAAGAGTACAGAACTGATGAATCAAATAGTTCAGGAAAAATTCTGGTTGAAATTTTTTTTGCTTCATTTCATGCAAAAGGAGGGATTTTGGTTGTGTAACCTGTGCAGATAAGTGTGAACTCACCTAAAACCAGAAAAAGATTCAAAAATACGTGAAAGGTGCATTAGCTGGTCTGGATTATTTATTATTTTTAAACTTAAAAGCAACTCTTTATTCTCTAACCATTTTGTTACTCTCTGAAAAATAAGATCCTTGATTGTTTTTAAAACCATCCCCATGTGCACATCTTGTATTTCCACCTGTTCTTGCAGCAACACACTTTACAAATAAATATTGTGTGTATATTTAATTGGTGTAAGTAAAGAGCAGTTGGAGATCTTTATGTTCAGACCCTTCAGTTTGTTAGTGTGTGGCAAAAGATTCATGCTGTCATTATGCACAGCAGCTCAGAAAGTAAAAGATGGAAAACACTAATTAATTCCTTTTTATAACTGCCACTTGCAAGTTGCACTCACTGATAAAATGTTCAGTGTTATTTTTCTTGAATAATATACATTAACTTTATTGCTAATTTCCTTGATATATTACAATGCAATAGTGGGTTTAGATGACCCAAACTGAGTTACTCACCATTACACTCTTTTTGTGGGTATTAAGGTACAGAATAGAGATTTCTGCATGAGTGCCTGTAAGGACACCTGTCCGAGCACCAAAGCAGTTGGCTCATCCCTCTCCAGAGACTTGCACTTTCTGCCAAAATGTAAATTATAAGGAGAGGGTTTCATCGTCGCTCATAAATAAGATGGAGAAAATGATTCACCTTTCCAGTCTTTTTTTTCTGCATAATTCTCTTTTCTGCTTTGCCCTCTTGTTCATTGTGCCTATTGCTGCTGCTACATTTTCAGTTCCCAACACAACTGTAGCATCAAATTTTCTCATTTGACTTTTAACAAGATGGCTATTTTAACAAAAGGTCAGATTTCTCAATTAAATTACGCTGGAACAGATTGATGTGGTGGAAAACTGTGTCATTTTAAATATATCTTTGTTAGAGGGTGCACTCCTCTGGTTTTGACCTAACAATTCTCTTTTTGAAGGGTTTCTTCTGTAAGAGACTATGTGACACAGCTGAATTCAAATACACGGATTGCCGTACATCACCAGTTTCATGGTGACATCCAGCAGCTCAAGCTCATAAATATACCACTTCTGAAGCAGTGTTTTTGATTCAGATAGTTTGCCAGCTTTATTGACTTGTTACCCGCACTTACTGGCTGTGAAGTCATGCTCTGGCATGTTCATAAAGCTGTAATATTTCTATTGCATGAGCCACAAAATAATGATGGATGCACTGTATGTTTCCCTGGCAGGCAATTCAGATTCCTCTTTGTGTTTAGATGGCTGTAGTGGTGCTTTAGTGGTGCAGCGTGGGAGGCTGTCACCCAGTGTCAGAAAACAGCAGGTGGAGCCCACCATGACCACCTGGCTTATAGTGCACAAAGCAATGCATTAATGCATTTTTTTGAGAAGCAAGAAGACTCTAAAAGAAGAGAAATGTCTGTCATTGCAGCTTCTATAGAATGGATTGCAGTCTTTTGTGAATTATGCCAACCTATAGGATAAACTATGCATGTTGATGCTTTTTTTGGGGGGGGGAATCTCTTGGTTCTCGTCATTTCAGAGACAGTTTTGAAGTTGCAAACAGCCACAGGCCAGTTCCATAACCAAAACAATATAAACAGTTCTTGCATACAAACCCAAACTAAGACTTTTACTCAGCGAGAATGTAACAGGAGGTCACTTTTAACTGCTGTTTGAAAATATGCTAGAATACATTTAAAGTGATGCTAATTACCTGCAGTTGTTACATAAAAAGGGGAAACTTTTTTTTTTTTTCCAGAAGAGTTTACTGGGTTAGTTTAGACAATATTATTTCCCGATATCTGCTTTGTTTTCAGTCCTTTTTTTTATCTAATGTGAGTCTTTTTCAAACACTGAGTAAACAGAAGACATCAAATAAGCACTAAAGTGTTTAAAACACAGATGCAAGCAATTATTTTACGTACAACAAAAGGTTATTTTAGAATGAACTCATTACAAGAGGCGCTTTTTCTTCAAAAGGAAAACGTAATGTATCCAACGCTGGAGAATCAACAGCCACAAAAATAGAAAAAGTTTGTAAGAAACTGAACAAACTTCAGATGGAAATGTCACAAGGAGAAATGGGGATGTTGGAATAAAAGCCACAGTTTCTAGGAGGGTTAAAAATTTCGAGAGCAGAGCAGATGGATGGCCAGGAATCAAACGACTGCTATAATCAGTTCAGTGAGACTTGTTATGAGTCTGTCTGTTTGAGCAGTAAAGTGAAAATGAATTCAGCAGCACAGAGAATCCCACTCGCCTCGTGTTTCACAGGGAGCAGGGATGTTTTTATTTGTATTTGTTCCTGCATTACATGGTCATTTCAACAGAAATATTAAATTCTCACTGGACATCAACTCTGAATGCAGCGGATTCAGGCGCCTAGCAAGGTTTTAAAAATTGTGGGGGACTATTTCACGATTAATTTTTAGATCTAGTCAATTGGGTTTACTGAACTGATGGAAACTAACCGCCACATCTAACATCTCTGCTCCTCCTTCTACCACTTCATTTTCATCCTTAAGGGGAATTTATACTTATTCAGATAAATAAATTATGTCCCATTCTTTCAAACGCAGCCAAATTGGCTTAACCGAATCATTGTAGTGTAAATGCATCATCTTTAAATTAGAATGTAAATGTTACCTGTTACACACAGACCAGTGACCAGTGTGAATTCATGTAAAATGTGTCAGTATGTGACTTTTTGTGGGAAGAGGAGATAGTGAGGGCTCATTAATTCAGGCTTCACCTTTTCAGGAAGTCGACAGCGCTGCTCATTAGGATGGACCTGCCACCTGTGGAACCTGGATAACTCCAAAGGAGACACAAAAAAAAGTGACCAGTGGCAGAAGAGGCGAGGTTTGAAATTAAGACAAAGGGAAAAATGTTACACAAGCGGGAGGGAAGATATTTTATAAGGGAAGAAATGAGCAAACAAAAACAAAAAAGACCTGGAATTCATAACAACATTGCTGCTTGTAAGTGTCATTTAAACAGATCAGGCAATAGCACAGATGAGTTACTGAAGCATGAAGGTGGGGGTGACAAGTGAGAATAAGAGAGGATTGTGGTAAAGGAAGGATCAATGAGCAACTCTGGTAAAAGAAGGACACACTAAAAAGAGTGACGAGTCATGGTTGTTCAGCTGGTTCACCCAGAGCCGGTTCTAGGCATAGGCAGACTAGGCAATTGCCTAGGGTGCCCTCTGCTGGAGGGGGTGCCAAATTCTCTTTTTCAATAACAAACTGTTGGACACACCATTCATCTCATGTAAAGAGCAAAATAAGTAATAATTAAATATCTATCTATCATCGCTACTGTTCATTTTAGTATGAATAAACATTGNAATTGTGGGGGACTATTTCACGATTAATTTTTAGATCTAGTCAATTGGGTTTACTGAACTGATGGAAACTAACCGCCACATCTAACATCTCTGCTCCTCCTTCTACCACTTCATTTTCATCCTTAAGGGGAATTTATACTTATTCAGATAAATAAATTATGTCCCATTCTTTCAAATTGGCTTAACCGAATCATTGTAGTGTAAATGCATCATCTTTAAATTAGAATGTAAATGTTACCTGTTACACACAGACCAGTGACCAGTGTGAATTCATGTAAAATGTGTCAGTATGTGACTTTTTGTGGGAAGAGGAGATAGTGAGGGCTCATTAATTCAGGCTTCACCTTTTCAGGAAGTCGACAGCGCTGCTCATTAGGATGGACCTGCCACCTGTGGAACCTGGATAACTCCAAAGGAGACACAAAAAAAAGTGACCAGTGGCAGAAGAGGCGAGGTTTGAAATTAAGACAAAGGGAAAAATGTTACACAAGCGGGAGGGAAGATATTTTATAAGGGAAGAAATGAGCAAACAAAAAAGACCTGGAATTCATAACAACATTGCTGCTTGTAAGTGTCATTTAAACAGATCAGGCAATAGCACAGATGAGTTACTGAAGCATGAAGGTGGGGGTGACAAGTGAGAATAAGAGAGGATTGTGGTAAAGGAAGGATCAATGAGCAACTCTGGTAAAAGAAGGACACACTAAAAAGAGCGATGAGTCATGGTTGTTCAGCTGGTTCACCCAGAGCCGGTTCTGGGCATAGGCAGACTAGGCAATTGCCTAGGGTGCCCTCTGCTGGAGGGGGTGCCAAATTCTCTTTTTCAATAACAAACTGTTGGACACACCATTCATCTCATGTAAAGAGCAAAATAAGTAATAATTAAATATCTATCTATCATCGCTACTGTTCATTTTAGTATGAATAAACATTGTTTGCAATGTAATCCAGTTATTGAGTTACGTTGTTTCTGTTCTGGGAAGTAGGGGGCGCCAAAATCCTTCTTTGCCTAGGGCACCATGCAGCTCAGGGCCGGCCCTGGGTTCACCTGTCATTTTCTCCCATCCTTCTTATTCACCTACTCTGATGTTATAAGCTCATAACTCAGGCCTTAAATCTCAGGGATGAATTTGCAAAAAATGCAACAGACCTGGAAATAAACATAAAAATAAAATCTATTTATCTAAATGGGAGGACATCTGCAGCAACTCCTAAAAACTTTTTTATTGCTAGTTAATGTCGTGCATAGACATTTCAAATGTGAATATGATCATTAATATATTTTTCATTGGGCTTTCAGTTGCACTAAAGCTCACAAATACTTGTTATTAACGCTGAAGATGAAGCTCTCTCAGAAATAACAGTGTCGTGCTGAGTTTGAAGACCTTACTTTCATTCAAGTGAAAAGATTTGAGTTAATAAACCTGCCGGCTTCATGATTTTTTCCAAGGAAAACTGAATAAATAAAGATGGAGGTGCATGTCTCCTTGATGTCTTGCTGTGATATGAATGAAAAAAAATGCAATAAAAAACCCAGTTTTATAGCAACCAGTTTGCCATACAAAACTCATTAACCAGTCGTTTGATTTTATGACGAGTTTTATCTGTGTCTCCAAGGCATAACTAAGGAGCTATTGAGGTGACACATACTACCTTCCCAAAAGATTGTATCGTGAGTTCTAGCTTTGATTTGCTGGTAATATACTATATGTTTACCTAATTGATCCGATCAACAAGGAAAACTTCCGTAATGAAAACTCTGGAGAGAATCCGACAGTTTGGGTTTGATTTACAGAAACTCTTTCTTCTGCTGAATGTAATGGAAGCAATGCAGCTCACATGGAGAGGTGTCCCACCGGACCTTCAGCTGCAGCCAAGCATCTTCTGCAAACATGAGATCATTGTATGCTGTCACTCAACTGAGGAAGGATGTGCCTTTATGCCATGCCCATATCAAACAGCAGAGGAGTCCCCAGGCAAAAAAAAAAAACTCTTCTTTTCCTGGTTCTTTGCATTATACAGGTTCTCATTAGAGATTCTAAACTCTACTATACATGATTTACAAATATAATTATTATCTGTGGCTTTTTATAATTCACAAGACACATTTTTACACTCATTCTGTGCAACATTTATGTGATTAACTTTTCTATAATTCAGTTAAACTATATGATTCCTATATTTTCATATTTAATTTCCTTCATAAAGTGATACAGCGCACATGCTGCAGAGACTCTGGGTCTTTTAGTAAAATGAATGAATGTATCAGAATAAGAGCAGCTGCTGTAGACAAAGACATGAGCAAGTCAAATTCATCAGGAAACAGACAGTTTGACATCGTTACACAATGAATGGAGTTTTCTTAGCCTCCGAGCGTGTTAATGGTTATTAATGGATAAATCAGCTTCTGGAAACTGAAGACTGGATGAACTGATTGATAAAACTGAGCCACAGTCACAAAAAACTTAACATCATTTTTTGTTATTTACTTACCAGTAGATGTTTTAAAAGAGCAGACATAGTTTCATTCTAGATTTTTCCCATAATTTGGTTGCTTGTGTTGAAAAGGTGAGTCTTTATCAGAAGATCAATATTAATAAATCAGATTATTTTATTGCTAAATGGCATTTAACTTTCTGATGTAACATTGCTTTGGATTTTACACCTTGGACCAGTTTAACTGAAGATGATTGTTTTGGTCAGTGGCAGGAAATTGAGCTTGAACTCATATAAGTGTAATGATTATCACTTCTCTATTTACCTTTAAATGCATATAATAAAATGCATATAAAGCAACTGCAGTGTATTTATTATACCATTTTGTTTTATCCTGACAAGTTTAAGGAGCTCCAGTCAGCGTCACAAGAGGGAGGAAGAAACAATCACAGCTGAATTATTTCTATATCACAGAAACCTTATTATATCAGCTGGAGAATGTACATGGAGTTTAAATATAGCATAACCAGGAATCCAGACATATATATTTATCTACTAAAAATATTTAAATCTCTAGTCAATGAAAGCTTTTTCACTGAGATGTAATGGAAAACTAAATATCAATACAAACTTTTCAAATAATGAAATTAAAAAAAACCTCTCCTTACAGAACGTTATCACTCTCATAGAGTTACTTTTTGTTACAGGTAGCAGAGACATGGGCTGCATCAACAGACACCACAAATCTCAAAGCAACGAGGAGCAGACTTGAGGGTTCAGACATGATTTTAGGGTTAGAATTAAATCCACTTCACGATTGAGGATTTACACCATGAAGGTAACATTTCCAACATAGATTTAGTGAAAAATAGAAACCTTTTATTGTAACTCTCAGATTGAATTTATATGCATCTTTATTGAATCTGAATGTGACTCAAACTCAAAAGATAAGGAAAAAAAAACCTTTAATTTTGCTCGTTGTCAGCTGTTGCTCCCAGGAGGTTTCTTCACAGCCAGGAGAGGATTTCAGGACACCTTCATTAGAGATGGATATTATGCACAAGGTAAACACCAAAGATAAACAAGCTAAATTCAGCATCATTTAACATTCAGAATTCGTCCTGCAGGTTTAAAGTGTTTGTCTGTTCAGAATAGACTATTTCTTTTGTCTCTCTGGGAAAAAAATAATTGCCTAGTATATATACGTAAGTTTGAAAAGATTGCACATAAAAGAATCATGCATTTAAAGCAACATACTTCCAGTTCAATTCTTCTAACAGTATAATGAAGAAATCAACAGTCTTAAATGGAAAAATGTTGTAAACAACTTCCTATCCCCGTAAAGAGTTGCTGAGGAAGGTAGAGGTCACGAGAAAGCATCGAACAATTTAAATATCAGTAAATTAAACTGGCATTTTAGAAGATGGTAATAATCCCAAACGGAGTGCGGCTCAGAAGGTTTAATGTCGTAATTACAAAGCTTCAGTGCGGCAATTCAGTCTGACTACAAAATGCCACACAGGGTTGGCAATTTGTAATAAAACTAGCAGTTTATGGATTTTCTAGCTATTTTTTTGTCAATACCTCCCCTTGAATAAAAGTCTTTCCAACAAAGCAGTTTTCTAAATGCAGCGTGTTTTTATTTTTCTTTCTTTTTGTGTATGGGTTGCTCTTCTTTTTACATGAATGCCAACTTGTTTATTTTACACCAATAGTTACAATAATGTTCCTTTCAACGTTTTTATCTCCTTGTGAGCTGAATTAGCTGATTGATCCCCAGCTGAGTTTATAAAGCTCATTACCCTTCAATGTGACATTTCTTGGTTGTTGTTTGAAGTTGGATGATAAACCAGCTTTAAAAAAAAACTTTATTAGTAGAAATGTAGTAGAAATTTTCACAAAACTGATTAATTTTGAATGAGGTATTCATTGAAAACTTTTGGTATAATTTCACATGATGTGCAGTTTGTAATTAAAAAGACTTTCAAGAACCTGAACAAAGAGTAATAAAAAGAAAAAGTGGCAGATCTAAAAATAAAAAAATAACAATTACTATAAGTTATGTTTTGAAGAAATGTGAGAAATTCATTTTTTCCTGAGTTAGAAGCTGACTGCAATATTTTAAGGCTGAAATATTCCAAATTGTGCAAGAAATGATGTAATGATTCCATTTCGTACCAGAGCCTGAATGCAGCACGCAAAGCACACACGGAATAAAAAACTGCAACTCTTCTCATGGGGAAAAACAGAAATAGTTTGTCCAAATAAGTCCAGAGTTCAAAAACACTGTCACTCTATTTCTGTGACAAAGTCCAGAATCCAACCGAAGGTCAAAACAGGGCTGAAACTTGACAGGCTTGACTTTCTTGAGAAAAGAGGCAGACAGGAGACGTAATAAGAAATCCAGGAGGGGGTTCAACTCCATGTACACACATGATAAGAACAATTGCTTTAAAAGGCACAAGACAGATGCAGCATGAAGCAAGCACATGATCTGTGGACAGAAAGCTCCTTCTATAAGGGTGGAGACAGGTGAAGCCATGACAGAGAGTGGGAAACACACAGGTGACACAAATGAACATGATTACAGAGCAGAGAAACAGCATGAAAGGGAAAAAAGGGTGAAAACATATTTAACCTGATTCATGACAAATGGACATGTTTCACAATGTGAAAAATCAAAATGAGAATTTTTTGCTTCATGCTGTTATTAAAGTGATCGACAGTCTGTTTCACCACCAATCTGATAAACAAGGTGTGTCACACTTTGGACTTTCATTTCATAGAAGAATTCTGTCAACGCTGATGGAATTATAAAGGAGGAAATATACCATCAGTTTCTGGTACACTGTCCGGAGCAATTTTTTATTTGATTTTTTAAAATCTTGATAGTGATCCTCAACACAAATATAGTGTAGTTAAAAAAATAATAAAATAAAAACAGAATAGAAAAACCCATCTCTTTATCTGGCGTGAATGAGTCTCTGCAGGGTCCAGACCTCAATAATATTGAACATTGTAGGACTAGATCAACAGAAAATGGGACAAAAGAACCGACAAATTCTTCCTGAACATCTTAGTAAACAGTTCAGGCTTGAATGTAAAAAAATAAAGACATTTAAATCAAACCTCCGGTTGACAGGTCTGATTCCTGTTTAGAAGTCTCTCTGTTGGATGTGACAGTTTGGAGACAATCAGACAAAAAAAAAATGAAACTCGCCTTTTTTCTTGACTTTTGAAATCAAGATCCTACATTCCAAGAATCAAGAAAAAGTCCAGTGACCTTTTTATTGTTTTGAACCTTTTGGTTATTACTTGCATGTGGACAGTATGCAGAGAGACTTCTCAGTAGGAAACACCTTTTAAAAACATGACAATATACACAGTAGCTGCCTCTTGTGCACTTTTTCCACTTTTATTCAGTTTTGACACTCACAAGGACGGTCTTCTACAGTTTATTACAAGGTTACTGCAGACCTTGTCCAGTGAACAAAAAAGAAAACGTGTGTTTGTGTTAAGGGTCACACCACAAAGTAAAAACAATGCAAGAATTTAAAGTCCAGGGTTCAAGGTCAAACGTTTAAACTGGAGTGTGTGTGAGTGCAGTAATGGAGACGTCTATACAAAGATCCTGCTTATTCTTAAAAACAGGAAGAATATGTAGAACTGAGAATACAAAAATAAATTCTGTTTTCTCTCTAACTTTTAGTTACCCTGACTTATTGTTTTTAGAATGCAGGACTCATTCTGTCACGCATTTGCTTTTGTTTAGTTGCCATTTTATTTTCACACCTCTTGTTTTCCGATTTACACACATGCAATGTTTTACCCTCAAAGTCCTGCAGAATATATTGTATTGGGTTTATAATTGCACATTTTGTCGTTGCCCTTATCCTACACTTCTGTAGTTTGAGAAGCCATATTACTGTAAGTTGTACGGAGACAAAGACTTGATATTGTTTGACATGTTTGACCATGCTACTTTATTTTCTATCAACTTATTTTCTCTTTTTATGACAGTTATACTGCATATCTCACCAACATTCATCTTATTATGACAGCAACACATATTCTAACTGTAACTAAGGGAGCACACAGAGTGATTAGCATCTTTCTTCTTATCTTCATACTATTTCTGTGGCTTACCAGCAAACAGCCAAAGCAGTTTATGACAGAGTGTGTGGTACCATATAGATGCAGTGTGTGTGTGTATGTGTGAGTATGTATGTGTGACAAACATAAATTTTCCCCTCCTCTGACCAGTTGCTGCACTAGCTCATCTTGACAGCTCCATAGATTAAGCTTCGCGAAGCAAACAGTGCTGTTTAGTATTACACATGACCCATCTGCACCACCTGCGACGCACTGAATGCAAAGGTGTGTGCACCAGAATGCAGAACGAAATCCACCCACAAGCATCCACTCAACAAGCTTTTTGTTGTCCAGAAAAATGAGATGCTGCTTCGTGCAAGTTTTATACTGTTGTGCATTCACAGAAACGGTGACGTCTTTAAAAATGGATAAATTAAACCTAAATGTAGAATTTACCATTCAGCAATTTTATAAATACATGTTTCTTTTCCAAAATGCAGGTCTGATATCAGTTCTGTTTAACTGCTGTCTTGTGTTACATACCTGTCATCACTCTGAGTGCTCTCACCTGGTTGTGGTCACCCAACTGATTGCTGGACCTGTCTGTATTTGTAGAGGGAGCTGAAGCTAGTCCAATACCAGGTTGCTTCTAACTGCACATTCCAGCTTGTTTGTGATTGTGTCTGTTTCTGATTTCCTCATGAGGGTTTCGATCTGGTTCCAGTCCTGACTTGGATTTTTGTCCGATCCTTTGTATCAGAAAAGTTTGCATCATTGAAAAAAGCCATTTAAACGTCATTTAAGAGTGTGTATTGTTATGGGTTCAATTTACAATCCAAACGTTACATTTTTGGAGACTTTTCTTTGTTTTGTTTCCTTTTCTTTCTGTATTTCCTTTATTTTTCCATCTCTCTCTCTCTCTCCTCCCTGCTGTGTTTTCCTCCTGTGCAGGTGAGTCTGGAGGCTGGCTTTGCTGCTCTGTTGCTCTCGCCCTCTGGCATGGTGTTGTCTTACCTCATCAGAAATATTTGATATTTAAACCAGGCTTTTTCTTACTGCTTGATGCCAAACTGTTGGTGTGTGACCTGTGATTTTTTTGGCTAAGCAATTTACCCAGAAAATCTGAAAGTTATGAATCTAATTTCTCAAAGTTAATGTGTGTCGTAGTTCTTTTGGAAGATATCCACCAAAATATATGATGTGTTTACTTGGCAACTTTGCCAGTATTTTGGACTTCTTACCTCAAACATCAGTCTTGCCCAGTTTCCACCAGTTCTACCTGTCTCTTGGACTCACCTGCACTCCTCTTCCTCTGCTTTCCTCTAACTCCTCGGATTAGCTCCTCAGTCTCTTTGTCCATTGTGTTTATTCAATTAAACGCTCACCACTTTTGAACAACAGTGTGTGACTCCCCTCTCCTCTTAAAATGGTTACCTGTGAAAGTCTGCAGACTGCCTTATTGACCACACGATGCACAATGCCAGGGCAGGCCCTGAGCTGCATGGTGCCCTAGACGAAAAAGGATTTTGGCGCCCCCTACTGCCCAGAACAGAAACAACGTAACTCAATAATTGGATTACATTGCAAAAAATATTTATTTATACTAAAATGAACAGTAGAGATGATAGATATGTAATTATTACTTATTTTGCTCTTTACATGAGATGAATGGTGTGTCCAACAGTTTTGTTAAAAAAAAAGGAGTATTTGGTGCCCCCTCCAGCAGAGGGCGCCCTAGGCAATTGGCTAGCCTGCTTATGCCCAGAACCGGCCCTGCACAATGCACAACAATATAAAGTCTTCCTAAAAGTCGTGCTACACTAACTGGTTGCTAAATGCACAATGAAACAAACCTATGAACATATTTCATAAATAGCTCCAAGATCAGGTTAGAGGCCCACAATGTGAATCTTTAAGCCTGTTGAAGGTAAAAAAAACCTGCAGCCATGTTTCTGAGCTGCAAACACAACTTCAGTATTTGTCATCTCATCTTCCTTGTCATTAAAGTTCCAGACACTGTTTCATTTTGGTGGACCAAAAATAAAACCAAGGCAGATCACAGAGCAAAACAACATAAAAGCAGTAGGAGTAAAGCCAACACTAGCTGAATAACATGCTCACGACCCCTTGACACAGAGCAGAAATGCTCCTTTTAGGTAATTGGCCAGGAGGCATCTTTTTGGCTGGTGAGACCAAATATCAGTCTGAAGAAAAATAGGAGTTGAGAGTTAAGAAAATCTTACCAGAGCCAGCTCTGCTACGCTGAGCCCTATCCAGGACACAGACTCACTCATTTATCACCTTCTAGCTCCAACAGTCTGAGTTCATCAGGGCATCATGACTGTTTCAGGACTCCACAACAGAAGAAACGAGTCCACAGAGTAAACACTGTCAAATACACCTCCAGAAACTTTGTGTGGGAACTTACAGATGAGCCATTTAAACATAAATATAACCTGCTGTTCTCTACCTGACATATAACTGAAATTATAAAAGTTGAGATATTTTTTTGTTTTACCCGACACTCAAAAAGAAGATGTGAGTGGACAGGGAAAGACCAGATAAGGTGTCTTCGCTTTGAACACAATGATGTTTTCAGACATAACAGAAGAAAAGATGTATTGCAAATGCCTCTATGTGCAACTAAAAAACAATTTTGTTCATTTTTTTTTTCTTCCATCTGAGTATAAAGTTTGCAGCCTGGAAAATAGAGAAAAAAGTCCAACCCGAGCAATGACGCCTGGCACAAAGAATAGATAGGTAAGCAGGTGGCTTTGTGCTGTATGTGTGTGAATCACTATGTGGGTGTGTGGCAAATTGCAACATGAGTTTTCTTTCTCTTTGGAACGGCAGAAGCAGCTCTCATCAGAGTGTTGTATATGTGGCAGAGTAATGGGGTCACAGTGGATGTGCAGGATAGGTAGGCGCTCTATTCCACTGGCTCAGAGATGGAATGTGCAAGGAGGGGTAGCTGAAGCAGCCAGCAGCAGAAGGGTCTGAATAATGAATTCTTTTTTTTTCTGCTCCCTGTCTGCTTTGTGACTCCCCACCCACCTCCGAAACTATACTTGGATATTAAAAGGTGTCATAAGCCCTGCAGTGTCGTAGCAGAGGCAGTGGTAATGACACAGAAGGGGGGTTGAGGAGGATAAAGAGTGGAAAGATGGAGCGGGATGGGACAAGTGGAGATGTGGACTGACAGAAGGATCCGATAGGACAAGTGTTTCACCGGTTACTTGCCAGACAGCAAGTTCTGATTCATGCAATTATTGTGGAGTTTTTCACAATAGATTATGACAGGTCGAACCCTGTTTTTTAGGAGGAAACACATAAAAAGAGGTTGGATGTAGATCTAGGATGGATGCAAACGTAGACCAGAGGGAAGCCAATTAGTCGCTGTGCAGACCAAGCAATCAGGTGACAATGATCTTTATCAAATAAACGTATGAGTTGATGAAAAGTTCAACGTGGAAGGGCAAATGGATCACTGCAAAAAGCAAAACAAAACACTGGGTTTGTATTACATTGACACAGCAAAAGATTTCCTGTTAAGTGGGCATGAATTAATAATTTCACACCAGCATCCGAGCATAACAACAAATTAGGTTCGGAAAATGAACACACTGAAGCACATTGTTTTAATTGAAATGTTTGTCTAATGGAAAAAAAAAAAAAAAGTTTTTTATTTTTTTATTTTTTTTGCAGCTCTCTGAAGATCTGAATGTCTGATTGCTGTTGGGTAGTTGGACTTTTTTGGGGTTAAATGTGTTTTTTGAATGTTTTTATGAATACAGATGCAAACAATGAGATGATTGTTAGTTTGTTTAGGTATCAGTTAAAATAATCTTGTATTTTTACATCCTTGGATTTTAGTTTCAAGAGGGAACCAAACAGTCCAAAAGCTAGAAACAGAGTTATGGATGTTTCTTATTATAGTGATGTTCCAAATCATTTTCATGTTAAAGCTTCTGCAATTTTAGTAAAAATATTATTTTTAAATTAGTTTTTTTATTCATCACTTGCAAAATATTTTTGTTACTCTGTTTATTCTGCTTTAATGGTTTAGAATGTAGTTTTTTCTGCCCGTGTGAAATACGTGTGTTAGTACTAATACAGTGTGTAATTACTGTTTAGCATACCTGCATTTCCCATTTTTTTGTAGTCAAGTTTTCTTTTCAATATTTTTTATTTTCCTGTTTACAAAAAAATGTTTTGTGCTTTTATTTTTTTGTTGTCTGTTTTACTAATTTGTGAATTAGGGGCTGAGTCCTTCTTTTTTGAGAGAACAGTGACATTGTATGAATATTGTTTGAAAATTCTTGGAAATAACAACGTCTTTCTTTTTTTAAGTTACATGTTTTTAGTTACTAAACACACACGTAATAACCTTTGTTCATGCTAATCCAAGACTCAATTCTCAGTGCTCATTTTCCTTGGCAGCTTTGTTATTCAGCCTTCTAGGGTAAAAAAAAAAGAAATCCCTCAAAAGTTTTTGGATTACTCACTTTGACTGAAAAATATTTTTTTTTAAACATTAAACATTTTTTTAATGGTTGATAAAGAAAAAAATTAATCTGCTTAAAACTCTTGTTAAAAAGTTTTAAAACCTTCCAAAACTAGCTAAAAGCAAATGAATACTTTACAGTCTTTCAGCATGAAATGTGCAGTTTTTCAAGCACGTGTGCCAAAGTCAACTTTTCAATGATAGAAAAATAAACATTTTGAAATTGAATCTTAACAGTTAACACAAAGCATTTTAAATTTATCAGTTTATCTGTGTTCGAACTATGGGGTACGGTTACTGTCAAGAAGACGTTTAATATTCATTAACAAATTATACTGAAAGCAGCCAGTTGAGGTGATATGGGCATCATTCAGGAGTGGACTTCAGAATACCCTCCAGAAGTGTTTTATTCATGACATTTAGACACCAGGAGGAGGTCTTGGAGCAGACCCGAGAACTGCTGGAGAGTTAGTTAGATTTAGCCTGGGAACGACTTTGAATCTCTCAAGCTGTTGCTTCCTCATCAGGGAAGATGATACATTAATAAAAATTGCAAACAAACATAAAAATCCTGCATTTTCTCAGTATGAAATAAAGTCTTTTGATGACAAAAATATACATCTGTTAAAGATTTAAAGCAGTTATCTATCAGGCACTTCAATCAGAGTATACCTGATTAGTGCATGCTGAACTCACACTATAAATCACTTCCAATCATGGTGGTACAAGCTGAAAATGAGCAGCACAGTCTGATTACCTATTCAAAGCATTGCCAATCAGCTGGGCTGCAGGACAGATTTAGTTGAAATGGACATGAGTTGTGGTCCTCTGTCCAGACTGGGGAGTTGCGTTGTCATTTGTTCACTTTTATTCATATAATTTTTGATATCCTAGCAGTGCAGAAGATGGTACATGTCACAGGGGTGATTCTAGGATCTGATCCTAACGGGGGTTCGGCCCCAGTGAGTGGCTGACAGGAACTCTAGGCCAGAACATTAATGTTCAGTTTAAAGATATTTTAGAATAGAATAACATTTTCAAACATTTTCTATGATTTACCCTCCACATACACTGACATCAAATCCCCTTGCAAACCAGTAGTTCTCACATTTAAAAACAAATCTGTTATAGAGCATGGTGATGTTTACAATAAATAAAAATATACAAAAAAACACGCATCCCAGTAACATAATACATTTAATGTAGACTAAATTTAAAACCACATAAAAAGGGAATATCAAGTTTAACCATAACCTTCATTAAATAAATGCTTAGACGTTCCTGTCTTGTTAAAATCGACTTTCTTCCATCTTACTGTGATTAACGCACATTGACCTTTTTTGGGTGGATCACTTATCTCTCAGCTTCATTTACATATGCATAAAACATTCAAAGGTTGCTTTCAAAATAAAAGCCAGTTTCAAAGTTAAAGCAACTCATTTGAATTTGTAACTAGTTTACATTTGATTTAAACGTGTATGAATTGGAGGATAAAGGAAGAACCAGTAAACTACCTTTGAAAGATTTTTTTTATTTTTCAAGGAGTTCTGATTAAAATATTGAGCTGCGGTCCAAATGGCCAAATATTGTCATTTGTGTGGCTCTTATTTGAACGCTGCTCGTCTCAGATTGAACAAATCAGGATGGAACGACAGACTAAAAGGCCAAATGCCTTTCGGACGGCACAAACGAAGGTGCTGTGCATGAAAATTCACTTTCACAGAAGAACCAAAATGACAGTAAAACCTACAATGAGTATACAAAGTGTCAGTCAGTTGAGTTTATGTGGCACACAGGCGGGACAAGTTTTTAGGGCTGCTGATTTAGATATGGTCTAATATTTTGTGGAAGTTGCACGATACTCATGTGCTTAAGCTTCTCGGCTTTTTCAGCTCCAAAGAAAGGGTGTAAAACAAATTAGTAGCTTCAACCATGAACTAATTTGAGGTGAGAGTAGAGTTTTCTAAGGAGTTTATTAACCAGCTGCTTAAAATGAGAACTCTAATTAATGAGATGACAGCTTTAATAACATGTGCTGAGGAGAGGAAGACTTGATTAACAGAGCAGCTGATTTACATTCTTGTGTGTGTGTGTGTGTGTGTGTAACCTATTCTGCTCTTTTAAATGTGCTGCAGTGAAACTACATTCCCAGGAGACACTGTCAGAAGCTGTCAACAGCTGTTAGAGTGTTTTCTGCCTGTCAACCAAAAACTGCTCATTGTTCAGGGACTTGACAGTTATTTGCAGAGAGTGGGTGGTCAGACTGGTTGAATATTGCCACAGTGCAAAAGAAAAAAATGTTATCAAGTGCTAAAACATTTGTAAGGCCTTGTTTTCTTCCGATTGTCGTTCCTACATCTGTCCCATGTTAAGCTCTCTTCATTTTTTTATGCATCTCATAACAAAGAAGCATTTAACTCAAAGTGAAACTCTAAACCCAGTTACGTCTTCAACTTCAGCAGGATTTATCCGACAGAATGAAAGTGGCAGAACCAAAGTGAGATAAGTGTTCCAAGTGTTTTATTCTGACAGCCAGAAACTTATATGTATACTTGAACGAACACATTCACATCTAAACACATTCAGTCAGTAATTGACCTCATGCTGCTTTGCCTTTTTCTCTTTCATCTCAACGGTAATTGAATTCAGACTTTAGGTTCGATGCGTCCATTGTTTGCAAACCCAGATCAGTAACTACAGTGAGGCGATCTAATTCTTTTTACAGTAAAGCATGTCTCTTATTATTATCTGTTCGGGTGATGTGCAATATTGACTTGAATCAAGATATAAAATGTTTTAATTACCCTGCAGAGTCTAAATATTCAGATGGCTTTGAAAAATTCTGCGTTAAAACGTATGCAAACTATTTACTGTTGGTAGTCAGAGCTGTACTGTAAGCAAACACCTCTGCCATACAGATTATATATAAAGATGGACAGTGTATGTCAGTTCTGTTGCTCAAAAGAAAGGCCATAATATTCCATTTGCAGATGATGTTATTTTGTATTTGTTAGAAATCTGTGTTCTGTGAAGCTGTTCGATTTTCTTTCTGTTTCAAATTTTTAGTCAGAAAAAAAAAATGTCCCAGTTGTTTACATTGAGAATGCAGGACTGAATCCCTACACCTCCACTAGGGGCGCTCATTTGATTTCAGAATCAACTTTCTAAGTTATTTACTGTTTAGGATCTGCACTCGGCACAGTGGGTAGAGCTGATGCCTTGCAGTGAGAAGGTCCTGGGTCCAAATCTGGGCTGGGGTCTTTCTGCATGGAGTTTGCATGTTCTTTGCATGAGTGGATTTTCTCCGGGGACTCTGGTTTCTCCCACAGTCCAAAAACATGCAAGAGGTTAATTGACAACTCTAAATTGTCCCTAGATCTGAGAGTGTGTTTGAATGGCTTTTTGTCTCTGTGTGGCCCAGTGTTTTTTCTTTTACACCATAAATAAATGTTTCAGAGTGTTTTTGAAGCTAAATGTAAATACATTTACTTATAGTGAAAACACAGAAATACAGAAACATTTCATCTATTTTTTAACTCAAGTGTTAAGTATTCAAAGTCCAAAGGCTGACATTTGACAACAGTCAAACATTAAGAACCACAGAGTGAGTTCTAAAGAGTGTTTATGATTGAATACATTTTTATTCATAAAGATATAATAATTATAGTTGTTTTATGCATTTATTGATTTAACAGTAACAATAAAAATGGTTTAACTGTCATGTTTCGTTCGGGCTCACGCCTCCAGTTCAGTCTGTGTTCAGTGTTCTCCACACATTTTGTCTTAGTTTTATTCTTGTGTTCTGTTGAGCCACATCAGTCCTCTTATTAGCATATTAGTTTTAAGTATTGATTATATTTGTTTCACTTTAGTTATCGTGTGTTTTCTTCTGTAATCCAACACCCAGTGTGGTAATTTATTTTATTCCCCACACCTGCTCTCTGTTAATTACTTTCATTCCCTACACCTGTTTGTGTCACATGTTCTCTGTGAGTTAATTGTCTAGCTAGAATTCACCTGTTGGTCTGTTTACCTGTCGGTTTTATTGGAGTGAATTTTGACTTGTTCAGTCTCTGGATTCTACCACTTTTGGAATAATTTGCCTGTTTTTGTTTTATTTTTATTGGATTATCCAACTCGTTTATGGACTTTTCACACAACCCCTGCCTGGCCCTCATCAATCAGTAAGTGAACATTTATCAAATGATTAGCTCTGATTCCTCTTTCTAACATTTCTCCTACAGCTCGGACTCTTAAACACATTTCCTGCACCTGTTAATCTGTTGCATTCAAGTTCAGTTCATATTGGAACATTACACCTTTGCACCTTCACATGCTGGATAAACAAACTCACCTGTTCTCCACTCTGCAACTCTTCATAGTTTCTTCACATAATACTCTGAAACTTTCCTGTTGTTTATCATCAACAAAGTGAAATTCAAAGATTTTAGCTGAAACCTCCAACCCTTAGTGGTCGATGAGCATCTTGAGGCGCTCCACAGAGTTGTGACCATGTTGTAGCAACTTGGGGTGGCTGTGTCGAGCAGATGGGTACCAACTGGGTGGGGGGTTGCTATAGTTTGATCCTAGCTTCTTCCACCACATGACTCATCCAGGATTCCCATGAACAGAAGATAGTTTATCTCTAAGGGACCTTCTTGATTTCAGTAAGGCAGAAAAAAGATAAAATGCTGGAAAAGAAAAAAAAAAAGAAAAGCTAATAATAAAAGTTCCACAATTAATGAGCTAAATAGAACTGACTATAGTTTAACTGATGATATTATGTGCTCAACAACTGCTAGACAAAAGTTACATGTTTAAAAGATGCACCAAGAGTTGAACACAATATTTAAAACATTAACATGTCATGGTTTTAGTTTCCAAGGGTTGTTTTTTTTATTCTACCAGCATCCATCAACAACATCTCTGTTGCACTCAGAGGTGCAGAGCGAAAACACTCTGAATCCTCAGGATCACTGAGGATCCTCAGCTCGTTAATGTATAAATTGTGAAGCTGATGGGTTTGAGCGTGTGGAGATTGGCACAGCCTTGTTCTCTGGGATTCACCAGCATCACTTCGGCAGATGGCAGAAAGAGCAGCTGTGCTTAAAAGAGATACAGAGGGACCACAGACCTACTAAAGGCCATGCAGCTGAATCAGATACACAAAGTTAAAGTTTGTAGAACGACAAGTCAAATAGAAAAACAATACAACCTCTTCAAAATAAGATGAATCCCCAAAGTCAAACTCAAAGTTATCGTTTCTCCAAGCTCGCACAAACACACGGGGCTTCAATCACTCACCGTCCTTTTCTTCCCTTTTTATTCTGGTTTTCAGAGCTTCAAAACCAATCCCACAACTTCCTCTTAAACTACACTGACTAGTTTTTGCTCTGATATCTCCAAGTACCAAAATGTATAGTCCAGGGACACTTTAGGCTCTTTCCTCATCCCAGTTGATGTGCTTTTTGGCAGAAGGGAT
This sequence comes from Pachypanchax playfairii, assembly GCA_006937955.1. Taxonomy (NCBI): domain Eukaryota; kingdom Metazoa; phylum Chordata; class Actinopteri; order Cyprinodontiformes; family Aplocheilidae; genus Pachypanchax; species Pachypanchax playfairii. The sequence goes on along the minus strand of SSNP01000016.1, from coordinate 4,882,613 downwards.
GCATAAGAATGAGCATTTAGCAGCGTTAGGAGTCCAACTGGGGGGCCTAGCTTGAGAAATGAGCTGGCATTTGCAGATAGGCAGGCACAGACTGATGGAGTCACTCTGAGGGGTTCTGAGGGAAATTTTCACTGCTTTTCTGGGGGGTAAATCATGCTGCTTGGTAAAAGGGTGTGAGCACTGAGGGATGAGGCACAAGACAGCCCGAGTCTGGGACTTCTGCTGAGCACAATATTAATATGAGCCAAGATGTCTGCTCTGCCATATGATTTTGTTATCTCATGCCATTCTTTTACTTCTGACTTAACTTTGGATCTGACTGAGGCTAGATTAGACTTTTTTATTTTAGCATGCATTTGCCAGAGGGGAAAACACACGCTTATATCTCTTTCCGTTTGATTAAAAGATGATACGTTTTGCTGCTACTGCTAACCAGAAGTGAAAACAGACTAAAGCCTACCATCTTTAACAACACACACTGTGGGCTTTTTGTTGTTCCATTTTTCTAAAGTGTAGTAGATGTTCTCCTCCAAAAGATTTGAAGTTCTTTGGATGGATTCAGGATGACAGCCTGAGTTGTTATGCTTGGAAAAACCAGCCATTTCTAATTAAGCATGGTTTCTAATTGACTGGGTAAACAGAGAAGATTCCAAATGGTTGCCATTAAAGACTGAGAGTCAGAGTCCACAAGTTGGGCGATTACTTTTATTTAAAAAAAGCTCTGCTCTTCACCAAAAAAGGGGGAAACATTAACCAAAGTACATAGAGAACACCTGCATATTATTTACAGCGATGCAGGATTTTGTGTTTGTTTCTGCATGAGTAAAAAGAGAGAAAAAAAAAGCTGAATCATTTACAGTCTGAAGGGGTCACTTATTGACTAAATCAAATCCCCTGACAGGACCCAGACAGAATGAAAGCTTAACCAGATTACTGTTATATATAGCAGCATTAATGGGAACCTCTCTGGAGATTCTGGTGCTGCTGATTTGTGCCCTGCTACTCAGATTTGAGCATTTTGCACACCACCTCTCTCCACCGGGAAACTCCTGATGCATTATAGCTGCAATGGATCAATCAATCTCTCCGCTCCCCGCTCACCCATCTCTGCACTCGCTGCCTGCCAGGACAGTGATTCCTCAGCGTGCACGCTCGGATTCTGTGATGCTTAGACATGCTTGTCCACCTCCAGCAACAGTTAGGATAATCACTAACAGAACAGGCACCTTGTTGGTCTCCACCTCACTGCTAGTTGACTCCCGTTAAGGCAGAAGAGCTAAAAAATCAAAAAGGAGTGAACATAAGGAGGTTGGTATTAGAAAATGTGGCTCTGACACACTTTCTCTGATTAATGGACCTTTCTCCACTGGTGAGTGACGAATTATCAGAGACCTGGATGCCTCATTCATCATTGTCAACCCCAGCACAGCTAGTGTGGCGTTTCCAGTCTACCAGCCAGTTGTGCTGCCATCGTGCCCTTATCGCTCCCACCTGGTCCTGGAGATTTACAGAGAAGGGAGAGATGAGACTGGAGGATGATGCAAACCACCTGAGGGAGAGCAGCAGAGACTTTTGTTCAGTGGTCTTCACTCACCCCCATGGCAGGAATAACTGAAACTGATTTATCCTGAGAGTTTGTACTTGAATGCAGCAGCGTTAATCCACCAAATCATTATCACGCAACTGAATTTATCTGAGGCAGTGAAACAAGAAGGGATGATAGGAGCAGAAAGTGTTTACTGGAATGCTGTCGGGTGACAGAGACGGTGTCCAGAAGCATAAATACTTATTATTAAACAATAGTAGGCTTATTTATTATTATTAAGACCTCTTCTGATGGTTATTTTAGACATAGAGCTGGAAGCAAGTGCTATACACAAACAAACTCCCACACTAAACTAAGCAAAATGCTCATTTTTCTGCTCTTTCTTTTCCCTTTCTCCCTTTTTTCTGGCTCATGCACTCATTCCCTTCCATACACGAGAGCAAGCAGGAAAGTTTTTCAAGCGACATGTCATTCAGACATGCCATGGCACAGACAGCAGACCAAGCTGAACCTGTGATGGATAGGAAGTGGACAGCTGTCGACAGGTAGGAGAGCGACGGGGCAGCAAGCGGCTGACGGAGATACACCTAATTCCCAGGTCTTATATTGTCAATAAATAGCAGCCAGTGGCACTCAATTAGAGGACTTTATTGACTATTCTGCTTGACCTGTGTCAGATGTCAGCTGGTGGCACAGCGTGATGTCCTACACAACACTCTCTCTGAGATTACATAAGATGGAAAAATCAAAAGAAGGTTGTGGAAGCTGGGAACATAAATAAAATAGAAGGGAAGGAAGCTGAGGTAGAATTTTGAAGGGGAGAGATGGGTGAGGGTTGAAAGATGGAATTTAACTCTACATTCAACCTTAAACATTTTCCTGAGGCTCAGATTTAAAACTCGCCAAGTGTGACATTAGGCAAAATCTGAAATATTGGTTAGAACAAATGTAAGTAGCTGATTTCACACTGTTGTTTATCACATCTGTCCTAGTCATGAAAAATAACAGAGTGAAAACAGAATCTACTCCCCATAGTGAGATGATCTTTGTTTTGCTTTGCAATGTTTTTTTATATATTTTTTTATTTCAAATACTACTTATTCTTTATGTCCTTTCACTGTGTCCAGAATATATTTCTTCATTTCTCAGCCCAACAAAACAACAATTCCAGGCAAAAATAAAAAAGAACAATAGCATCCATTATTTTATTTTTTTAATAACACTGCACTGAGGGTTTTTATTCTCATCCTCACAATGAAATTCACAGAAGACACAAATCAATAGATTAAATTTAAGTACAACTTAACATCAAACTGTTATGTCTATAGAGATTACGTTTTTTTTTTTTTTTTAAAGTGATTCCTGACAGTCTGCAAACAGGTTTGTTTTTAAAAGATTATCCGTATTGACTGAACAAATGGGGTAAAATCCCAGAAAATGCCTTAACAAAGAGGATAAATGTGATATTGTGTAGTTTTGTATGACTTATTTAAGTGCCATGACTGCAGTATTTTAGTATGGTTGTGTTGACACTTATTGTTGAGGATGAAGACTGTGGTGAATGTAACGTGTCAACTGATGGTAAATTTGGCAACGGTGCAATGTGACACATGGCTCTCACACAGTTAACCCAAATATATTATATTTGATACATTTCTTTTTAAGGCCTCTATTCAGAGGCTATGTTTGTCAAGCAGCTGTTTGGGGCCCCCAAGCCACTAGAGGGCAAACAAGAACCTTGTTTTGATAAACTATAATTTATTGGTTTGAAAACAAATCAAAACAAGGGATGCATTGATTGTAAATGAAGAGGAGCTAGCCAAACATTAATTATTAAAATTATAACAAATATTGCATTAAGAGGAGCCCTGAGATTTTTTTCTTTGTGCCCCAACGGACCCTAGAATTGTATTGTATTTATTCAGTCAATTTTTTAATAAAACGTAATCAGTACAAGTATTATATTGTATATTGTATAGTGCATATATACGTATATATACAGTATACTGTATGTGCCTGTCCTTTTTATTTTTGACAAGAGATTTGACAAGCTGCCCATCAACATATACATTATATACAGAATCCTGTCTGCCTCTACTTATTTAACAGGATTTGTACGTTCCTCCAAAATCTGCTATCAAATCTCATAAGTTCTGCCACCTGGTGGATGAAGTGAGTACAACAAGGAAAACAATCTTTCTTCTTGTTCATCTTCTTCAGTATATATTTTATATTTTCATAATCTTCTTCTTCAAATAGTTAAACTAGTATTTCACATGGGTTAGACAGTATATGTGTATTTCGTGTATATTTTTAACTGCAAGTTTGATCTTTGTAGTCTGAAAGTATATTAAATGCAGGGAGACTTTTAAGTAAACTGTGGAACTGAAAGGAGACGGTGTCAGAAACACATCCCACATAAAAGCAGAACATTTATGAATACTGCAGAATAACCAAAGGACTTAAGACTTTTCCTACAGGCATGTTGGTAATGAGGCTGACATTTCAAACCTGTCACAAAAACACATGGGGTTAGGATTCTCTCTAAAATATGAATATATATATAAAATATACTCTGTGTTAGTTATTGCATTTGTAAAGTCAGTGGTATATATAATATAGATGTTAAAGTTTTACTGTCAATATGACTCCTATAAGTCCTTTCTTGCTAAATATTCAAACAGTTTTCATGACCTGTTGGTTCATCATGTGAGACAGAATGGATGTATAAGGCTGCAGTTTTTATAGAATCATGTCCTGCTGACAAAAACAAAGAAAATTCATAATCTGAATTATTTTAAGAATACATGGAATAAGACAGTCCAAAGGTAGTTAGCGGGCACATTTTAAAATATTAATCCAAAAGTATGATTATAATAAAGGAATTAAAAATGCTAACTTTCCATGTTTTGAGCTCAGATTAATACATGGTTAAAAGCAATATTTTTACACCAAGGACTTTATTAAAAACAGGAAATCTTGCAGAATCAAATAAAAGATCTAAAATGTCCTTGTGGGTTATTGGTAAAAGAATGTATGAATAAAAAAATATCTGAGCAAAAGAATAAACATGTTGGCTGCCCAGGTCAAACTGGCAGTAAAAAGTTGGCCGTGATGGTTGTTACTTGAAATGTTAACGCATTAAGAAATGTGCTTTTTCTTGAATGAGGAATCAGTCACATGTTTTTAAACAAGAAAAAATAACTTTGCATTTATGTAAAAGAAAGTTTAAGTTCAAAAAGTCTAATTAAAGAAATGTTTAATTACATTTTTAAGGATTTAGTTGTGATATTATTTCTACATATGAAGTCTTATGTGATATTGAGGAAAGTTGTTGTGCTGCAGTGGATCTGAAGAAGCTTCTGACTGAAGAGACTCTGTTGTTGAGTTACTGTGTTATGAAGAGGATGATGAGGGTTCTCCATGATGATTTTCATTTTCCGAACAATCCTCCTTTGGACAATCAACTCAAGAGACTCCAGATCAGAACCAGCCCTCCTTATCAATCTGTTCAACCTCTTCCTGTCACCTGCTCTGAGGCAGCCCCCCCCCCAACAGGTGACTGTAGATGTGATCTCACTCTCCACAACAGACTTATAAAAGATCTTGCTGCAAACGCTGAAGGATCTAAGCTTCCTGAGGTAGTCCAGTCTGCTCTGTCCCTTCCTAAAAACAGCATCACTGTTGTGTCTCCAGTTCAGTCATTCATGCAAAACAAATCAAGCAAGGACCAGGAGAAGGTGTGATCAGGAAACAGTCCAGGTCCAAGGCAAAGATAATCCAAGATGTGGCGTAAAATCCAACAAGGAACAGAAAGAGACGCAATCAGGAGAAATCTGGGGTCAGAGCACACAGGTATCCAGAACAAGTTGTCAGACAGGTTCAGACATTGCGTGTGAAGAAAAGCAACACTATTCAATACAAACACACAAGGATCTGAACAGGGAGAAACACAGGAGAAGTGAGTGAGTGTGACTACCAAACATACAAGATAAACTACATCACAGAGACGGAGTAAAACACACAACACTAAGAAACTAAGTACATGGAAACATACTAATACAACTTTAACAAGCTACCCAATTAACATAAAAAAAACTGTGCGAAAACATATTAACAGCTGACACAGGGAGGGAACAACACAAGACAGTCCTCCCATTAGTAAGATTACTTTTTCAGTGTTGTGGAGCCAAAAAGTTTCCCACATTTTTAGTTGACATAAAACTTGAGACACATATTTGTCATTCTCTTCATTTAAAATATAGAAAATTTAAAAAAGCTAAATTATATTTGCTAAAGGCCTTAAAGCAAACTAATATGTTTTTGAAGTGTTACATAAAGTCAGACAAGTTGCTGAAATCCTTCTGTACTCTATGGGGATCTGCATGCTTTGCTACTATGATGTAATTATAATCATTAGCACACAGCATGATGCAAAGCTGCAGCTGCCATAACACACCGAATGGTTATTCTAGGGAATCCAAGGCTGGGCACTGTTGCTTTATCCCAACAGGAAGCCTTTCAACCTGCAGAAATCTGACTCACCTGTTGGAGGGAATAAAAAATGTGATAACTTAACTCTAATTTGGAGTTCATCATTTTATTTGGGTAGGACCAAAAATGACAGTTCAAAAACATTCCAACAAAAGGGACCAATTTCTAAAAAAACTACAAAGAATTGTGTGAAGTTTAGTTTCTTGTTCAGTTAAACAACTTGTGCTTGAGTCAGAAGGTCATTTCTTTTTCACCAGAAGCTTAAATGCACATACGTACATCTTCTACATGTTAAATGCATTTATTAATTAATGGTTAGTTTATGTAATAACATCCAGAAGACTGTATACCACCAGCTCCAGGTGATGTGGAGATGAAACTGGATTTTTAGGGGTATCTGTGTTTTAAACATGTTAATTTCTGAGGAATTAAAGTTTCAAGTGGAATGGGGCTATCATTGTAAAATATAGATTCCATACATCCTTTTGAAAAAGAGAATAAAGGCCTAGAGCCAGCATTTTAATCCTAAATATTGTCACTGCATCTGAATTAAGTTAGAACAAAGCCCCCCCAGTTTATCAGGTCTGTGTTCCAAACTGGGAGCGGTCCAGATGTAAAGGTTGGACTTGTATCCAGACAAATAGTCTCACTGCCAAAGTCACAAATGAGCATCTTCTGCAGCCAAGTGGACATTTGTTTGCCAAGCACAACTAATTATTGCATTAATTGGTCCAGCATGTTCAAATTATTTATGATGATGGCGAGAATGAAAATATCTACCATCAGATAGGTGGTCTGACCTGTGATCGCACAAGTTCCATCTACCCTGCTGTATCATAAGAAAATACACTTTACTTGGGCTCAGACTGTGTTACTCTGTAAAAATAATATCAAAAATTTGACTCATCATTCACACTCGATCTTTTGATTTTAAAGCCAGTTCAGTTTTGACACATCAGGGCATTTTTTTTTTTCCAGCTGGTGAATTCTTATAAATTCTTCTGAAATAGGGAATTAAAATATCAAATCAAGTGATAAGAAAAGAGAAAACATGATTATCATCTATCAGGTGCACATATTTCAAGTTATTTCTCTAAATAAAATAAACCGATTTAACTGACCAGACGAAGGATTCAGTAGATAAATATGTACACCGTTAGTCCATATCTGTATAAAATGATTATTTTTCTCGTGAACTGGAGGTCTACAAGTATTTTACTTGGCTAACCTTATAACATGGCCGCTTTCCCCACTGCAGAACAATTGGTTTGCTTTTTCATTCAGCCACAGCGGCTTGTTTCCACTTCATTGTTAGGACAATGGGTCAAAGCTGTGTTGCAGATTAAACTGCGCAAATAAATAAGAAACGGAGAGCGAGCGGGAGCCCAGTTTGGGGAAAATCAATGGGGTCAAACGAGGAAGAAACCGGGAACAGTGGGAGAGAGTGTGGAGGGCAACAGCGAGGCAGAAGTGGAAAGAGATGTTGGTAATCAAGTGAGCCATCAGCTGCATGTTAAACCCACAGGAACCATTTCCCTTGAGGAAATGAATGTTCACGGCCACAGTGTGGGTTCATCTCCTCCAGCTGAAGTCTGCATTAAGTATTGGCCCTGTGCATGACAAAACTTACCAAGTATTGTTTAGACAGTCATCTCCTTTTATTATTTTTCTTGTATCTAATGTAAAGACAAATAATAAAACATTAATGCATAACAAATCTAATGCATCAGTCCATTTTCTGCATCTTAATTTGGCTTGAAACACTTCCATCTGCTTGATTACATAAAAAAAATGAGCAAACTGTGTAAGGACACAACCTCCTCTGAAACTTCACACTTTTTTTGTGTTCCAGTTTGCTGCTTCTAGCAAACTACACAATAAAAAAAGGTGGTGAAGCAAGAAGGATGTCGTTTCTGCGAAATCCATAGCAGTGGCATAAATTCAATAGAGATGAAATTCTGTTTGTGGCCCAGAAACAATGAGATGGGTCTTATTAAGTAAAAATGGGGAAACAGTGAGAGTGGAAAAGCTCTTGCAATTGCATTAGGACTGGATCCGGGAGAGCTGGTGCAATAATGGCACGGAAGGTTGGGTTAGATTACAAGAGAATGGTAAAGGGTTTAGTGGACAAGGGAGGCCCGCAGAGAGCAACACAGACTGACTGAGAGGCTAAATAACAATTATGAAAGATATTGGATGTGGTGAAAATGGAGTGAAAGGGAAATGGAGGGTGAAACAGGGGAAGTAAGAAAAATTGTGGACATGGTCAAAACAAAGTGTGAATCCAGGTTTTAAATACTGCAAATCCATCAGAAACTCTAACTTTTGTTCTGCTGTGTTTTCTCACCAACTCCCCTCACAGAAGGGCATCATAGCAGGAGAAAAAGTAATGTTTTAAAATATGTATCAAAAGTTATGTTTATAACCTTATAGCCTTATAAAGCTCCCTGTTTTCTTAATGACTGACCCCGTCTGACTGTGAACCTTCAGCCTCCTTGTTCCACTTAAACGCTTAAAATCTGCAGAAATAAGAATTTAAATTGGATAAAATTGGTTTTTTTTACGGTCTTAAGTGAACTTTTTACTTGTCTACCTGGTGCAATCTACACTAATGTATATAAAACTAAGAAACATTGTGAATTCCAGCAGACCTGTGTGAAATCTGGAGAACGGATCCATGTAGAACTGTGCTGGAACTGAAAATGAGTCTCAAGCACAGTCGGTACTAATTTCACAGCTGAATACAATTCACATAAACTTCTAACACAAACCACTGTGTCTTATCTCATGTGACCCTTTTTTTCCTTTTGGCCATGATGCATTTAGTTTGTTCTTTTTGACAAGGCAGCTGCTTTTCAATTAATATGAGTCTTGCTGATTGAATTAGCATTTCTACATAGTTTTGCTCTTAAAATCAACACACCGAACTAAGTGTTTGAGTGAATGCTTGTTTCTCTCTGTGCCCCTGAACAGGATCAAAAGAGCATTTAGATGGAATAATCACAGTTGTTTGATTCTCACTCTTAACGTCACTAATAAGTTTAAACTTTGACAGTACAGTGGAACTCTGCTTTAATTTCAATGACAATCCCTTCAATTGCTTCTTTAAGAGTCTGGATGCCAACAGTAAAAGATTTGTCCCTGTATCAAGGTTTATTTTTTTACAAAAAATAAATGAATGAATGTGCAGCAACAATAAGAGAAAATGTAATTCTGATGAAAACACTATTCAGTCAAATCTAAGTTTCCGACAGGCAGAAAAACTTGGAGACAGTTACTTTTGAGTTCCAAAGTCTTATTAAACTGCACCGTCGAGGGGTCCTTGAAATACCGACAACAATGAAGAGAAACACACTCAATGTGTCTCTCCTCTGGTTTCTCAATAGCATCCTGATGGCTGATCTTGCTAGCTGGAAGTCTGTTACCTGAGTGGTCCTGATGGTAGAAATGTCCCTCTCAGTGTCCTTGTGTCAGTCAGGACATGACACTCATCAGTATCTGGAAAAAGACTCAGTAACAGCAGGAGATAAAACTAAACTGATTTAGTGGAGTTTTTTAATCTTTTTTCCACCTTCTGTCATATGACAATGTGATTGAAGACATTAAGCAGCAATAACAGATTCACTCCCAGGCTGCTGTTTCCTTATTGTCCTCCTCATCTCTTAGGAGTTGCTGAGATAAAATAAACTGTGTCTTTGTTATTGATCTGGAGAGGGAAAATATTTCACAAGCGTAAATACATAGAGAGAGAGTAATGATCTGAGTTGGAACAGTGGAGCTTCTTACAGTTCTACTAGGTAGTTGTTTTTTTTGTTTTTTTTATCAGACATGAAAAATTAAATTGTTTTTTAGGTAAAGAGTGTTTGCAAGTAGATTGTCATTGCAGACAGGAAGTGACAGCTTGGGAGAAAGTTCTCACAAGATTGTGATTGTTTATGTATTAACGATGTTGGGAAACTTTAGAAATAACTTTCTACTTAAACCTTGTCTATCCAGACCTTTATTCATCTCAAGATTCTAAACTTATTCTGCTCTGAGGAAGCCATTAAACCCCCTTCTTCTCCTCATGCCCCTATTTTTTTCTATTAGCAACAACTTCCTCTCACACAGGATGTTGTTTTGTGGATGACGACTATTATAGGTTGTTTGGTGGGGACCCTCAGGGTTAGGTGGTCTCTCATACGCCAGCTCTTATCCAAAGTGATTTCGACAGGCACATTAAAATGCAAATTCATGTCTGTGCGCTCTTTGCCATTTTTGTCACTTCTTTTCTCCTTGTGTGGCATGTTGAGGGGAAAGGAATTAGAGCGCTGGCCCTGGGGTTGAATATTCAAATGGCCACCTGATTTCCCAGCAGAGCGGGACCAGCCAGGTTTCCATTTACATAGCTCCCTTTTCCCCATTTAGCGCCCATCAACACTGACTGACTCAACCTCAACTATCCACTCGACCATTAATGGAACTTTCGACTCAGACTGTGACACACGCTCAAAAAGTGAGCTACTTTCCACCAAAAAGAAACACTTTCACAAAACTTCAGATGACTAATAATAAAGCAAAGTGAGAAGTCATTATTAAAACAGTGCTGAGGAAAATAGCTGCACCACTGGCTCTAAATGCTTGTTGGTAGAGGTCATCGCTTTCATGTACTGCTAGAGGGGTTACAGGGGTTGGACTGGCCAGTTAGACATAATTAGTATATTATGCTAAATATGAGTACAGATGGATAATCAGTAATCAAGCTTATAATGAACTTGAGACATTTGTTGCTCCATTTCCCGGCATGAACTCTAATCCTGTTGATCACGACAGGAGACACTTGTGTGTTGTGCTTTATGCAGTAGGAATAAATCATAAACAAACAAACAGGAAAAACTCAAATTACACTGTGAGGAAATATATTGTACATGTTATACAGTACAGGTAATTTTTCTTAAATAGAATCAGTGTGTGTGTGTGTGTGTGCATAATTCGGATGGATAGATGGATATTTGAAAATACAAACGTATGACAGGCTAATTGACAACTTCAAATTGAACCTATAGTATGAGTGTGTGTGAATGGTTTACCGTCTCTATGTGGTCCTGTGATGGATCAGTGACAGGTTCTGGGTGTAGCCCTGCCTCTCACCCAGTGACCACTGGTTGATACACAGCAGCTTCCTGCAGACCTGAACAGGAAAGGTGTGTAAAAAAAAAAAAGACTGACTGTTGATATAGGAAGGTATAAATGTCTAAATTCTCTGTTTCAGTATCAACTTTTTACACATCTAAAGAAAAACAACTCATCTCATTATGGAGGATTTTTCTTCCACTTCTCCTCACAATGTTGTCATTCTACTTGTGCACAGCTCATTTAAGGTCCAACATGAAGGTCTGAACTACTGCATGAGTGAAACATTGCAACACTTTTTTTTTTCTATTCGTCAGCTGTTCTATGTTTGACTTTCTGCTGCACTTGGATCATTGTCTGATCCAATTTTAAACTGCTGGACAGAAGGAACAGACTCCAGCACACTCAGGTATATAGAGCTAAACTGAATGAGGTGCTGTGGCCATCGAGCACAAATTATCAAACCTCCTTCTCTGTGCTCAACAGTTAATGTGTTTTTGTTGCTATATAGTCTATTTACAGAACTAAAGAGACTGTGAATCTATGCAACACATACATGGTGATGCTAGTTGTTTTGTACTTGTTCTTTAGACAGAAGACAACTCAAATCATCACTGAGTGATTCATTTAGCTTAATTACTTATAGAGGAACGTCTGAATATCCGTTCCTGCTGTGTAGCCTGAGTTTAATCCTCCAAGAAAAGTAAAAAATCCATGTGATGATCCCAAGAAGATGAAGTGATACCAAAGTAAAATGCATAGAAAAGAAAAGATTGTAAGAGTTCTTCATTCCAACTTTTCAAAGCTGTAATTAATCTGTTAAATACCAACATGAATTAAAGCTGAAACTCATTCCTGTCTTTTTATGCATATCAGTAACTTTGAGCTTTGTTTTTAAGACATACACATTTTTATGCATTTAGTGCTTCATTCACTGTATCTGTATGTTTCTATCAATATTCATCATCACACATCCTTATATATTTTTAATGTGGTGAACAGTACAGATATTTTCCCCAGTAATTTTTCAAAACAAATGCCTGAATTCCTTTTTTTTTTTTTTTTTTGTGGAGATACAATTGCTAATGAGCAGGTGATAGAAAAGTTATCTTGCAGCACCCGGCTACTTCTCACACTCTTATTTTCTACTGAATTGGAACTTATTAACTTTATTTTCTGGAAAATAAATAATAAGACTGAACAACATTTGATGCAGTGTAACCTCTCCTTAACTGATACTCAGTAACTACCAAATGAGTGTTCACTATGTCCTAACTTTGGACTAAAAACATCATTTTAATATTTGCTGATGTTAATAAAATGAAATTGTGAGACACAAGTAATTTTAAACTGATTTTATTTTTTAGCTCTTGTACTTTTTTGTAAAAGGTGGAGTTTTATCAAGCAGAGATGGACATACTGACATACACAGATAAAAGGAGTACACAAATAATGTGTTGACGGTGAAGTTGTCTTTATTATATACACTCCTGTCATGACTGGCCTCTTATCCTGCATGTCTGAGCTGAATGGCTAATTACGTGTATAAGGTGCATGGGGAGCAGTCGACCACAGTCGCCACCTGTCAGCTGGAGTGTTTCCAAATGACAAACGCCTGCAGGGCTGTGCTGCCCAGGCTGAGTCTGTGTTTTCCACTCTGTCGCCTTGCACTGCACCTCAGCATGGCAGCATCAACCTGGGGAGCAACTGTTGTCTTTACTAATTTACCCAAAATAGCCGCCTGCCTAAGGCTCTTCCATGCTGCCAGAGCAGGTGAAGAGCATCTGTTTTGAACTGCAGGGGCATGCGTAATCAAACTGCATGGTTTTGCAGGGTGTTAGTCAGGTACTTGGTTAGTAATGAGGTGTGACTGACTGTTACTGACATATAGCACTTATGGAAAACACTCCTTATGACACATAACCAATTCAGAAGGACTGGATAGTGCAAAGTAGGTGTTCATTGCTGCCAAGTCTCACATTTCACTTTTCGACAAGGATTTCAGGTCAACTTCAGAATGAGGAGGACTAAAAGAAGTGGAATGTGAAACAGTTTAAGGGAAGATTTAGCCAGAGGAAAACCACTTTAAACATGTTCATAAGCTGTTAGCATGTGCAAGAATTTGTATTTTTATTTCATTTTGCTGTTTTCAGATTTGTTTTGGATGTTTCACTTTCTTGCAAACTGGAGGGAAATCAATAACTTTCCTCCTGTTTTTCTCTTTCATTTTTACTGTAGCCGGTCAGTATGACTTAAAATCATTAACATCTACTGAGATAAATTCTTCTTTTGGTTTCTGAAAGCTTTTTGATCCCTTTACTTCACTTTTACAGCATGATTCTAAAACTGCACAAGAACATTTCTTACTGAAATTTTGCTCAAATGTCAAATGAAGGATTTTCTGGTGGATGTTTTCAGAATATCTGGCCGAGCGTTACAGCTGCAGGCTTTTCCCTCCTCTTCTCAAATAACCTGATGGATAAATATTTAACTAAAAGGAGAGGAAAAGTTAGTAACTGCATACAGAAACTGTTTCTGGTCAGCTTAAAGAAAAAGCTGTTTCTGAATCTGTCTAGATGTGATGTTACCGATGCATAGGTTATTGTTTTAATTGTGTAATGTGAAGTAGCTCTCAGATGAAACGTAACATCACTGAAAACAAAATTACCCCACCATTACATCCAATGGGTGCACGGATCATTTCAGCCTAGATGGGACGAGGGAAAACATTAGCACTTCAGAAAAAAAAAAAAAGACTTTAGGGAGCCTTTGTCAAGCCATAAACTCATGCCCACAGATCCAATATGACTCTGACAACCTGAGTACTGGAGACTTTCACCTAAGTGGTTAACAGTACTGATGGGTACCTACATNTCATACAGCTTCAGTCCAGGATGTGTTCAGCTGAGAGGCTGTAACAAAGTGACAGTGAAGGGAATTTGGAGCCACATTGATGGCAGAGAAAGCACTTTTTAATGTGGCATCTGTCGCACAATAGCTGCTCCAGCTGGAACAGAGGGCTCCAGGCCACGGGGGGGTTAGTGTAAAATATACTGTGGAGGTCACTTTCCACAACTCTGCTGAACCAAACCACAAACCAGACTGCTGTATGATCGCAGGCAGCACGGTAACACAGTTAGAAATAATGACCTGAGAGAACAATGGGAATAAAACACACATGACAGAGAAGACAAATGATTGAATACATCTGAGTTTATTCCAAAGATAAACACCATCATTATTAGATGAGATTAAAATAGTCAGTAATATTGGTAACATTTCAAACTTTCAAAACATTTGACATAAATAAGGATGAGGAAAAATGATGGAATTAGCAGTTTCACAGTTCTGTTGTGTTTCCTTTAATTTCAGGTTTTAATTGTCCTTGAAAAGCAAATTAATTAATCAGAACATTAATTTAAAAATAAATTAGAACTTTTTTTTGATTAAAAAGTACAGAAACTATGCATTCAGTTTTATGTAAAGGTGATGATTATTTATTGGAAGATGACAAGTGAGTGATGCTTAGTCGCTGTTTTTGTATGTTTGATGGTTCCAGTGTACGGTAAATGTAAGTTGAGTAAAACAGAAAGAAGGTGGATATTAAATGTAAACTTTGATAAAGATTTTTACTTCTTCAAAAAAATAGGACAATTCCTGAGATTTTGGCCATTTTATAAGACGAAGCTCCAGCTGAAGCAGCAGTGAATCTTGACAAGATGAGATGATTTGGTGAAATTCTGTAAAAGCTGTGGTGACTAATGGAGATCAAGCAGGAACAATCAACAATAAAATGACATACAGTAGCTATTTACTAAAAAACAACAACATTATCCTCTGCCAAATTCTTGTAAAGCTGTATTCCCTTACAGTTCTGTTCACAGGAGTCCTTCCTAATCCTTGTCCTCAAGGGAAACTGTCCTGCATGCTCTAGATTTGTCTCTAATCTTTTTTCAGCTGAGTTGAACACGAGGAATCCCCCTGATCATATTCTGCAATTCAAAAATAATAAATCATCTTGTAGACTGGTTTCAATTAGCCTGATTTGTCTAACAACAAACTAGTATGATGGTTTGTTGGATGTGACTGCAGTCAAAAATCTGCAAAATGAAACTAAGAATTTTTAAGAGCAAAGACAGTAAGAAAAAGTCCATTTGAACTTTTTCCTCAGTGATGGATACCTATAGAATTTTGTTCTTTTGGACTACATGGTTAACTTTTTGTGTCTTTGTAAAAGACTGAAGGAAAGCAATCTTCTGAATTAACCTTGAAAGTCCCCTTAAAGTGCTTTTTTAAAATGATAGTGAATTATGCTGACAAAGTAAGTGCTGCAGAAACCTTCAGACAAAAGGCAGAACTTTAACTTCACAGTATATTTCAGAAGAACAGGTGAGGGGGTATGTCTCTTGTGGAACAGATCTAGTTCTTAAAGTTGGTCTAAAGAATGCAGTTAAAGCAGACCGGTTTCAGGACCACTAATGATAAACCAAGTGGATTTTCTCCATTGAGCCAACTGGCCCTTAGACTCTATCAGGCTTTAACAAAACTTCAGCTTTGTTTGTTTGTTGCCTGGAAGGTGAAAATAAACCAAAAGCTTGTTCTTGAGTAAACAAGGACATCTTCAAAACACCTTATACCCACCAGAAAAGCATCTTCTCTCTCCGTCCTGTTGAAAACAGATTTTTTTCTTCAATTATCCAAAGAGTAAATGTTTATACCCCAAAGTTGCGTTGAAGTCCATGTTATTCAAGAGCATCTGAACCAAACGATGAGGAGTATTATTCTGTTAAACAAGCCCCAGAATTTCCTATTTGTTCTGTTACAGTAAGAGTTTTTTCACTCGTTGCCTCAATGAAATGATAAAATAAGAAAAAGAAGCAGTTAAAATTGGAACAGCATCCATGTCCCACCGTAATTTGGCAAGAAAGACAAGACTGAATAGAACAGAGGAAATCTTAATGAAAGTAATTGTCTTAAGGGATTTTCTTATCTTTTTTTTTTTTTGGGGGGGGGGGGTTATTTGACATTGACATGCTTCATTCCCTGTGTTCTTAAGTTTGTTGTCATGAAGTTTTTTTTCTTTTTGAAAACTCCACACTGGGATTTTGTGGCATGTTCTTAAACCCCGGACTTGTTGACACCTGTCTTATTTTACAAGAATCAAGATTGTATCAGAAAATTACAGATGCTGTGCCTCTTTCCTACACACACACACACTCACACACACACACACTCACACTCTCTCTCACGAACAAAAGTCACACAAGAATGAACAAATAATCAAGTCACAAAGACAAGACAGTTTTTTTTCCCTCAGCGGAGTGTGGAGGATGAATTCAGCGCGCTGATGGCCTCAGGAAAGAATCTGCTCCTGAGTCGAGTGGCGTGGCAGCAGATACTACTGTATCTCTTTCCAGATGGTAACAGAGTGAACAGGCTATGCTGCTGCAGAATATTGTCTTTTTGTTCTGTTGGGTGCAGAGACTGAAGAATACACCTTATCAATAAATGCTTTCCAGAACACAAAAACATTTTCATAGTAATTCAAATTATTAATCACAAATCCTTGTGTCCAGAGCAAAAACTTACACAAATTGTAGTTAATACAACTGTTTAAATACAGTCTTTGTTTCCTGCCTGAGAGTTTGAACGTTGCTGCTGTGGAGGGAAACACTTTAATTACTTACATTGTTTTACGAAAGAAATAATATGGATTGAGAAGCAAAAATGAAGATGTGAGTGATGGAACATTATAACACTCAATCTTATGAACTGAACACATGTTGACATAAAAGAAAGACTGCAGAGTTTTTCAGACTCCAAAAACTGTATAAACTGAGATGGATATGGTGCACCTGCAGATAGACTTTACATGTGCAGCTATTGGGTTGCACAATGACATTTCAAAAACATGTTTTAACCACAAGATCCAGAAATCCCTGCAGCCTGTTGCAGGAAGCTGCTCAGCACAGAGCAGAATACATTGAAAGGACCTGCTCCTGTTCATTTAGTTTTACCAGTGATTTTGGCCATATGAACAATTCTGCAATAATAGAATAACTTTTGCTCGTAGTGAGTGTTTAAAATGTGTCTGACCAAATGTGTTAATTTCAGCTATTTGTCTGTGTTTTTTTAATATTTGTAATCCGTTAAACCCTAAATGACGACAATATTGCGTTTCTTGTAACACATGGCTTTATACTTAAATAATCCTTACAACTAGAGACATTCATAAAAATCATTTTACAAAGGTTGTAATGTTTATCTCTCATCCATCTAAAGGGTGAAAGATTAAAGAGTTCCGATGATATTTAGATGGTAAATCTGTCCCATAGGACATCTAAGGATAAACTGATTTACATTAATGCCTGTCACAACAGACACAGTGGTAATATAAATCTGAAAAGAAGGTGCATACTTTAATAAATAACATTAGTCAACCCTGAACAGAAATCAGCGAAGCCTAAATACAAATTTAAAGATGCTGAAGCAGAAAGGCTTAAAACTGTTTTTTATCTAAACAACCCTTTAAGCAAATGATGATGAAAACATTAAAAAGTTATGCACTGAAACCTTTTTTGATTTTTTTAAATGATGCGTGCCTTTCTTGAGATTAATTGAAAGCCTTGAATAATCATGTTTTAAAGGTCCAATGACATTTAAGTGGTATTGGAGTAAAATAGGTCAACAGAAGCTCACTGTAGCTGAAAATTGTAATTACAGCTTACAAATGGTAAATGCTTATAGTTAAGACACGTCTGAGAAATGCACACAATCCGCACAAGTGAGCAGCCTGTAATTTGTCTCATTGCAGGTATTTTTGGAGCTTTCGATCACATGCTTTGATTGCAGTAACATAATCAGAATAAATGGAGCTCTAATGAAGTGTTTTTAACGTTCTTAAAAAAACATTAATTGACATAATAATATAAACTATAGAAATTATATTGTTTTTCTAAAGACATTAATTAGATTTGGAAGCTAGAAAGATGAAAAGAATTATTTTACACAGTCAGAAATTTTTCAAAAGTGCAGAAACACTTTAAAAATATATAGTAGGACAGCATCAACATCATGTTAGGAACTGTAGCGCTAATCACCTGGTAGCTATCAGGACTGTAATTAAAGAAAACAAAAACAATACCACAAAAATGGACACATTGAAAAGATATGGCCAAAAAACTGAGAATATGTGCAGGTCACTAGCAAATCAACATTCGTGCTACAAAGACTGAAATAAGGAAAATATGTCAGAAACAACCGACAAATGAAAAATCTAAAGAGATGCACCAAATGCAAAAATATTATTCGCTTTGTGGCTGTCAGCACTTGTTGCAAAATATCTTTTAAATGGCCAGTTCAGTTTAATTCTCAACAAAAAAAGTTAAATTTTCTTGCAAACTGCAGAAAAAAAAATCCCTTCTGTGAGAAAATGATGCACCAGATTAATACCTAAAACAAACTCCCTCGAGTAATAGATTATATTCACTTTGGCTTTAAATCATGATAAGTCACTACTTGTCTGGTCTCTCAGGTCAGGTGACCAGCTGCTCCTGAGTATTCCAAGGAGCTGCTCACCCCAGATTATGCAATAAGCAGCAATTTCATGTCCTCCTCTCTTTCTGTGTTTAAACAACTAATTCTTCTCTTGATACCACATAAGAAGCTGATTTTAATTTTGGGTCATCTTAGCTAATGATTATAATATGTGATGATCTAATTCTATTTGGGATTTAATTAGAATTAATTTTAGCTTGTTTTATAGTATCCTGTTAGTTTAAATGTTTTTATTTCTTTTTTATGTATATGCTGGTTGATATGCCTTTCATAAATTATGTTTTGTATGGTGTTGTACAGCAGTTGGAACTTCTGTGGTAGTTAAAGTCTTTCATAAAAAAATTAGAGATGTAAAATCAGACCTCTAAAATTTATGCATTTGGTTAATAATTCCATCTAAAATGAAACTGTTTTGCTCTGTAAAGTCAATAAAGTAGAAGATAAAACTACTGCCATTTTGCCTTAATTAGTGTTGGAGCTTAGGTACTTTTCTTTTTGCTGTGGTGAATTACAAATACACGCAGAAAAAAGAAGTCCCATGTGTTGTTTGTGTTGTCATTAACAAGTAGCTGAGGTCCAAAATGTTCCTTTGTCTGGAGGCTGTAATCAGACACAGCACAGGGTGACTGGCCTCCATCCACAGTTTCCCTCAAAGTGTGTATCACAGGCATGTTTGAAATGCATCAGATCCTCCCATCCATCTGAGTTTTAAGGTGTCTCCATGGAGATGATTGACGACAGTGAAAAGCTGCTCTGGAGAGAAGCCCTGGGTGAACAGATGAGATCACAAATCTCATCTCTTTTTCTGTCTTATTCTCCTTTTCCTTGTCCTGTTCTCTCTCTCTTTCTGCAACATACAAAAAAAAAAAAAAAAACACAGTAGAACATAGACAAATGGAAACTTGCCAAACATTTTTATCATTTTTTTTGGCCCAGTGGTGGAGTGATCATCTTCAAGTGAGAAGATTGATGGTGTGATCCACATCCCTGCAACATGTCAAAGTGTCCTTGGGTAGAGCACTGAACTCTCCATCGCTCCTGATCTGTTTTTTATTGTAAAGGGCAAACATGCATCAACATAATAAGAATTGTTATTTGAATGGGTGAAAAGAAAACACACCGTTAAACACATCGCTAGAACTGGATAGATTTGTGTTTTTTCTTTATGCCACTTGGAAAAAAAAATAAAAAATCGATACATACCAACAAAGAGAAAAGCTCAAGAGACTAAATGAAGACTCAAGGTCTCTGAAAAGGTCTGAATAAAGAGGTTAGAAATCTCTACAAAGATATGTTTATGCTTCTACACTTGGAGAACTATTAAAATAACATTCAGTATATTCCTTCTCTCAGAGCTGGACATTATCTTTAGGTTTTGAGTGGAGGTGCTGATGTTTTCACACATGTCAGATTAACTTTACTTAACTTTGCTCAACAGATGTCATTTCAAACCAAATGAATACCATTTTGCACGCACCTTACTAATAATTCACAAAACTGTTACTGTTTTACATCCGTGTCTTTACATCATACGTGTATTCTTCATTCCTATGACCCTACATGCGCTGCACAAATCCCCACGAGTGCCCTACAAGACCCGGCAAAGGATCAGACCATGCCTCATTTCATAGTCAACATTATTATACCCCATATTAGGTGTGTGTAATGCTTCAACCATGGTGTGTTAAATATGCATGTGGAGAAGCTTAGCACATGATTTAAATAAAAAGGCATTTCACATTTTCTTCTGTCATGAAATGGGAGGTTTTCTGAAAAACATCAGAGGCTTCAAGCCCAAAAGCCCAGTCCCAATCACACTGACAACAAGACTAACAACCGTAAAAAATGGCCCAAATCTGCTTGTCTTCAGTGTACTCTAAACTTATACATTGGAGCAGTTACCAAAGTACATGCTAAGTGGATGAAAGTGGGTACAAAGAGAAACTGTGGTGAAAGATTTATTATATCCAAATGTAACGAAAGCTACAAGTATTTGCTTGAAGATCAAACTGTCTTAGAGCTGTTAAGTGAATTGATATTTCCAAATAATTAAAGGAGAAATCATTTTGCATACCAGAGGAAGTTGAGCCAGTATAAAGATCACTTTACCATCTACATTAAATATATATGCATTTATAAAAAACCTATTTCACTCTGTCCCCTGTTGTTGTTTTCTTAAAGTAATGGCACGATTCGATTAGCATTTTTAAACCATTTTTACTGAGGCTGGCTGTTGGAAAAAGTCAGTCTCAGACTAGGAAGGTTGTGCAACTTGGCAAAAGAAGGTGAATAAACTGAGCTGGATAGGCTAAGAGCATTTCTGTTTCTGCAACCTGACAAACAGGATGTAGCCCATTAACCCAGATTGGGTTTCTTTTATTCTCACTATGGGTGGGAGAGGGCAGGTGGGTGCTGCTTTGGCACATTTCAACCAGAGATTGCAGAGAGATATGCATGGCTCAGAGCAGGAGCAACAGATGGACTCGCTGTGTTCCAAGTGAATCACTTTCCAACAGGAGCAGCTTGAAATCCTGATCAGTCTCAATGTGGGTTTTGCTCTTATGGAAGTAGATTTGGTTTCCTGTCAGCACGGCATACACTCCTCTGCAAGAGGGTCACATGTGGACAAAAGCAGCAGAACAATATAAAAAACAGAATTTCAGTTTTTTTTTCCTTCTCATAAAATGTAAAAACTGGCTTCTTTTTGCATTTTATTTTGAAATTACCTGGCAAACAAAGCTGAGATGATTGCAGATGAATTTTCCATCTGTCTGTGAGTTCATCCGTCAAACTCTGCATGAGATTTAAACGTTTTTTAGGTGTGGCGGAATGTGAAAGAAAGGTTAAATTAAAAATTAAATTATTGATCTGCATTTATGCGTTTTTTTCTCTTCCCGTGAAACTTTATGATGAATGAGTTCTGGAACCATATATTTTGATTTCTGCCCATTTCAATTAGTGTCTTCAGTAGACAGAGTCGTTAGCTTGGCAAAGAGGCTGATGATCCCAATGGTTGACTAACTTCAACATAATCCAACAATATCTTTAAATGTAATAACTGAGCAAACCTTTTAGATTACCTTGGAATTTGGCTTAAAATTAGGAGATCAAGTGACATTTTGAAGAGTCAATGAATAATAAAATGTCTGTTAGAGTTTGAGAAGCCTTTGGTGCTAACAGCTTTGCAAGTACAACATGACATGAAGCTGGAGCTCATATTTTGGTGATTTTGTAATTATAGTTTTGGAGTTCTGAGTTTGTATTTCATTGTATGAATTTTTCCACAGTTTTCCCTTTGGGGGCTTAGAATCCTTTTTTTTTTTTTTTTTTCAATTGTCCCCGTTACTTTGGTGTTTTAATGGTTTGGCCTTTTTTGTTTTCTGGTTTATTCTATTAATTTTAGTTCCCTCATGTCTGTTTATGGTTTATTCATTTACCTTTAGTGTTCTTTATTTTCTCATGATATATTTGTGCACATTGTCGAATGTTTTGTTCTATACTCTTGTAGCCTCCCTGTGGGATTTGGGTTTCATTCTTCTTCTTCTTTTTCAATCAGCTTATCGTCTCCTCAGAACACTCTTTCTTCTCATTTTGTCTCACCTGATGACCGTCTACCTGATTAGTTCCTTAACCTCTCCCCTCCGCTGTTCTCTCTCAGTAATCACAAGGTCTCAAAATAAATGCTTCTCAGCTGGTCATTCCCTTTGTCAATCTCCCCGGTTTCCATGGAGATCCAGCCTGTTTGTGTATGCTTCTTGTGTTCCTTGAGTTGTTCCACTCTTTTATAACAAGTTTGCATTCATCCTTTTGTTTTTTCTTCTTTGAAATAAACATTTATGTCATCATTTTTGGCCTCCTTGTGCCCCTGGGACCTTTTCCCTCCATCCATAATAACAGTTATTTAATGATATAGCAACTACAGATTTATAAAACTATAATTTGAAGCCTAAAATCATTTAAAAATGCAAAAGAAAGCCTAAACCGTGTTGAATAATAATTAGAATTTATTTGTGATAATTAAATTACAAGCATTTGATCCAAATCACACTGATGTGCACAGCTGTTTGCTCCTGTTTGTTTAGTACTAATATACCATCTTATAGTAGCATAAGTTTTTATGTTCAACACCTTCACACTTTGGGAAACATTTGACCTTACATATACTTGTCAGTTGTCATTGTGTTAGATTAAAACCAGCGAGAAGCCCTAGATGTTCCTGTTTTAGCAGTGCTGCAACACCAGGGCTCCTCAAAGATTGCAGTTTGTACTCATTCATCTCACACATTGCTCCCACTTTAACATATTGACATTTCTGAGGTGCTTGGTGGTAATTGTCAGCCACACGGCGACTCCTCGTTTGTTTCTGTGACATTTTGCCTTTGGCTGATTGTGTATTTAACAGGGAAAGGAAAGCAAAATTAATTGGAGAGAGACCTTAATCTGTCTGCATGAAATGTCACCCCTGTATCGTGATGTCTTCCCTGACACGGTGGCACACAAAAGGCGGGGACAGAAAGGTAACCAAATCCAAGAAATGCAAAAGAGAAATAGACAGAAATAATATGATATAAAATAAAGATCAGTTAATAGCTTACATCATTTAGAGAAATCTTTATGGTTCCAAAAGTTGTACAGTTTTTAGGCTCATTGTGCAAAATAACAGTTTTTGTCATCTTTCTTATCTATGAGGAAGGATTTTATCTCAGAATCAAGAGAGAAACAATTAATTTGTTGGTTGATTTTCCTTAAAACAAATATCACTTTAACCTGTTTGGTTTATCATGCAGGTTGATGAGAGAATTACTCACTCACCAAGTCAGTCAGTCATTATCTAGACCAGCTCATTCTTGTTTAGGGTCACAGGAACCTGGTGGTCTATCTCCAGTGGTCACTGGGCAAGAGGCGGGGTTACACCTGGACAGATTGTTAATCTATCACAGGGCTACATACATACAGACAGACAAGCACTCTCATATCTCATATTAGAGCCACTAATTAACCTCAAGCATAGTTTTAATCTGGGAGAGGAAGCCAGAGACCCCAGAGAAAATGTCTGGTTTTGAACCCAAGACCTTCTAGCTGCAGGACAACAATGCTACCCTCTGCACCACCGTACAGCCGTCGTTCACCAGGTTGTTTCTTATTCATGCAGAGGAATACTTTTATCATTATTAGAGACCAACTTGTAAGAATTGACTTCACACAACAATAAAATACTTTTCTTTCCTCCTGATTTTCAGATTTTCACATTCACTCCTCTGCTTGCTAATTAATGCTATTTGTTTAGACTTCTTACCGAAGCTGAGCCATAAATCTAAATAAAACTACAGTTTAAAACAACAACTTACTTTTTGTGGCTCATCTTATATATTATAGTACGTATCCATCTTATATAACTTTTAGTGCTTATAGTATAGTATTTCTGTCATTGTATTTTATGGTTGGAAACTTTAAATATTTTAAAATAGGTTAACACATTAATTATGTAAAGTAAATGGTGCTTTGGTCTGTGAATAATTGTATAAGCTAAAGACTAATGTAACTGATCTCAGAGATTCAAGCATGACCTTTTCAGTAATTCATGACATGTTAATGTTGCTATGGACACACAGATTTCCTCTTTAAGCTGAGAAAAAAAGACCAAAATTAGATTTAGAAGATTTCTAGATTTATTTTATAAGAATAAATGGAGATAAAAAGATACAGGTTTTGAACAAAACACCCTGAACTGATATTCAAATGGAAAACAGTAATTAAAAAAAAGTAATAAAAAAAAATTGCCTTTGAATATAATTTCAGATTATATTCAAAGGCAATGCCATTTATTATAGTGTTTTATTAGATGGACAAATATAAGAAATTGATAAGATCAGGTTGTTATTTATGATCTTGAAAATGTGTTTTTGAAGTCAGACCAATTTAGAAATAATTTCACTCATATACACATACACAGATACATATGTACATTCTGCAATCATATTTAATAAACCAGCTAACATAAACAAACCAGGATAAAGTTAGTAAAAGCATAAACCTCTCTATGATTTTCACTCTAAATTGGCAGCTAGAACCAATCAGATAAAAGCTGGGTGTAAGTGGAATCCATTCATATGGAAAACAGCCAGCTAACCCATGTTTCACTAGATGGTTTGTTAACTCGTATTATGTTGAGACTTGTTGCCAACTCAACGTGTGGCCATCCAAATGATAGACAGCAGCTGGTTCTTGTTTAGATTATGACCAATTAGTCATGATGAGTGGCACCTGATGCCAGAGTTTATAGTGCTACTTCACAGCAGACTTGGTTAAGCAAAGCTCAGGTGTATTAACAAGGTCTGAATTCCATTTCTGTAACTGTGCAGGCTGGTTGCTCTCGATAATATGACCAAGAGCAGACCTATCTCAAAGTGGAATGCAGGCCTTGTTAATGCATTTGCTGAATATTTTGTCAAAACATGTGCTGTGAAATAGACAAATTCTTGCTTTGGCAACCAGTAAAAACCCAAAGTTGCATTTAGTGGTCTGGAGATTTTAACTACATCTGTCTTCTAAACTGTTTTACATGTTTTTTCATCTTTTGAATTTGTTCTGCACTTATTTCTTCTAACATTTTCTTTGGGAATATCTCAACTCCAATATCACCATGTTCTTATGAGTCTTCACTCAATGTTACACCTGAAGTGCTTTTGTGTATGTGTGGATCTTTTTCAGTGGTTTGAGATGACATCCACATCGATTTATTAGCCATTATTATGAACTATATTTAAATTGGAAATGCTTTTATGTCTCCAGCAAAGAAAGAGTGTGAATTTTTAAAAGCCGACCCAAGCCGAGGTGTCAAAGTTAACAAAAGTGCCTTTGTTATCATGAGACGAATTTGTCTTGAGAAGTGTCTCCTTAAACTACAATTTAAACTGATTTTGTTGAATAGTGCCTCTTCACACTGCAGCACTTGGAACTGATTCGAGCTGCATGAAGGCATTTTTCTCCAGTTTCCAGGCACAACTTATTCCCTTTGAGTAATTTTCATAATGACTCATCTTCTTTTTTCTACCAGAGCTCCTTTACTTTGGAATAAAAAGGAGACGTGTGCTATGCTGTACAAGTAAAATACCTAATGTCCTGAATGCCTTATTGTACCTGGTGTCATGGACAAATGTTCTTTTTAAAAAACAAAATGAGACACTTTTCTGTTTTTAATCCTCTTCATGTTGAATCATTTGTGTTGTAAAATTTAGTTATGTCTCAACCAAAATAACATCATTCTATTTTATTTTATAATCTATTTTTAGAAACAGTGTTAAAAAAAGAGGCAGAATCACAACAGAAAAACTCATGGGAGCATTCAGAGTAAACCCTACAGGAAACAACAGGGTCTGACAGTGACTACGTTTACATGCAGCCAATATTCGGGTTATGATCGGGTTAAGGTCAGTATAAGTAGAGAGAGTTACCCCTGTATACATGAAACTTGTAATAACCTAATTTAAACGCGGATTTTGGGGTAGCATGATGACGTACGGACTATTTAAAGATGCAATATGCATCATTTCCGATTCCTCTTCCTGTATGACAAAGATTCCTTGCGATTAGAACATGCGCTGAACACACGTTTTGATGGGGTTATGCCGATACGCATTTACATGACTAAATATTCGGGTTAGAAAAGGATTACCCCAGGGGTAAAAACCGGCTATGAGCATATTCGGGTTTTTGCTGGTGTTTACATGGCCGTGCAGAACCGGGTTATTGTGAATATTCAGGTTTTAAAAGGGTTATTGGCTGCATGTAAACGCAGTCAGTGAGATAAATAAGACATGGAGTGTTTATGCTGGGGCAGGTGATTACTGAGTGAGGAACAGAATGAAACAGGTGTGAAGGACTCAGTAAACTTAAAGGAGAACGCCCATTTTTTGCAATTGGGGCCTTATTTATTCTGTGAGATGTGTTTTATTCGTCATCAGTGGTACTTTTTTGCGATTCGGATTCGTCTCGGAGATTTTTGATTCACACGCCAAACACCTAAACGCCAATAAACGAGAGTCGGTTGGGCCTGCGTTCGCCGACCCTAAATCGGTTTAAAATCAGTTCAAATCCGTTATTTTTTTAATCTGGCCATTAGGATACTCTATTGTTTTTTCCGTTCCAGTGCCACTTTGAATCCTGCGCTCATAGAAATGATATTTTTTACAGTGACGGGAGAGTGACGTCATCTCTCCGCGCGCCCATTCTTTTGGTGCAGTGGCTTAGCTTCCTAAAAAATATCATTTCTATGAGCGCAAGATTCAAAATGGCACTGGAACGGAATAAACAATAGAGTATCTAAATGGCCAGATTAAAAAGATTTGAACTGATTTTAAACCGATTTAGGGTCGGCGAACGCAGGCCCAACTGACTCTCGTTTATTGGCGTTTAGGTGTTTGCCGTGTGAATCAAAAATCTCCGAGACGAATCCGAATCGCAAAAAAAGTACCACTGATGACGAGTAAAACACATCTCACAGAATAAATAAGGCCCCAATTGCAAAAAACGGGTGTTCTCCTTTAAGAGGGAAAACAATGAATAACAACACATGAAGCTGATAAACTAAACTAAAGTTGAATACATTAAAGACTACATGGGGACACAACATCAAGTCTTTACAGATTTTAAAAAGACAGATTACTTTCAGCTATTTTTGTATGACAACTGAAAACTGATATTCACAAACGAAACAACTTGTGATAAGCAATTAAAAACTACTTGATAAGTCAAAAGTCAACTGAAGGTATTAAACTCTCGCATAACCTCTCTCTAGGGCGATAGTTTAACCCTTTCAACTTTGACTACAGCTGCACCAGTAGAAGATAAAATTGATGTAGCGCCTCGCCACCGGTACACCGATGTGTCAACACTGTGTTCATGTACACCAGACAACACGCCACCAGCACCCTGTGTGCATGAGACAACAGATCTCAGCAGGAACTATACGCTACCCGACACGTGGGAAAGTCCCTGGTTCACATGGGAAAGCACTTTTTTAATCATGTACCCTAAGAGGCTCTGAAAGTACGTTAAATACGGGATGATTTATTAGAATCAAAGCATGATAAAAATTACTGTGACAGTGAAGCAGAATACAAATTGGATGATTCAGCTGCAGATAGTGATGTTGATAATTAACGGGAGTCTGGACAAGCAGCTGGTCATGGGAGGTGTGTCTCTCCAGACTCGGATGTTGGTAATGATGAGCAAGAGGGCAGGAATAAACCTTTTATACCAATTAATAGTGAATATTCATCCAAGAGCTCAGGCAGAAGACCCCTAAAAGACACAGTGGATAAGGGCTGAAAGGGTTAAAGGATAAATAAACATTCCACTTATCAATCAGTTAATACGACCCAATCATGTCTAGATTGATCCTCAGAGATTGAATCATATTAGAATCACTATGATGGAGGTCAAGTGGAGTTAGTGAAGAATTTTGGGTATCTTGGGAAAAATCCAGAAAAAAATTTTGTAGCTAAAGAAAACTGTGACTGAGAAATACACAAAACCCCAAATGACCCCAAAGAAGTTGATGACAAAGTTTTGCTTTACATTTTATTTACATTCAGAAAGTTTTTCTCTTTTCAGAAACTTAGTTTATCTACATCATTGAAAACATATTCAAAAAACGCTATCAATGTTAAATTAGCAAAAAAAAGATACAACATACACTTTAGCTTTGAAGTTCAACATAAAATCCTGTAAATTACCCTCAAATTTACAAGATGGTTCTATTTTTCTTCCAAAATACTGCTACTTGTTTTACTTCATATTAAGCATCTTCTATGGTTAATGAGTTAAAAGAAAAAAAGAAAATAAATAGTTTTCATTTTGCATCAGAAAAGAATGAAACAGCATGACTCTGAGGCATGCTGGGGACTGAGTGCAGCCCAGGACAGTTGGTTCTGATGCCTTGGGCTTCATTCTGCAATAAAAAGCACAAAACATTAATGAAAATTAACTTAGTAACACGTTTTATCTGCATCATTTAAGAAATCCCTTTACAGGGAGGTCTCATTTGAACCTAATCAGTTTGCCTGAGTTTTAACTACGCTGTAAATTGATAAAAATTTAAAGAGGACCTGTTTCAATATCAGGGTTTCTCTTTATATTTGTTTTGAAAAGGTTTTTTTACTCACTACACCCTGAGCAGCAAATAATTTCATCCAAGTTATTGTATAAAATGCAACAGCTGATGGCTGTTTATTAGACTTACACATCCACATGCGGATGCATGTTCCACAAAAGGCGACAACGCTTGAGATCTGAAGCGCCCTGCCGCATTCTGGACTCATCAGACAGTCTCGAGTCTTCAGGCAGCACGTGGGACAGCCGCCTTTGGACCTCTTGTTGTCTGTGTCCTCCTGTTTCTTGGGCTGAGTTGTCTTTGTGTCCTTTGGCTTTTCGTCCCAGTCATCACTCGCACCTCTTCCCATGCTTGTTTAGTTTGACAGAAACTGAATTACAGAAGGTCAGGATAGAGCTATAGAAAGGTGGGGAAAGGAATAAAACAACAGCAATTACATGGGGAGATAGATTTTGCCATATACAGGTTTTATTTGGGTGTTTACTTTATATCTTTGCTAAAGTTGTACTTGACCATCTTGTACTTGCAGTTGCCATTTTATACACATGATTAACATGTTGTACTCAGTGGATGCCATTTCATACCCATGCATTATATCATATACAATAATCTATACTTATTATGGGCATCGTATTCTTTAACAGTTCTTTATTACGAGGAATAACCCCTTGAGATAAGTTATCTCAAATTCATAACAACAAAGAGCAGAGTAGCGTAACAAAATACAAGATAGCAAAATTATAACATAAATAAATAAAACATAAATAAATAATTATAATAAAAAAATTTAAATAAAGTCAACAAGCAAAAACGTAACAGCACACGCACACGCATACACACAAACCAGCTCTGTATGTTCACCTCTCCCCACCCATCACTGTCAGTACAGTCACATTACATTACCTGAAGAACATTACAGTAATGATGTTATTACAATCGTTTATAATCGTTCAAAAAAAAAAAAAAACAGGTAATCACAACAAATAAATCACATGACCATTCCCATGACCTGCACGTGATCACTCAGGTACAGAATGCTTAATGGATGGATGGATGGATGGATATAGTTGTGATGATGTATATTAGCATTCATACATTTAGTTTAATTTTGAAGAACAAACATCTCTCCTTATGAGAAACTCAGACATGGCACATAGTCCTGATCTGCTTATCTTCCTTTTTCTTAGTGTACTCCAGTAAATTAACTCATCAAAATTGGGGCGGCTGCCAAAGTAGGTGCAAAGTGGGATAAAGTGAATACAAAGCAGGAAGGAGAAGAGCAAAAAGGGATTTTTTTTCTTACCTAAAAAGAGGAAGTAGCTAACAGAGTAAAAGTTGGTGGCAGCGTGAGTTGACTCAGAGTTCTCAATGACAACATAATACTGTCTTGTTTGGGACATGTGAACATGAAACATTCATCATTACTCTCAGCTTTTTCTGGGCGTGTCTTTTTATTATGTCCTTCTTTTGTTTTAAGTATGTTTAAAACTACCCAGGTAACATTCTTTCTTAAAGGCACCAAAAAGAATGACGTTAACAAAATCTGAACTCACTGCTGCTTCCTAATATAGAGGCCGTGGATGTTTGTTGTTGGATACATTCCTCTGTGTATAATGTGAGATATTATGAAAAGAAACTTTCATTTTCATCACAGAAAACCAATCATTCACAAGAATGAATCGTTAGGACTGCAATCTAATCTTCAGTCCCTTTATGAACACTTCATTGAGTGAAGTCACATTGATTTGACACATTAACAATCCTTCCACTCCGACAATCATTGCTCCTGCCAGAAGTTGAGGCCTTCTGTTTTAACTGTCAGATACAATTGCTCTCCACAGACATTATCAGATAATACATGATAACCTTGATGGCGAAATAACAACTTATCTGTGCCATCCGGTGGCTCTTCATTTATTAACACTGACAGTAAATTAGATTGCTGGCATCTGGAGGGTATCTTGGCATTTTCAATGCACCTTTCTGCTTTCAAAACTTCATTGGTTTTCAATCATAAGTAATGAAATTCCATAACCCCTTCTCAGCCATGAAAGCGACTTGGAAAGGAAGCGAAAGAAAGCCATTAAGAGAAAATGAGTAATGGTCTTACCCTTTGCTTTTAGAGTCGGCTCTCTTGTCAGTTTAAATATCCCCTTTAAGAAAAGGCTTTCCTCTGAGGAGTGAAGCGAACAGACACCTTCACACTTGCAGACAGACACAGAAGTGAACAACAGAGTTTCAGTGTCATCACCAGGTCTCATGAATTGAGTGGGTGTGTTAGCAGGTTAAACAGGTTTGTCTAAACTCACTACACCAAAGTAAAATACATGTATGTTTCTGTTGACAACAAACTTATTAGAATATGTTAGATTGAACCTGTCAGAGTCTATGGATTTTCACCTCCACTAGGAAGCAGGGCTGGACCAATAAAATGGATTTGACATATTTGGCTACTGAGAAAATGGACATCAAGAATCTCTGCTATGTCTTTTCAGTGTTTAAAAAATATATTGTTAAACAAATGCACACCTACAGTGGGGCAAAAAAGTATTTAGTCAGCCACCAATTGTGTAAGTTCTCCCACTTAAAAAGATCAGAGAGGCCTGTAATTTTCATCATAGGTATACCTCAACTATGAGAGACAAAATGAGGAAAAAAAATCCAGAAAATCACATTGTCTGATTTTTAAAGAATTTATTTGCAAATTATGGTGGAAAATAAGTATTTGGTCAATAACAAAAGTTAATCTCAATACTTTGTTATATAGCCTTTGTTGGCAATGACAGAGGTCAAACGTTTTCTGTAAGTCTCCACAAGGTTTTCACACACTGTTGCTGGTATTTTGGCCCATTCCTCCATGCAGATCTCCTCTAGAGCAGTGATGTTTTGGGGCTGACGCTGGGCAACACGGACTTTCAACTCTATACTGATAACGAGTTCACACAGGTGCCATTAATACAGGTAACGAGTGGAGGACCGAGGAGCCTCTTAAAGAAGTTAAAGGTCTGTGAAAGCCAGAAATCTTACTTGTTTGTAGGTGACCAAATACTTATTTTCCACCATAATTTGCAAATAAATTCTTTAAAAATCAGACAATGTGATTTTCTGGATTTTTTTTCCTCATTTTGTCTCTCATAGTTGAGGTATACCTATGATGAAAATTACAGGCCTCTCTGATCTTTTTAAGTGGGAGAACTTACACAATTGGTGGCTGACTAAATACTTTTTTGCCCCACTGTATATGCATAGTAAGACCATGTATCCATGGCTGCTCATCACAAGGACACTTTGAATAACAGAGAAGGACATATAGACACATACAGAGACAGTGAAAGGAAAGAAAGAGAGCAGGATCAGTCAAGGTAAAGTTTAAATCAACACAGAGATAAAAACTTATTTTGTTCATACTTTTCTACCAGCAATGTTTTAATAAAATCACATGATAATAATAACTGTAAGCTGTAAGATTTGCAAATGGCAACATTTCTAGATTTTTTCTTTCTCACATTTTAGGGTTTTGTTTTAATTATTATTGCACACATTCCAAAACATTTTTATTGTTATTTCTACGGGGCATCATCATTTCTCCACTTTCTTTCTGGCCACAC
>SSNP01000016.1:4647128-4850131 GCA_006937955.1 Pachypanchax playfairii | reverse complement strand
ATATCCCCTTTAAGAAAAGGCTTTCCTCTGAGGAGTGAAGCGAACAGACACCTTCACACTTGCAGACAGACACAGAAGTGAACAACAGAGTTTCAGTGTCATCACCAGGTCTCATGAATTGAGTGGGTGTGTTAGCAGGTTAAACAGGTTTGTCTAAACTCACTACACCAAAGTAAAATACATGTATGTTTCTGTTGACAACAAACTTATTAGAATATGTTAGATTGAACCTGTCAGAGTCTATGGATTTTCACCTCCACTAGGAAGCAGGGCTGGACCAATAAAATGGATTTGACATATTTGGCTACTGAGAAAATGGACATCAAGAATCTCTGCTATGTCTTTTCAGTGTTTAAAAAATATATTGTTAAACAAATGCACACCTATATGCATAGTAAGACCATGTATCCATGGCTGCTCATCACAAGGACACTTTGAATAACAGAGAAGGACATATAGACACATACAGAGACAGTGAAAGGAAAGAAAGAGAGCAGGATCAGTCAAGGTAAAGTTTAAATCAACACAGAGATAAAAACTTATTTTGTTCATACTTTTCTACCAGCAATGTTTTAATAAAATCACATGATAATAATAACTGTAAGCTGTAAGATTTGCAAATGGCAACATTTCTAGATTTTTTCTTTCTCACATTTTAGGGTTTTGTTTTAATTATTATTGCACACATTCCAAAACATTTTTATTGTTATTTCTACGGGGCATCATCATTTCTCCACTTTCTTTCTGGCCACACAGACATAAATCTCATTAACATTTTGGCTACTCCGTACTGGGCTGACAATAACTATTCTGGGTTATGTCTTTCTGCTCCTCCTCCTTCAATGAATCACTCTGAATATCTAATTGTCCTGCACACCTGCACCTGTTATTGCAATCAAACTTGTGGTGGTAAATGTAAACATATCAGTAAGGTTGACATATTTTACTGTGCCTTTTGCAGCGTTTTAGCCTTTCTTTTTCCTTGCAGTATGTCTGTATCCTGCTTGGGCATTTGCAGTTTATCCATGTCCAATTACTTATCTCAAACGCCAGTCAGCTGAAATGGTAAACTTTGAAATCTTGGTCACAGGGGAGGAGAGGAGCGGGCTGAAGAGGGCTAAGAGATTTTACTGGATTTGTCCAATATCCTTCAAGAAAATCAACCAATGGGCTGTTGTGGTTGATATAAATGAGATATAGTATAAAAAAAACTAAAGTTGAGTTCCCAACATGTTCTACGTGATACCAAAGATCTGGACTGTTAGAACTTTTTGGATACTATGATCAGAATTTTTTTTTTTTTTAATCACTGCGTGAATAAATGATGATATAAAGTTGCAACAAATACCAAAAGATAGTTGAAACACTGTGGAATCAGAAGTCGCTAAAGGATTTGACGATCCTTCAAAAGCTCTGGCGCTTGATCCAGAAGAAAAAACACTATTACAGAAAAGGTGACAACCAGGAACCAATGGAGTAGTGAAAGATCATTAAACATTTCTGATTGGTTGAGGGGAAGTGGAAAGTAAAACCAAGTAGATTTATCTTTGAGAGGAATCGCATTTTTTTCTGGAATCTGACCAGATGATTGGTGCTGATTTTGCATCTCTGATCTCTTATCTTGAAACGAATCTGCAGATCAGGTTGTTTTCATAGTAACAGACTCTGGCATGGAAAATTCAAAGCTGAACTAGAAGTCATCTTGCTTTGCTGCTAATCTTGTGTTATAGTTCAGACTTCTGCTCACCCCTCAGTTTCCTACATGTCACACCCAACCTGCATTTTTCAGAATATAACCTGTCAGATTACCTGTCAGGATTACTAAATCTTTAATTTTGCAGACTTAAGCTGTCAATCTTCAGTTTTGAATTCCTGCATATGATGATTTTCTGTTTCATTTCCTGCTTGTTTTGTAATAGTCAGGCTACATTTGAGTCCTTGTCCACATCACCTCAAGGCAACAATACTGGCTCACAAAGTATGAATTTACTCTGCAGGTCTAGTGTTTTAATTAAGGGTAACAGGACCAAAATAAAGTCTATGTGTATTTTACACACTGTTTACTACTCATGTCTCAGCCTCAGGTCAAATGACTTTGCCACCACAATCTGTTCAGAGTTTTAGGTGGTCCACATTTCTCATAAGAGGAAAGTTTCAGAATCACTCTTCAATAAAATACATATATCTAAATCGAAATTCAATCAAAATACAGTTCTGTTTAGGTGTCAATAAGTGAGATGTATGAAAGATCTACTGTTTACACACTGAAATGTGCCTCAGATACCATAAGCTCAAAGAATGACACTGAATTTAATTAAAATGTTTTTGTTTTTTTCGGAAACCTGTGGTGAGGTTCTCACAGAGGGGCTTCATGGGAGGAAGGTCAGTTTGTGAAAGGAGGATTTCCTTTTTTAATATTTAGTGGCTTTAGATGTGTGTTTTAATTTTAACAGATGCAATTAATTAATCAAAATTCATAAAATGTTTAATCTACTTTGTTATGTTAAATATGCACTGCTCTGAAAAGGCAATCAAATGTTACTGGGTAACCAGTAATAATTTGATTTTATAACATGATGAACAATAATGAATCAAAGAGCAATTCAAATATGTTCAAAGAAACAACAAAATAGGATACTTAATGAGCCATTCATCATCTATGAGTGCAGTTCATTTTGATACATAGTAATTAATTGTTTCAAAGGCTATATTAAATTATATGAAGTTACTCCAAAAAGTGCGATTTTTTTTTTATTTTTTGGGAGGAGGGGCAGGGGCGGAGCCGGGGGGGGCACTCCATTGGCCACCCCAGACCAATTTTTGTATTTCTATATAATTTTGTAGTGCATCTTTGTTACTTTACCTGTACCAATAAGAAAAAAAGTTTAATACTTGTAACAATAATAGATCCTTGCCACTGCTACCAATTTTAAAAATGTTGTATTTGTTTAGTTTAAGGTGCTTGAAAAGATATGCATTTTTTATGTGACATGTTTGCCACCCCAAAATTATAACAGTTTCATCCGGGCCACCCTATTGAAAATTTCTTGGCTTTGCCACTGATGAGGAGTGTTCTGATGGGGGGTTTGGAGGGTTAAAGTTTACATGAAAATAAGAGAAATGGAGTATCAGAACATACAGATGTTCAGCAAGCATAGCTCTGTCATGGTTCGTACCAGGTGGGGTTGTTTACGAGCTCCCAAAGTGACCCAAACTCCAAACACACACAGAGCGAGGAAACAGCGTTCAGTGGTAACAGTGTTTATTATATACAGTGCTCCAGTATACACACAGGTGAATAATAAATGTGCACGATGAAACTCAGGACGGGCCTGGTGCGGGACAGGAATGGTCCTGGGGTTATGAGAGAGAGAGAGGTTAGTGACAGGTGGAGAAACCAGCTGCGGCGTGCGGGGATCGTGCTCGCTTAACTCACGGGTTCGTGTTTGACGTCCGGGTTTGAGGAGAGATCCGAGGATGCTGCCGCAGGGGTGGTGATCCAGACTGTCGGTATCCGTTGTGTGAGATCCTGGTCCGGGTGCTGTGGGCGCAGACGTGACTGCGACAGGGGTGACAGCAGAGCGTTGACCGGGAAGGTGTGGACCAGAGGAGGCCAGAGACAGACAGGGAGCCAGAGGGAGAGAGCTGGTCGCGTAGCACCGCAACGGAGCTCTAGTACGTTCCAGGTTGAAGCCAATCCTCACTATGAGAGGTTCGATATCCACGCTGGAGGTTAAGCTGTCGGGAGAGGAGCTCCAGGACAGCGGGCTAAACACAAGGAAAGAGAGGGCAGGTTAAATACTGCAGAAATCACTCTGGTAATAAATCACTGGCCACTCTGTTACCACGAAAGGTAGTGGAACAAACTGGCGTCTGTCTCTTGTTCCTCCTCCGCTTAAGTACCCAGCTCTCCTGAGCTGGGTAATGATCCACACCTGTCTTCACTGATCACTGCTGCCACGCCCTGCAAGACAATTAGTACACAGCCACCACCACCAGCAGCAGAGATCCTCACAAGCTCAACTTTCAAGTCATCAAATTTGAACTGGAACATCAGGAAGTAGCTCTGATGGAGGAAGCTAGCAACTACCTAGACCTTTTCCAAGAGTGATTCATGCACAAGTTATGTAATGATTTTTTTAATTGCATCACATGGACAGGATATGCTTTACCTGTTACATTTTTCCAATTGTATTCCGTATAGAATTTGTAAACTATGCCTTTGCAAAAGATCATAGTGATTCCTTTAAATCCCAAAAAGATAAAATATAAAACTGAGAATGAAAACGCCTGTTCATCTCTAGTCAGACTTTAATTAATGTGTATTAGTTGAAACTATACCCACACCACCCTATTTATCTCTAACTATATGTGTGCATACATGGTTCTTCCTTCCTCCATTCTTTTGTCTTTTTTCGGTTGTTGCTCTAGTGCCCAAGCAGGCAATCTCTTCCTCTATCTGGCAGAAACAAGACAAGCTGTCCATCTCATCCAATCACATGCTCATACAGTCACCACAATTCCATGTTGCACAATGCCAGCTGTTATTAGACAAGCACTCATTGCATATTGTTTTGGCATGGCTCAAATGTATAAAAGCTGCCAAATTCATGTGGCTGTCGTAAAACAAATTTGCATACTTAAAGGAAGAAAAATCCAAACTCATTGACTGGTTGTGGGTTTTGTTATGCTTGGTTGAATAGCAGTCCTGGGGTAAGAAGAAGAAATCAATGGTTGAATTCGAACGTACAAGCTGAAAACAGTTCAGATGGACATTTGTGTGGTGATAATAATGTTTTTCTGTAACCTTGCCCCAGCGCAGGTATGGAACTTGAACTCATCTCGGTCTGGATTTGAACTATTGAGGCAGAGGAGTTCCGAGGGATTACAGGCAGAGTTTGACAGACTTCCAGGAGAGCAGGCAAGCAGGTGGCAGGTTGTGTGGCAGCATGAGCATTGACAGCAAATCTGTGGCACAGAGAAAACAGGATTACCTTTTAGGGGCAAACAAGATACGGTACAACAAATAGTCTTCGAGTGATTGGCCAGAAAACTCTTACAGAAGTGGAATTCTCAGGATTCCTAGTTAAACAAACGTTCATAATAAACGATCTAATAAGAAATAATACAGTTTAATAAATATAGTAAACAATTTCTGTAATAATAACTTGTTGAGGATTTAAAGGAAGGTCCAACAGAAATACAAAAGGAAAAAAAAAATGCTCATACCTAAAGTCAGTTTGGAATCAACAACTGAACACACATTTTCAGATTGAGGGACAAATCCAGAGCATTCAGAGAAAATCCAGGTAGTCACGGGAAGGACATGCAGGGTGCAAAATCCATGTAATTCTTATATATAAGTCTATGATTGCTATTTCTTTCCCCCACAGCTTTTGATCTACCTACAAGGAACAAATAAAACATCAACTGTTACCTGTCTTGAAACCTCCTCCGTTGCACATCCTAATCTCACAGAAAAAAACAAAATAAGCATGATCTCTTTGAGAAAGCATTAAAAGTAGGTACGAGAGTAATGTGTTAAAATTACATGACAGAACCATGCAACAGTAGTGATAGAAAGTTGTGATGGATTTGTCAGGGTGAATGAACAAATTCATGTAAACATTTTAAACTGAAAGCTCGAATTCCCTCTCTGAACATCAAAAATACAAAAGATCAGCCACATCTTTAAATATCAGGAATATGTTGCTGTTTTAATTACATTTTCTTTTGTCATGTTGAGTGACATTGGTTTGATTTTTGAATTTAGGCTTTGTCTGGGTTAAATATATCCGACTCACAGTTTGTTTTTGAAAGCACATTTTTTTTTTGTATATTTTTTTTTCTTGGCAGATCATTGTTTTTTGAAAAATCCTTTTCAACCTTTCCACAGAAAAACATTTGCACAATCTGAGGTGGCAACCCAGTAATCAAAGAGGCTGAATTTGCACAACAGATATCACATGAGCTCAATTTCTTCATGTTGTCAGTAAGATAAGTGCTTCCACCACAAATTTCACAGTGAAAAAGCTGAGCTGATTTGGAACACTCTGCACAAGCAAGCCATATATACAACATATAACCCTTTTTAAGGGTAAGCCAAGTCAAACCAAATCTGGGTCAGAGTTTTTCTTAAGAACCTGAGTAGTAACTGCAAGAAAACCTCTAACAACTTACAGAACATATTTGCTTTTTACTGCAACAGTCACACATTTTTCATTAAGTTATTTAAAGACATTTCTAAAAAATTTTCGTAGCAGATTTGATCCAATGTGATATTTTGCTAAATGGAAGCTGAAAGAAGTGCAGAAATACATTCAGATCATTGAAACATACAGAACAATCAAATGGAATTTTGAATGACAAATATAAAGTGTTTTTTTTTTTTGGGCTCGCTTTCAACAATCCAGCAGAGAGACAGGATAATCTTGTGTATTCACTAAACCTCAGCTTAATAAGAAAAATGCTTATTTTCTCAAGTTATTGCCTCTTCTGCAAGTGAATGCATTTATCTTCCATCCTACTGTTGTTTCTCATGTTTTAATAAAGGCCAAATCATTACAAAATGGAAACAAGGGTATAACTCAAAGATATTATCTTTTCACTTAAAAAATTAGCTTTGAGAGCAACTGTTTTATTTGCTTTCGTATAGAAAAAAATACGTTTCCAGTGGGATCATATAATTGTTTTCTAACCTTCGCAGCCTTAAATCTCCAAGGATTTATTTCTTCTGTTGCTCAAACATACTCTGTGTTTAAATCCATGGTTGCCTGTATTTAAATACTGTGCATATGTTTTATGTAGCACCTTGAAATAACTTTAAAAATGAATAACTATACATTCTAAAACATGAAATCCAACTAAACAATGGTAAAAATACATATATGAACTGTGATTACCAGAAATCCATGAAGTGTAACCTTTTCTTTTAAGTGTCCTTGTGTGAAATCCAAGAAAGTAACAGCTGATGTCGGCCTCAGCACAAAGGTTAAATGTGGGTTTGACCACATATGAAACGCGTCATTTAGTCCATGTTTGCCATTCTTCTTTCCATTCAGCGGGAACATAATTGGATATAAAACATTAGTGAAAAGTCGTAGCTCCTTTTCTTGGACCCCTGCTCAGCTTCACAAACTGAACACATACATTAAAGTACCATTAAACCTCATCAGTGCCTCCTTAGATGTGATCGACGGGGAGAGAGATGGTTCAGTGCTCCATCTTATAATTCATGTGGACACAGTTCGAATTGACCTCATCCTTGGCTGGAGGAGCAGATTTTTTATGTTCCCATCTCTTGTGGCAAAGCCCTGCTCAAAGTTCTGTTCTGCCTTATTCATAGAAAAAAAATATCTGGGTTGGACTGAAACCTGTTCTGATATTTCTTGAGTCATCCTCTTGTTTCTGGTTATCACCAACCCACGTTGCATCTGTTCCCCAAAAATAGTGTGTCAGCAAGACATCAGCTGATTATTTAAATGCAGCAGTTTGAAGACATGTAGGATTTACTAATAATACCAGTCTGGTGCCAAATTGGCTGAGCTGTTACGAGCTGTATCTTCTCAAATAAACATATTGGGTTGGTTCAAGACAACCTTTGGGTGATCATTCCTCAGTATTCCATTAATCATTGTTAATAATTGGTATTAGTTTATTTTGCTTGGGGAGAAGAAATAATTGGCCTTTTACATCAAAATGAAGGACACTGCTAATTCTACACAAATGTTTTCAGTTAGCATCATTATAGACAACTTCCCTTGTAAAGAAAAGAAAACTTTTATACTGTCTTTAAAATGGTTTTATATTTAATTTCAATTTTAAAGATGTATTATAAGTTTAAATAAGAAGAAGGGGTTCTCTTTTTTTAATTGTCCACCTAGATTTTTCCAGATTTTAATGTTTTAATTTATGGTTTGGAAAATGAGTCTGTGTCCTTTAACAGTTTAGGAGTCTGTCATCCTCCCTCTGAAGTGCAGTGGAGGTAAAGCATGTGTGTAAAACACTTATTTAAGAAAAAAAAAAAAAAAAAAAAAAAAATATATATATATATATATATATATATATATGTGTGTAAGACAGGTTTTGTTGTCATCAGCTGGTAGTTTTACACATTGACCTGAACAGAAATCATAGATTTCAGTGCAGATGGAAGTTTTTGCGGATGACAGGCTAATCTTTAATTTTTAAGCAAAAAGTTTATTTCAGTTGAGGGAATTTGAGGGTTGTTTATTCAGTTTACCTGTCACTGCACATGTTCATAAATCTAACATATATATATATATATAAGAGTTGAGAAAGGTTGGTGACCTCCATTGAATGAGCATGGCAGATATTCTACATTATTTTCTCAATACAACCTGATGGCTCAAAAAACCCCAAAAAACAAACAAAACAAAAAAGCCCAGACTAAATATGAGGTTACATTGGATACTTGAATGCTCTCTGTGGCCTTTCAAGTAGCATTAAATGAGCAAGGACCTCAGGTGGTTCGACCAAACAAGAAAGAAAATGAAAGGCAAAGCACCGACCTAAACTACACTCTTCAAATAGAAAACAGTGGCAAGCTAAAAAAGTTTCAACAGTGTTGTAGAAAATCCAAGTGAGGCAAATTTATCGAAAATATAAATATGTATATAATCTGAAACATATTAGCTTATAAATATAGTAAAACTAGATTTGACCAGATGGGAGAAAACATAGCAGTGTGTGTGTTTCAGAGGTATAACAGTGAAATATAGTGGCAATAAAGCATGCGGCGTAAACCTGGCCAATTCAAGTTTTTTTTTTTTTTTTTTTTTAATTTGGATTGGCGAGTCATCTGTTGGCATGGCAGTATTTTATTTTCAAGTCATT
This sequence comes from Pachypanchax playfairii, assembly GCA_006937955.1. Taxonomy (NCBI): domain Eukaryota; kingdom Metazoa; phylum Chordata; class Actinopteri; order Cyprinodontiformes; family Aplocheilidae; genus Pachypanchax; species Pachypanchax playfairii. The sequence continues at coordinate 4,841,275 of SSNP01000016.1, read as the reverse complement.
TTCTAAGTATCCGGCTCGGAAGCTGAGTGGCTCTCTATCATGTTTGTCAGGGGAAATTTTATTGAGGAACACTGAAACCAGATTGGATTCTGGCTGCACTTTTGTATGGAGAGAAACGGGGGGGAGGGGTTATGGGAGCTAGCACTGGTGGAGTGATTAGATTGAATTTGGAAATGGCTGAATGTATTTGTTGCTAACAAACTATGCGCTTAGTTAGCTAAAGTATTGAAATCAGATGGTATTGAAAAGTGTTTGTATACGGCAGCTCTGTGCTGATTAAGTCCTCAGAAATGATGCACAAAATAAAAGAACATTGGATTTCTGTAAACAACTCAGTGTTCAAAGCTTTAGAAATGTAGCATGTTTACACTGACTGTGTCTTTTGAGCTCTATAGATCATGTCCTTGTACAAAACTGCATAACATTTCGTTCATTGTAGCTACAGCATTTCCTTTTCCTTCCGTCTGTCTTTTCTGTGTTCATTCATTCAGGGAACAAAACGTCTGGACTGCAATTATACAATTGAAAATATTTCTCCATCATCCAACAGACGTCATTAGTTTTGCATGTTAATAAGAAAATATTTGTTGACAGATTATTAGCCAAAGTAGACTGAATGACAATCATTAAGTGCAATATTTGCAATTATCTATTATAAAAACGTCAAAGAACAAGTTGAAAATGCTCCTTTACGTCTGTTTATTTGGGACACAATTACACAACAATGGTAAAAAAAAAGGGCTGGCATGAGGCCAAATGTCCAAGGAGATCCTATTCAACAAAGCGCAGCCTTTCACAGGGAGATAAACACAATTTACTCAATTGTGATGGTGAAAACAAGTTTTAATTGCAGCGTTTATTGAAAAAAGAGACATTGTGGAGTTGGCGGGAATTATTCTGGCTTTTGTGTCCGTTCAGGATCTGTTCAAGGACCCCTGACTGAAATATAGTGCTTATGAATCCCCAAGGTAATGGAAAAGATGCTCCACTGACAGGCAGCAGAAACCCAGGGTCATGTTTTTCCTTGCTCACATAAATCTTGGCCTCCTCGTGCCCCCTGCCCGCCCTTCCCCTACATTTGCTGCAAGAGCCGTCTTTAGGCTATCTTGACCGATTGAGAGGTGTGATTTATGTCCGCAGGCCACGCAGAACTGTAGTAGAAAATTCAATTAAATAGAGGAACATGAATAGAAGATAAATGAATCAGCTCCCCACCTTTTTGCACTGCGCTTTCCTACATTCCACCAGAGGATAGATTAAATGCATTTCTATAGAATTAGTTCATCCAAAGAGTCAATTTCTCAGCCTGACATAAATTATTTCAACACATTCATATATTCAAAAGATGGCATTATAAAAATGAGTTTGCATATATGTGTGGTAAAAAAAATAATTAGGAAACAAGTAAAGATGAACAAAGAATCTTAAAGCCTCAGAAAGAAGGGGATGAATTCTTCTCTGCACAGCAGCAGAATACAAGTCTTCATTAGATTCTTGTTGTGAGGAAAAGAAGAAAATATAGGATTAGTAATGAGTGTCCTTGAGAGCAACTCTCTCAACTCTCATGTCTGGCACTTTTGAAAGAGACAAACTCTCTCAATCTCCTTCACATTAGCTGCTAAAGTGCCTTTTGAGATTTGATCCCTAAACTTCTGCTCTCAGTTTAGACCTGACCTTCCTGAACAGCCAGCTAGTCTGTGTTCTACCACTACATATAAACAGGATGTAATCAGCTTGTTTTGAGCCTGTCTGCATTTTACATCCATATTTTTTATTTCTGTCTGTTTTACTTCTATGTTTGCTGAAGCATTTAAAGACCATTAAAGTGCATGTGAGTTGGGCCTTACCGTAACTAATCTACTAGACAAAAAACAACACCTCAAGTAGAAATATGGGCAAAGTACTATATTTTCTATCATGCCGTGTTCTGGTTGTTTTGCCTCCAGTGAGTCATTAGTGCATGACTTCTCCTTTCAGATGCCCTTCTTCAACAAGGAGGTCTAAAGTCTGAGGAGGATGACACTTTACTTGGCTTGATTGAGCCAGACCTGTCTTCCTACTTAAGCTGGAGCTAATTTATGCCCCTTGATAAAAAATACATAAAATAAAAGCTAGGAGTGGCCTTGGGCAAGAAACTGCAATAAGAGGTGTGATCCCTAAATGGACGTAATTCAGGATGATTTATAATGCTGTGACAAAGAGGAAAAGCTTCACTAGGATGTCAGTCAAAAACATTCCCGTCATGATGAAATGAGGATGCAACACACACTGGTGATGGACTCTGTTAGTCTGTCCATGTTTGGTTTTGTTATGAGGTTTTTTGTAAATTAAAACAAAAAGACTGTAAAAGTAATTCATTTCTTCATTTCGGCCTTGATCAAAACGTCTGACAGTAATGGCTCGTCTGTCCTTTGTAAGATTTTCTCATTCATCTTGGCTGAAATAATAATTATATATATATTTTTTTTTCAATCTAAGATTATACCAGAAATGTTGAAAAGGGTCCTGACACAAACTCAGGCTAGGTCCCTTAAGAATTTTAAGAGACTCCATGTTTTTTTTTTTTTAGTAATATTATTAAAAAGACACCAAAAAATGAAATTTAGGAAGAATTCATGAAGGATTTCTCCTTAAAAGCCACCAAGTCCTTTATAGTTCTATTTTTTTTAGGGTCCATGAATTACAAGAGACCCCTTTTCATATTAGAACTATGTATATGTATATCGTATGAACAGCTGAGTTATGTGATACCTGCCTGCTTCTGTCCCCTACACTTTCACACATGATGCAGAAGGTATCGCAGGTTTGGCTTGAAATGTTGTGTGAAAAGGTTTAAAGATACACCATCAGCTGTCTCATGAGAAAGGATCTGAATATTTTATGTAAATGGGATGTACATATTTTATTTGAAATGGATGCATTTAAACCATCAAAGAAATGTTTCCACTTCATCGTTCAGCTGATTCCATGTTACTAAGTATTTGAAACAAAAGAAAATCCCCAAACTTTTTATATGTATATTTCATAACTGCTCACATTTTAGTTGTTGATGCACATTAATAAACTGAAATGTAATTTNGAGCCGGTCATTCCCACGGTCCGCACCCACATCCGCCAGATACGCCGCGTCTGGTCTGGAACCAAGCGTGCGCTGGAGCGCACGGCGGCAAGGACTAAGGCGGGTGCGGACCGCAGACGCATCCCGGCTCCCACCTACTCCCCGGGACAAAGGGTCTGGCTCACCGCTAAGGACTTCCCCCTCAAGGCCTCTACCAGGAAGCTCTCCCCTCGGTTCTTGGGCCCCTTCACTGTGGAGGAAGTCCCCAGTCCAGCTACGGTCAGGCTCCGGCTCCCCTCTCACCTCCGTGTCCATCCGGTCTTCCATGTATCCAAGGTGAAGCCCGTGATGTCCAGTCCTCTCTGCCCTCCGCCACCTTCCCCCCCGCCCGCCCGTATGATTGACGGCCACCCGGCTTTCGCAGTCCGGCGGATTGTGGGTGTCCGTCCCCGGGGGCGGGGTTTTCAGTACCTGGTGGACTGGGAGGGTTATGGCCCTGAGGACCGGTCCTGGGTTCCCCGGTCCTTCATCTTGGACCCCACCTTGATCACGGACTTCGAAGCGTCCTCCGCCTCGTCGTCCTCATCCCTGCCTGCATCTTCGGCGCGACCGCCTGGAGGCGGTCGTTAAGGGGGGGGGTACTGTTATGTGGCTGATCTGCCTGTGGCTGTGAGTGTGTGTGTGGGTGTGATTAACCTCATTTCCAACAGGTGGATCAGCTCTGGAGCGGCAGGTGTGGCTCATTCTCCTCTTCACCTGAGAGGGGATTTAAGGGGAGGATCAACACGAGACAGGGGCCAGATAGTTCTCTTTCATCGCTTGGTAGAGTTGCTAATACTGACCACATGCACATTCCTGAAAGACGAGCCCCATAACGCTTGGTCTTTCTTTTCCTTTCTCTACAGGAGTTTCACACGGATCCGACGCCTCTCCGAGGATCTGCACCTCCTGTCCTGGAGACAATCCGATTCCACAGGCTCTCACGCTGGCTTGGTTCTCCCTGGATTGTTCTCCGCCTGTCTCTTCCTCCCCGGAGCCTGCACCTGCTGGACACACAGACCCAGAGCTGATCTGTTCACCCTCCAGCACCTGCACATCTCACTCCGGACCACAGACCTCTTTTCAGCCCCCAACAACTCCTCCTCTCAACACCACCATCTGCGCCATCCAAGTAAGCCTTCTCTCGTGTTCTCATGCTTGCTCCAACATCACAACCCCCAGATAACTAACCTGTGTTCTCACCGTTTAGAGTCCCACGGTTCCATCCCGGTGAGGCCCGGTTCCTGTACCGCCAGCAGCACAGGAGTTACGTGCCTGGCCGTGCTCTTTCTCATAACTTCAATAAACACTTTAAAACTGTTTTGTGGTCTGGGGCTTGTGCTTGTAAGAGGGTTCGCACCAAACAGAGGCCATGACAAATCTACTTTTATTTTGAAAAATACATTTAATAATTTTTGGGATTGAATTTCCTTCTGTCTTTCCTCTTTTTCTTTTCTTCCTCCTTTTTTTTTACCTCCTTTGTTTGTTTTTTGTCCTTCCTGCAAAGGTTAGTGCTCTCTTGATTCTGTCTCCTAAGCCACGCCCACTGGTGGCATCTTCCTGCATGTATCTGCAGTTATGCCTGTAAGCTCTGCAATTATTTCAGTTCAATATTTACTGCTTCTCATCTCCAGACTGTTCAGGTCACTTTTTTGATTGTGATCATTTTTGTGTTAGAATAAAAATATATAATAAACTGTATCTTTTTATCCAGCATGTTATTCTTACTTATTTATCATACCCTCAGTATACACTGCCCACGCCTTGCTCTCCTCCAGTTGCCAGATTGTCCCTTTCTTTCAGTCACAAACAGCAAAAAAATGCATAAAGACGGCAAACCCAAATACAAACATGTCAGTAAATACTAATGCAGACAGTGTACGCAGGTGTTCCCACACCCCCACAAACACAGCCAGACGCTGCTGATGCAAAGGTGAAGAAACGAAAGCTGTTGTCGTGTGAGGTGCAGATAAAGGCGCCATTCCTTTTTTTACTCCCTCTGCTCCATATCCATGGCATCTGCTCTGCCCTCATTAATCATGGGAAAGGTGGGAAGGAGGCTGCCACTTGAAATAAAGCTTTATGATCACATGGGGTGCTGTGGACCACATCCTGGCATTTAGTCTGTTTTCCCTTTGTGTGTGCGTGTGTTTCCTACCCATCATTCCTTGAGGCTACACTGCTTGTTAGTTATTTTTTTTTCATACTGTGCCTTATAACTGGCTCAACGTGAGCTTAGTACCATCTGTTGGGGGATTTCACCCTATGACCTCATGGAAAACATGAAGGCTGTTAACCCCCCGCACATATGTGGCACTTAACCGAGGCATGACAAAGCAGTCACCTCCAGGTACAGGATCCCGACGGGGTTTGTGACTCTCTGCAAAATGCAACTGATGCTGAAGACACCAGCACACCACACTCCTGTTGGGACCAGCAGCGTGCACATCTCACATTTATCTGTTCATTTCAGTAGAGAATGAAATTTCCTTTGGGACAAACTCTGCCATCTGATCTTTTAAACAGAGCCGAGTCGTGTTGTGTTCCTGTCGGCTGCAGGCAACAGAGGCTCATCACAAACATCACTGTTGTCGACACGTGTCACAAAACAGAGGGCTGGCTCAAGGACATTATTAGTGGGACTCTATCTAAGCTAAGGATCCTGGGAGAAAAGAGTAAGACAGCCAGTTCAGCCCCTGTTGTTTCTTTTCATGATTTCTAAGACTCAACAGGAATAAAGCATTGCATTTTAAAGAAAAAGATATAAAAATCAGTCTTTTGTAAGATCCAGCTTGTGTTTTTACCACACGCTGCAGAAACAGGGAAAGTACAGGTTATTTCAACCCACAGAATGAATTCTGGTTTCAACCAGTAGATTAATCATGTCTGAAATAACTGCTCTGACAGAAAAAAAAATATTATGACAATTTTCTTAAAATGTATAAATATTACTTTTTTTTCTTCAGGCCTTCTCTCATTTAAACACTGCTGGTGGGAATGTCTCACCTCGGTGTTTTGCTCGATGATAAATGAACATAAATGGTCTTTTCCAGTTTTACTGATTGCTCCTTACTACAGCAAAATCCATTCTAGTCTATTTAAGTCACACCTGGTTGAAAATAAATAAGTTTGAGCAGTTGCAGTTAGAGGAGGAATGATTGCTTGGATTTCCATTTTAAGGTTATATGGATTGAATATGTTTTAAATATGTTTTAGTAATTCTGTTTATATAAAAAGAATGAGAGGATTTAATTGAAACGTTTTTAAGAGCACTTTTTATGACGGCATTTTAATTAAGGATGCCATTACTTATATGAAACATGCAGCACTCTGTTTGATTGCCTCTTTTTTCTAACATATATGAATGTTTAACAACCATCAGACAGTATGACTAGACTATTCTTTCACCAAATAAAACTGGATCCTTATGAAACTATCTCTTTAAATCCCTTCAACTAGTCTTCAGATTGCGTTCAAACAGTTTGTATTTCTTTTAAGCTCTCAGGTGTGATGATTAAGACTCCTGTCATATTCAGTAACATGTCACACATTAGATGTTATGAGTAAGTGTTACCTTTCTGTAGATGAGAGGGGCACGGTGACACCTGACAGAGACCCTCCATCACCGAACACTTCAGTGAACTGTCGCAAACATGACGGATCACAGTCACGAACCATTTGTATTGAATAATGACAGCTAATGACAAACACCCAGTGGAGCTGCAGCTTGATTAGTGCTGAGAGATAGAAAGAAAGGTTTGTAGAACAATGAAGAAAAGCTCCTCACCAAGAACAAAAACAGCACTTAATAATTTAGAGTAAGCGACCAGTGTGCTTGAAGTCCAACAGTGTCATGCTCCTAATGCTTATAATGTTTCAAAGGACAGATAACATCCCAGGGATGAAAGTGCGTCTCACCATGGTATAATATAATAGGCTCAGATTGAAGCATCTTTGCAGTGTTTTTGATTGAGTTTAGTCATGTGAGACTGACGGATGGTTCAGTTTTTTTTATGACCTTCATAATAAGAACTAATTTTCACGTCGTCATCTCTACCGCTTGAATACCAAATAATTTGTACTCAGTTTCTACCCCTCAAAGATACCAGCAGGACTGTAACTTGGATATAATAATCTCTATTTGCTTTGAAGCCAAAAAAGATCTCAAGGACCAAAACGAGACTGTCCTAAATATTGATAAGCAGATTCCTTCAGTGCCTAAAGTTAACAATTCAACTGAGTCTTTCAAATAACAATCAGGCATTGAAGAATGTATAATCTATACACTTGCTTTGAATGATTTATTAACAATTATTTTGGTGTGGAACCAATTTGTTTCATTAACTACATGTGTTTATTCATTGAGCTGTTGGGCGAGGTTAAAAATTAATAAGCGAATAATTGCTAACAAAAGCATGGCTTCATGCAAGCTGCTCAGTCAAATATCGCTTTGCAAACGAATCCAGTGTAGCCCAATATGCACTGTAAATTTCCATCTGCAGCCTCTATTAAAAAGTCTCACATGGTTAGTGAAGGTTAGACACGAGTAATCAACCACTGATGCGTCGCAGAATTCAACATATGACAGCACAGATGCTCAAAGAGAAACAAAGTCAGATTTATGGTAAGATTTTCTTTTCAAGATACCTTAAAAACTGTTGTAACACTCGTGCATGAAAAATTTGACTGTTTTTAATTGGGAACTCAACTTTTGTATGTTTTTTTGCTAAAATGTCCAATTTGTTAACACGAGATGCATGTAAAATAAGTGGCAAATGAAGCTGAATTTGGACAAAATTTTTGTTCGTGCTGAAACAAAACTTGCTTCATTTTAATAAGGACCTTCCATTAAAAATGTTTTTTTCTGAGGTTTATCTTGAATATTTTAGCTCCACAGGTGTTCTTACCTTCATAGTGGGTGTGAAAACAGGTCAACAACTAAATCTTTCAGTTTTAATCTCTCAAACTACACAGGTGGTGATAAAACCCGAGTTCGAACGGCCTGTATCTGTTTCATCACAACTCCTTTGCTCGTTAGTATTCGACAAATCCCGCAGTTGAAACCACGTCTAGCATGCTGCTGGCTAAAAGCTGTAGGATAAGACGTAGCAAAAGAGAGAACGCCTGATGTTACCATGCGCAGTGGGGCAGGAAACATACCTTGCTCTCATAGGCTAGTTTGTTAGCCAATCTGAGTCCAGCAAATTCAAATAATGAATATGAGCTGATCACGAAGCAGCCTGACGGAACCAGACGAATTTTAATGCAGACAGATTGAAAGGTCTTTTAATCAGTGTTTCCTGATGTTTTTTAGATATAAAATGTTTCATATTACTGGTTAATACTTAAGAAATAACCACAAAGTCCAGAAATTTGTAAGAAATGGCCTCTTTAAAACAGTTAGACTGAACTGTACAAACAAAACCTAAGTGAATAAATGTTCAGTGACCATAAAATAACATTTACCAGAACAATTTTCTTTAAGAATAATTGCTAGAGGATTTTCTTTTAATTTGCAAACTGGAGCCAAAATACAAATAATAAAAAAAAGCATCAGAGAAAATTTGACCATGATTCTTTTTATTCAGAAGTTTCTTATTTTAGTCCTTAGTTTTTTGTGATTAAACCTGTTATGTGGAAACAAAACAGATTAAAACATTCATTTTGTGAGATTTGTTCATGTTTCTTTGGACACTTTTCTGTTTAAATAGTTTCTGCTGGCTCTTTTTGACCATCTGTTATGATGAGTAATCGAACCAACCGGGGAGTTCTTTACATGTGGGAGCAACTGAGCTTTCCAAAGCCCAACTTAAGCCCAGAAGGAGGCCCTCCATCTCCAAGAACTTGATGGAGAGATGTTGTAAATGTGGGGGAGGAGCCAAATGAGCCATTTCTTCACCATTTCAAGGGAATATATAGTCTGGGAAATAAACGAAAAAAATAGTAGATTATTGAGCTGTTAAACAGTCTTTAAAGTAAAATTATAAAACATGATCATACTGAAATGTGATTTGGAAGATCAGGTTACAGATCAACTTACCAGTTCCTCAGCTGTTTGATACCATAATGGATGATGAAGGAGGAGTAAATATTTTATGTAAGAATTGGAGTTTTCTTATAGTGTGTACGTGTTAGAAGCATATTCAAATATCCGCAGGAAAACCAGTGACCTTTATGTCATCTGAAAGAGCGACTTCCTCCTGAAGAGCGTGAAGGTGGGAGGCCTGTCAAAAGCGTTTTACTGATACCTTAAGCCTTAATCTTTCTCATGAACTCTAAAGAGTAACTTTTAAGCTGGAAGGTCAATGTCTCGCCATGACGCTAATACTTGAAGAATGCTTTAATTTTGCATGACACCTTCCTTTCCTTCAGATTTTAATATCCCTGCTAAGTTTTTATTTAGATTGTGGAATATAATGTAAAAAATTGTAATTTTATTTATATTTATACAGCAAGACATGCAAAATAATAAAAAGTCTAGCAGAATTTTCTGGTTCCTGCATATCTGTTTCTGTGTGTGTGCAAGTAAAGGCATTTCTAAATCCAAAGAGCAAGTTGTAAGAAACAAAATCATCTGAAAATGACATTTTATATGTGATGTTTCAAACTTTCTGGATATTTTTGTGTCATTTTTCTAGTAATTTCCCATTTTTTTCAGAACAATTATTATTTAATAAATTTGCCCAGATATTCCACCCATTTCTTTTTTGACCACTGGATAGAATCATCTTGTCACTTTCATGGTATCTGACAAGGAATTAGATTGAAGTCATGCTCAGATAGTCGCGTCTCTTACTGAGTTGTTGTCATCTGTGACTCAAAGAAATCTCCTGTAAAAAGGACCCGAATGCCAAATAATTTGATATGTCTTTAGGTGTTTCCATTTTTTTCTTCATTTATTGATACTTGGGTAGGAATATAGTGGTGCACGATGCAAACACATCCTAACAAATAACTTCCACATTGAAACATACTTTATTCTGTCCTCCATGTTGGACAAGATTTGAAGGTAACAGGAAAAACAATCATTAAGTCATCAGTCAGGACTTACGTAATGCTCCTTCTGTAGGTCCTCACAGTCCTACTTCATTTGGGTTTCCGAACTTTTCTTGTGCTGCAACATTTTACTTCATTCCTTCAGTGATTGTCCTGCAGTAAAATTTTAAACAACAAAAACGTCAGGTCACAATATTAACATTCTCAACACCGCAGCTCCGTTTGTGAAATTAAGGAGTAAATACTTGCTTTAAAATTGCATTGATAAAACATGAGTTTGAAGAAAACTGCAGCTCTGCCTGAGGATAATTAAGTCAAAGGTTTTTCACTTCCAACAGTGCTGGAGGGGGGTGTATTGGGCAGGGGAGACTGAACCATTAATTAGCTGCTGGGGTTTTTCCTCAGTGAAACTGTCATTAATCCATCATTGTTTAAAAACTCTTAGGCAATCAAATTAAAGTGCTCACGGGCCTGTGAAAATTTTTTGTGACACTCTTTCATAGTCTACTGCTGACGTGTCAGCAAGGATTTTTTTCGGTATGGCACACATTTAAAACAAGATGTGAAACTCTGTGGAGTTTTATGACTGAGACAACCCACCCAACCCCAAACCTGATTGTCCACATTCCTGAGACTGCCCCCATGTGGCAGCAATGAAAGTTTATGAGAGCGTTGAAAACAATGAATTAAACCTGTTCCATCAATAAAATAAAATAAAACCATTTCGATGTGTTCGGATTTTGTTTAAAAAATTCAAGTATTCAAGTTTATTGAAGCATTTCTAAACAAAATCTGCAGAATCCAAGAGAAAGATCTCCAGATGTAATGGAAAAATGAGTTCATCTAAAAAAAAATGTATATATTTACAAAAAAATATGTACTAAACATAAAATTCACAAGTGATCATTAGATGGTAGACTTGTTCTTCTGTAGAAAACAGCTCAACAACCAAGTGTTTAGGCTGTTAATTCAAACTGTGCTGCACACCTGACTCAGCTTCATTTACATTTTTCAGGCCAAAGAAAGCAGCATGAATGGTTGACAGATGTGCAGCTTTATGATGGATAGAGCAGACGACATTTTTTTTCCAATATAACTTTATTTATTAATCATCCTGTTGTGGAGCTAAAACGTAGCATGATTCACTTCAGCTTTAGAAGCCCACTTAACATAGATCTGTTCCTTGAATGGTTTGATAGGTTATTGCTTTTCCTGAGCGCTTTCTGATCAACAGGCTGTTTGTAACATTCTGGAGTCGTTTAAATGGACATCATGATTTGGAATCATTTGATTTCTTTTTTCACCGCCTGTGTGAAAGAAGTCCGATTTGTTTCTGTGTCTGTTGGAAGTTGCATGTGATTAATACACTAAAATATTGAACTCATTGAGATTTATTCACAAAATTCAACGTTACTGCATCTCATGATGTTTTCATTACTTTTTCTCTGCCCAATTCCTCTTTTTATTCAAATTTTTTTGTATTATGATTTTTGTTTTATCAATGAAAATGTGAGTTGCTTCTTCGAGCAGGAAATAAGAAGACGGTCCCACTTCACTGGCTAAAGTAATCGAGAAATGACTGAAGCAACAGGCAATAGTTATTTACAGCTTTTATTTATTTATTTGTTTAGACATTATCTAGTGTTGGGGCAGGAAAAGGAGAGTAAAGCACTATTCATTTTTTTAATGGGGCTCCACTTCACTGATAATGTCCCAGTACTTCCCTTCTCCTGGATTTTTTATGAAACAAAGTGTGCAGGGAATGCAAAAAGGCTGCTTTTGTTTCTCAAACCAGACACAAAAAAAACTTTGCTCTTGATTTTATATTATTTTTCACACCTTTCACATTTGTCTTTGTTGCTGCATAATTGCCTAACTCTATGTGGTAAGAAATTGACAAAATGAGGCTAGCTTATAAAATATTTCTTTAGAATTTGAAAGTTAGCTGCTCTTGAATCTCAGTCAAACAGCTGACCAACCCCCCGCCTCCAGTTGAGACATTAGAAACTTCGGGGCAAAGTTATTCTAAACAGATTTAATAAGTTCAGCAGATAAGCTGTACTTGGTACATTCGCACTGCCTTTGATTTTCTTTCCCGTTTCTTTTTTGATCTACCTTTATTGTTTATTTGATTTTTTTTTTCTCTGAGTTTTGGTGTTTTATTCATGTGCTGTCTTGATCTCAGATTCTGTCCTCTTACATTTCATCTTTTACAATGCATTCTAAAGAAAGTTAACATTTTGAAAAAAGAAGATGAAATAGTTGAAATAAAATAACTCCATCAATACAAATATTAACACTAACTGTAAAACTGTGTATGGGCTCATGAGTGCAGCGCTGATCTTGGCAGGCAGGAAACACCATTTGGAGAGGGGAACTGACATAATCCTGTCATTCAGCTAATAGCATGATTAAATGTGGTTTAATGAAACCTGTTAACAAGAAAGTCAGAGAGTGAAATGTGGAAAAAACAGTGAAAAACTAAAATCGGGAAATTACATTTGAGAAGGAAGTTATCTATCACACTACATCTGTCATGGTGCATAAAACAATATCCATCAAAGTGGGTGTCAACTCTTTAAAAAAGTAGAGAATGAAATTTATGTTGCACAAATATCCAACAAAAACACAACTGGTTTGTTGGACATAGATTTCTAATTTAGAGTATTTTGAATCTCCTTCCAACGTTAACAGTAAAGTCTGGTTCACACAGCATTTTAACAGTGTCGTGAGAATTTCAGACCACACACAGCAAAAAAAAAAAAAACAGACTCCTACCGTGTGTGGTGTCTCATCATGCCATGTGGCCGCACATCACACACGGAGCAATTTCACTTGCCACAGAGAGTTTTCCCAAAAAAACTCAGAAATCTGTGTGACTTCTGGTTGAGATCTGTGTGCCGCTGGTTGACAAAAGCCACAAAACCTCAGAAGAAGAAGTTTCCTGTCACCTTGCTTTCTGATTGGCTATGCACTGTAATGAACTGGCTGCATGATTTCATTGCAGTACACCACACATGGAGTGATATCCGGCCAAGACAATCCAACATGTTGGATATCCCCGATTAGCGACCGGACGTCCTTGCAAGCAGACCCGATCGCTCTTAACACACCACACAGGGCAGGAATATTGGTTATGATTAGCTTAATTGGGGCTCGTCGGAAGGAGAAAATTGGGGCTAATAAATAAATAAATACGGCATAAAGACAGGTACATGTTTGAAGACACTCAACTTTTTCTGATAGAGAATCATCTAGATTTTTAATGAGGGAATTTAAACTTTTAAGCAAAAATTGAATAAATAAAAGATCAATTTCAGTTCATCTTTTTTGTTTTGATAAATAATTATTTCCAGAATAGTCAGCTGTGTTCATCTTTTTGCTTTAGCACATTGTCAAAACAACCCTCAATATTCCTGGACCTCCTTTATTTTCCACACTTTTTTTAAAACTGGTTTGCACATAGTTCTCTTTCTCTCTGCTTCTTTTACATTTTAGAAAATGTTTTTAACAGATCCCAACAAATCTCTGAAAATGATCCATTCAAGTCTAATATTTAGTCCGAGAAGATACGCATGCAGTCATTAACAGTGTGCATCTTATTTGGCTGTCATTTACAGTGTTGTTGTTCCTCCGGAGTTTTATCTGAAGATGCTCTGCTGCCGTGCTCCCTGAATTACTTATCTGGATCACAAAAGTAAAAGCGTGTCCTTCACACACACCAGGTCCTTAACCTGCAGCTACTGGCAATGGAGGTGCTCAGCAGCCAACAGATTACACAGATTGCACTAATTCTTTGGCAAGGATGCAAACATCTTGTTCTACTTTAGTCTGTGAAGCAATTTGTCATACACAGTGTGGTTTGTTCCTTCAGGGAAAAGCAAACAAGTTGGTTGACAGAAACACATTTAAAAACCTTAAAAAATTAAAGGCTAGCCATTAATCCACTCAAACTCAAGTGAAAGTGGGTTTTTACACACTAGTTGTAACGGCTCGACTCTCTAGCTCATGGAGAAGGTTAATGGGTCACTTAAAAGCCTCCTCATTGTTTCTGAATAGAAAAGTAGGAGGCAAACAAGCCTGTCCAGGTGCACGCACACCCAGAGCCAGAAAGACGGAAAACATGGCAACGGAGCCAGAAAGTTGCAAGAGGTGCCCTTCTCTGCTTCTAATGTATCCAGGGGGTGTTTGATTGATTTTGTGCAGAGGAGCTGGTGTCTTAATGTCCTAATGCATTGCTCTGTCACAGAGGGTTGCCTTGGCAAGCTGCCCTTTCCACAGACTGATCTGTCACTCAATTGGATGAGACCAGGGTAAATAAATAAAGAGGGAGGCCAGTAGAGGAGGGCTGTAGGAGGACAAGGGATGGGCAACAAACATTATTACACTGCCAGATAATCATAAAATATCAACACACACACACAGACACATTATTCTCCTATAAAACATGCGCCAAAGTAGTTGTCCTACACGTACAAAGATTATTTCACAATGTTTATTGCATCTCTACTGGATATTGATTTGACAAGGTCAAGCTGGCTTCATTTCAGGCCATGGGCTTCTGTTTTAATTCTTTGAATTGCTGTTCCTTCGAAATCAATTAGTTTAGACAGAATTTTCATGTACTTTTACTGTTGTTGAATGTCTGAATGTCTTCTACTTTTCCGTAATTGTAGATCGACGTCCTCGTCTTTCTCTCCATCTTCTGAGTTGTTTTTCTGAATTTACAAGAAAATTTAATAATGAGATACATGAACAAGAGAGGACATTTAATATTTAGCCTCAATAAAAATAAAACCCACGTAAAATGTGAGGCTGTTGGTGAAAAATGATGATTGGGTTCAAAAGCAAACTGTTTTTTTTTTTTTTCTCAAAGTAGATCTTTTAAACAAAATGTGAAATACTTACGTTATAAATAACAAACGCTCAGAGTGACACAACTTTTGTTTTTTGTTTGGTGTTTGTAATGCATCATTTAAAGTTTACAAGTTCTGTTGCATCTTTTGTTCATGTCTCATTACACACATTGTGTGTATTTGCCAAAAGAGAGACATACAGTGTCTACGTTAACAGAAACTAGGATGTTTCACACAAGTCAACATTTAAATGCATAACCTAATGGTACAATATTATTATATGATATAATATATGTTACAATATGATACGATATGATATTATACAATGTGATATACATCACAATACAACGTGATTCTATTAAACATAATACTTTCTTGTAGTCTTGGGACATTTTCTTGAAGTGTCTGCTATACCAAAACTTACCTTCACAAAAGATCCATATTTAAATTGAATTACTATTAAAAGACGTTTCTGATTTACAAAAAGATTATATTGAAAAGTAGAAACAAAACTGGATAACTGTGTCTTCTTTTACGAGCCACAATACACAAGTCAACCCATTAATAAAGCATCACAGCGTTCTCCTTATAAAATCCGTGCTGTGGTTGGTTAATGAACTATAAGAACTTTGTGTGAAGCATGTGACCTCTTGTGATGGTGTTTTGGATGTCTTTGGAAATATCATCCACTAAGATTTGTATTGGATCAAAAACATTAGTCTAATTTGTTTGTCATATTTGGTTTTGATATACTTTTCAAGATTTTGTTAAACTTTACTGTGAACATCATCTTTTCCAAATAGTTGTGACATAGAGTGATCAAAAAATTTATTTTTTATTGAAAAAGCAAACAAACAATAAATTAGCTGGAAAAAAACAAATTCAAAATTTAAATATACTCTATTCTACAAGCACAATCTCCAGTAAAAATATGAATGACACCATCTAAAAAAAAACATTTATATAATTTTTTGTGAGCATTAAAAAAGGTTTTAATATGGAATCAGAAACAAATGGCTGAGGCAGCACAGTCATCTCTGTGATTGTTACAAGACTGATTTTAGATCCAGATTTCATTAACATATTTTATTCTCATGGATCACATATTAATAAACTGCAGATTAGGAAAAAAACTAATTTAAACATTCTGAAAGATGTTTTCAAATGGGGCAAACAGTTAATTATTCCCTCTTTCAGGCTGATCAATAGCACCATGAAAGATAATCATGTTTCTGTTTGTTTTTAAAGAAAGTTTAGTTGGTTTTACTTTCACAGGAGTTTTGGGGGTATTTCTTTCTTCACATCAAAAGACCTGCAAAAACAAGCAAAAAAAAAAAACATAAAAGAGATGGCTGTGATATAAAAGATACTAGCAGACTGTAAAACCTGGCAACTTAACAATGACAGAAAAAAATCCTCAAAGTGCCAATCGCTGTCTCCTGAGAAATCACCGAAGTGAAGTATATTTGTTGCCAAGAAATTGTAATTTGCAGCTTTAGCGGGGTGGTAAAATGTAATGACCCGAGGTGAGGCGAAATGAAAAAGAGAACGGAAAGAAAGATGCAGGAATTAGCCTGCATAGAGAAGTATCTGCATCCTCCTGCATCCCACTGCACTACATAAAGATAAATAATCATTTATGTGGAAACAAAAGTGCGGTCAGAGATCTGCAGACACACAAACATACACAGTATGTTCATGCTGAGTTTCTGATGGGATAAAACAGACATTGGCTCCTTCTGTTGCCACATCCCTCCAGTCTGACCTGCACTTCTGCCCTTTGCTGTAAACTCTATTGCGCTTGTAGAAACACAGTCAGGAGGTTTAATTCTACCTCAAACAACACACACACTTGACTGCTCTCACTGATACTGGAGGAAAACCAAATAAAACATTTTAGAGCAAATGGCAAAGTCATAAAGAGTAAAATGCATGATGCTGTTCACGCTTTACTGTGATGGTGAAACAAACTCTGAATTTCAACTTGTGATCAGGACATCCTTTAATGACTCTTTCTTTTTCCGCTGTTTAATCCTTTAGACTTGCACCAGTGAGGTAAGTATTGTGACACATGTCAGAAATAAAAAAAAAGATTTCTCCTGCTGGTGTTTCTACTTCAAACTTGTTCTGGAGAAAGTGTCTTCCCCTTCAGGTGTCAATATGACTGGAACTTCAAAGCAAACTGTACTGCAATGGATTATAACAATATGTTGACAAGAACCCCAACGTGTTTATACGTGTGCATCCATGCATTTTGTGTCAAAGTGTGAAGGAAACGTGCTTTTCTTCTCTCCTTTGATTCATACAGACACTGTCTTTACTCTGTCAGCAGCTGCCAAAGAAAACTAGTTTTGCAGGGACAAGTGCCAGTTGTTATGGAGCATCTGGAGACTGACATTAATGCCTCTTTATATAGGACTCAGAATGCAAACCATAGTGTCTTTCACTCTCACTGTGCTGGAAGCTTGGATGAACATGTTACTTTCTCCTTGACAGAGTAAATCATGTTTGGATTTCTGTCCCATTTTAGAAACAAAGTGAAATGCTTAAACATTTCAACACTTGAATGATAAGACAAAGTACTTAAAGCAGCAATGCAGAGTTTTTTTTTCAGAGGGCGCCACTGAGGCGAATAATATGTGTACCTTTTTAAAGCTGGATTCATACTAACGCAAAGGCAAATGTGCTCCCACACGGCGGCGTACTGACGGAGACAGTTTGCGTTCATTCTATCCCGACCCTGTTGCAAAGAAATTCTCCTCCAGGACAGCAGGAGGCGCGTTCCTTATTTAGAGGTCTCTCTGTGCTTTATGTGTGGTTCCAACCATAAGAGGAACAAATAAAAAGAAGGGACTTTACGGACACCGGCATCGCCACTGCTGCCCTTCAGACCTCTTTTAATGCGGACAAATTTGTCTTCAAGACTGTCAACACTCGCGCTGTTTACTAAAGGGAAGCTACAATGGGCCGGAAATGATGTTGGGTTGTTTGGCTGACCAATCACAGACGTGCGTCATCCGACACGGCTGTCAGAAAGGTAGAAAGTAGTGCGTGACTCCAACCGGCCATCCGAGGTTGGAGAGCCCATACGACGTCGTATCATGGCGGTGCGCGTCTCCGACACGTCGGAGCTGCATTAGTATGAATCCAGCTCAAGTCCCGCACCTCTGTGTCCGTAATATGATGGCAATGAGCATAAGCGTCACCTTTGTTACGATGGACACTTCAAGGGAAAGTTATATTTACACTACTTATATGTTTATTTATTGTTTATTTTAATTGTTTCAGTTTCCTATGTGTTCACAGAGCTGTAAACAACTTGTAAATGACAGCCAGCCGTGGTTCTTCCGGATATGTGCGCATGCACGCTTGGTTTATTGACAGGTGCATTATGGATATAGAACGCTATTGGCTAGTTAAAATTGCATGTGCCTCTATGGGTGTGGGGTGGGGCTTTGAAGGAGAAAAAATATGATGTTTTTCGTACATTTTATTACAGAACCGGAATGGAATTAAAAAAAAAAAATCATCCATAGCTCCTGAAAAGGGTAAAACTCTAGATTGTAGCTTTATTGCTCAATGATAACCTTATACCACTTCATTATTACCTGCTGATTACTAATCTTGTGTTTTTGTTAATTTATGCTCGCTGTTGTTTTGAGTGGTAAATAATTTCAGAAGCTTTTCTTTGTTCTTACCTTTCCATTAGCTATCTCTTTTTTAGAGTAATAAATAGCATGCAGACAATCAAGAAAAAAATTACCCCCTAGAACACTAACGTTGAAATTCGTTGTTAATAATTTGAACATGAATTCACAGTTCTTCACCTTTATTCGCCAAGAAAAAAAAGGTGAAGAAAGGTGAAAAAATTGTAAAGAAATTTTAAAAATAGTAACTGCTGGTTTTATTGTTTCTTCACCTTTTTTTCACCATCACCCCGTACAATATCCCAGATAAAATACAGTTTTGAATTTATTTAAAATTACACACAATAAAAATCTCATGACAAGGATTGTGTGGGTGAAAGTCACCTGACATTAGGATAATAAAGTTTTTGTTTATTTCTTATCAAGTCTGGTGTAGAACAAGTTTGATTCAGAAAGATTCATCTTGACACGTTTCAGGTATTTTTTAGGAATGTTCAGTCTACAGTAGATCTTTGCACAGTCGCTCTCCTGAAGCAGGAAATTGTTACATTTCTGGTAAATGTAGAGGATACGATCAAATTCTTCATTCTTTTTACGATATTTATGTTCCATCCAAACAGATAATGAACTACTGATTAAAGGTCTTGTTTTAATTAGGACACCATGATAATATTTGGCTCTAAACATTTCAGTATAATCTTCCTCTGCCAGATGGACAGAATTTATTTGTTTGCAATTCTTGTAAAATGGTTGTAGCATCTCTTAGAATATAAACCTACCATGCATAGCATACTAAACTGCATCATCAGCCTTTACATGGATCTTTTACAGTTCATCTGATCATTGTAAACAAACATTATGAGAAGGGCTCGGCCACTGGGTTTGTATTTGTTTTGTTTTTGTGTCAGGTTAGTCCGTCTGCCCACTGAGAGTTACGGCCTGAAGCTATTTCGTTTTGCTGATACTGTTGTTGTTAAAATCTTGTTGATATTCAATCATGTGCCGGCGCAATGAGTGAGAGTTGTGAGAAGCAATCTTCAGTCCTCTGGCCGTTACGCCAACCATGCTTCTACACTTTAGTGTGACCCGTCATCTTTCAACTTCGGTCGCACAACACTCGCCTGCTTGAAGTGTTAATGGCCAAAAATGGAGGTCATATCACGCAGGGTCATTATCTGCGAAGGCACATTAGTCGATTATCTCTGCAGCTGCTCTTTGTGGGTCACTGCAGTCCACTGCTAGAGCCGTCTGTGAGAGAAGAATAACCCAGCTCTTTCATGCAGTTGGGCTCATCTATAATATGAACACCCACACACAAGTAAATGTCATCACAAGCTCGGAGTTATCACAAACAAACTGGAGTTTTTCTTGAATCCCGACTCTAATTCTTACATAATGGAATGAGGTAGAATCAGAAATAAGATGACACAAAAGACTGAAGAATTTCTTTCACTGTATCTTTTTCCTCAGCCTCATCAGTCCAGACACTAATTAAGAGTAATTGGTAGTCACTGGGGAAACAGGCAGGCTCAAAAACCTTAATTAATGAGTGGACCCATGATGTCCAAGCATAGCAACTTTCTAAGCACCTGCTTAGCACAAGGCAGCATATTAACCTTCTGCTGCTTGCAGGTCTCGGTCTACAGATATCCAGCAGAATCGTTAACTCGCTGCTGCAACCTTTGATTAGCAGTGAGATCTGAACTGAGAGCGCCACGCTCACATTGATCAGTTGATAAATAGCTTTGTCTTTTCCATAGAAAAGACATCATCACGTCAGTAATGTGAGAGTTTACCTTCTTGAATATGGTCATATTTGTAATAGATTTTTATTGCATTTTTGCATGTTTTGTAAATATGAGTAAATGTATCCAGAATCGTCTGTGTAATGTTTCTGTCATTTATACTATTTTGTCATTGTAATGGTTAATTAGTTGTCCTTGTAATTCCAATTCTGCAAAGTATACACTGCATTAATGAGACCATGCAAATATTTTCTCTTTATTATTCATAGTGAGATTATGGGCAAATGATGTTAGGCAAAACAAGAAGCAGACCTACAGACATCAATGAGAAACCTAAAATCCTCATTAGTTTGACAGGTTCAACCTGATGGTGCAAGGACACTGTTCTCTGGCTCCATGATGTTTTATTATATTCAACTTGTTGTCCTTATTCAAGAACACTTTCCTTTACTCTATTATTTTTAACATTTATATTTTCAGTCATTATTTTAAAAAGTTTAGATTTATGTTTCAATTTTGAATAAGAAAGATTCAAGATTCTTTATTTGTCACATTCATAGTTATACAGGTACAACACAGTGAAATGTATCCTGAACTGCTCCTACTTTGTGCAAATAACAAAGGAAACAAAAGAAATAGTGTATAAAAAAATAGAAACAATGAAAAAATATTTCTTAAAAAAATGTGCAAAGTAGTACAAAATGTAAACAGAATAATAATAATAATAAACACTGAGCGTATATGCTATAGGATAAAAAAAAAGGTGTTCAAAAACAGTTATTATTTTAGGCTTCTGAGGTCTTACCTATTCCAGATATCAAGAGAAAATGACACATTTAAACTGAAGTAAAGCTCAGCTCTCAGGAGCACATTTAAAATATTCAGTCTCATCACAAGGACCTCTTTTGTTAGTCTTACAGATCTCCATCCCTGCTTCTCAAATGATGAGATTTGTTGCTTCTCTGATATCAAGTTAGGGCTAATGCGAGACCCTTGGTGGGTGGAGTGATGCAGAAGCAACCAAGGTCAGGAACAAGAGTAAGAATTGACAGCATCAGTGTTCATCCTGCTGTGATATCTGGGTCTGACAGACTGCTAAGTCAGAGGGAGCCCCCCCCCCTCTCCCTTCAGCTCATTTAGAACAATATTACAACAGTCCATGTTGAGGGGGCACCTGCTGAGACAACCTCCTTCTGACACGAACATAAAAAAGTAACACACTGAACAGATTCAGCAATAAAGTATTTTATATTGTGCTACACGGCCGAACAATAAAAAGTTAATCAGGAAAGTAGATTTTAGACCTTTAAAAATAACATTTTTTACCTCGCTGAATGATAGAATGTTTGTTTAAACTCATCTGCATCTTTCTTAAATTTAGATTTTAAGAATTTAGCTCTAAGTGTGAGTCCGCTTTAGCTCATGTTGTATTCAAAAGCAACTTACGTATGTGTCTCATAGGTTCAATCAGTTACTATATGTTAAGTAGTCTAATGCTAAGTTAAACTCATCATCCACTAGTTTAGGGGCAACTTCAAATTTAATGAGTGACTGAACCACTTTCATTAAAAAAGATGGAACAAGCAAACATGCTCATTTCTCACTTCATCATAATCCCCACTGCCTTGATGTTGTGTCTGATTTTACTTCAAATGTAAACTATTTTATTTTTTTTTGATTTTGTTGATGGTGAATGGCACTTTGTATAAAATACTATATCTGGTGCCACTGTTAGGTTTTGGGTTTTGTTTATTTATTTATGATTTTTTGTAGTATTTTTATTCCAGATATTTATCTGTGATTTTGTGTTTTCTCCTAGTTCCTCGTGTCCCCATGTTTAGTCTGGTGTTGTATCATTCCCTGTCTTTAGGTTCAGCTTTTATTTTGTCCTTGTACTGGTTTCCTGTTTTGTTTTTATTTTTGGTAATGTTTGTACTTCCTGTTTTCTCCGCTTTATTCGTACGTCGTGTTTACTTCCTGTATTAGTTCCGGTGTGTTTTCTCTTAGTGTTCTCCGTATCACTCGTTCTCCCTCAGTAGTTTTTAGTTAGTAATTAGTTGTGTTCTGTATTTAAGTCTCGTGTGTGTGTCACTCACTTGTCATTTTGTTGTTTGTTTTGTTCGTGTCGGGATTGTGTATGGATTATTGTTTTGTGGATTACTTGTGTTCATTTCCCGCTGTCTCTGGTTCCTCCATTTATCCTCATCTCCATGTAACTTTTTGTTTTTCTGCCCCATCAGCTGTTTTGTTCTCATTAACTTTTAGTTTTATCAGATCTTATGTTGTGTCGCTTTTCTGCATTTGGGTCCACTATAACCACCTCAATAACATAACAACCCTGTGTGAGAAACATCACCCCACCACTATCAACAAAGCAACATGGAGTCAGGAGAACTCTTTGAGAACCTTGGAAAACCCCTGTCTCTCAACTGTATCAACTGTTGGATGTGGAAATGCAACCTGACACCAGATTACACAAAAAGCTAGTCATGCATCAGCTTTGAACAGAAAAAAAGTTTGTTTTGAACAAATCAAAAGCAATTGAACAGTTGTTCTGTGGTGAGACAAGTCCAGTTTTCAGAAACCATGAACGTCTGGATTCATGTGCCAAAGAGGAGAAAGACCACCCAGGTGGTTAATGTTAAAAGATGCAACAGCTAGAGTATGAAGACAGTATAAATGGATGCATCGGTGCATTTATGAGAGACATGCATATTGTGTATGGTGTACATTGCAACAGTGTCTATTTTTTTATGTGTTTGGTCCACTTCTATCTCAGTCACCCAAACCTCAACACTTCATGAAGAGCAGTTAAAATCCTGTTTTCATTAAATAAAAAAACAACTTATGAATAAATTATAAGTAATAATGATTTTTTACAATAGTAAACATTTGTCTCTTTAAAACTGAGTGTTTCACTGGCACAAAATATCGTTTCTTATACATTTTATAAACACGTAAAGGAGAAATCCGAGAACATTTTGTTCATCCAGTGAATGTTAAAACCAACTGTAAAATTACAGACTAAGGTTATTGATGCATATAAGAAAACTAACACACTTTCAGAAAAATAATGTGTTTACATACCTTTAAATTCCATAACAGCTGCTAGAGGCAACAAATGTAAAAAAAACAAAAAAACTGTCATAATTCATTTCATAAATATGCGTGAAAATGTCTGTGTTCATGTGTATAGGAAACCAGTGCCACAGGACTTTTCATCTGAAATTAAAAGAATTGTGGTTGCCTCTTTGACAGATTTCCAGCTCTGTACTGCAGTTTGAGCACAAGTGTGTTTGCACTGCATGATATTTGATTTATTACCTAGCATCTGCCTGTTGGTCTAATTGTAGGAAATGAAAGCATGCTGTTATAATTGAGAAGACATCAGTCAGCTGTTTGTTGAGTTGTGCATTTACACATGCACTTATCAGTCTGAAAACAAGCTGAACAACAACCCTCAGTCTGTAAGAGTTGTGTCTGAAAACACTCCCCCTCATTCCTGCTTTTGGTCATTGTATACATCTGTTACAGTTCTGTGAATGTGCAGATCTAATTTAAAGCAACGTCTGAGTCAAGCCTAAAAATTACCTACAGTAAAAGCATAAGCTTAAAAAGCTGACTTTCATATTTATTTTGAGAATATTCACATTCCAACCAAGTACTAACATGTAAAATGCTCTTTTTCCAGGGCAAAAAATATAATTGGACAAGTGACTCATAAGCTGTTCTAGCTGCACCGGACCAAACTGTATATTCCTGACAGTATTTGACTGTAACGCTGTTTTTACACATACTGTATAACACACACGGCAAAACAGTGGAAGGTAGCTGTCAGGCTAACAGTCAAGCATGATGGGACGTGATGACCTGCAACAGGTGGGGAATAAAACTGCGAGCTACTACGGATAGAGGCTAGCGATCGTGTCTGACCTCGATATAAGGAAGCAAGCGTGGTGAGGTGCAGAGGTCTGTGTTGTCAGATAGCTGTAGATGAGATGTGGCACACTTCAGCTGCTTGTTGAACACTGCAGGGGGCAGTGAGGACCTTAAAAATAACAGACTCTGGCCTTTGATTGACAAGTTTTAACAAAGATAGTAGGTGGTTTTAAACTGAGGGGAAAAACAAGAACTGGCGTAAAAGAACGGTGAGAGCAGGAGGTCAAATGTGCTCAGAGGATTATAAAACAACAGCAGGCTACACGTCTCAGACTTCTTCAGTAACCACAGCATCATTAAATGATATTTTGAACCAGAAAAAAAGACAAGGATAGAGCAACAACACCAGTTTATGTCACTCCAGACAAATTGACATTAATTTTATGAATTACTTTGATATCTGAGTGGCTATTATCCTCCCGTCCTTCTCACGGTGCACATGGAGGCAGGATTAGGATAGCATTAGCATGTGAAAATGCCAGTGCCGTGAGCACACAGGGAAGAAAGCATATAGATTTAAACAATGGGAGGGGGAGTAAAATACAAGGGATTGAATGTGACCTTGTGAGCAGAGCTGATGCAAGAAAAGACAACAGGCAAGATTCAGGAGAGAGTTTTTGAAAGGTTAGAAGAATAAGAGAGGAGTTGTAAAATATTTGGAATTAGAGGTTGCACTCCAAGAGAAGTGTATAAGATCTAAAGTTTACTGCAGCTTTTTTTGGTGTTTGTTCAGTTGAAGGGAAAGATGTCATACCATCGCTCATTAAACATAAAACTAACCCAAGACAGACAAAATTGTTCACAGTCAAGAAAGGGTGCTGTCTCATCAAAGAAAACATCTTTTCTTTTCTGTTTGGCACAGCAAGTCATCTGTCTCTATCTGTCCTCTGCATCCTCTTCCTCACACCAACTAACTTCATGTCCTTTGTGTCACTACATCCATATATGTCCCCTTTGGTCTTCCTCTAGACCAGGGGTGTCCAACTCCAGGCCTCAAGGGCCAATATCCAGCATGTTTTAGATGTTCCTCTGCTTCAACACACCTGATGCAGATGAATGGGTCATTATCAGTCTTCTGCTGGACTTGCTGAGATGTTGCAGATTGGAATCAGGTGTGTTGAAGAAGGAAAGCATCTAAAACATGCAGGATAGTGGCCCTCGAGGCCTGACTTTGGGCACCCCTGCTCTAGACCTCCTGTCTGGTAGTTCCCACATCAGCATCTTCCAAGAAAACACCTGAACATGCTAAACCTGCACTTACATTTAACCTTATGTACTCAGTGATTTAACCCTTCATGAATGAATTATGGCATCCTTACACTGTATTAAATATTTTTATTTATCTTCAGGCATGAAACATACAACTTTGAACCTGATATTCATTTTTTAAACATACTTTTCAATAACCAAACATGAAAAATAAGCCACCTTTTATAACTTTTCACTGTAGTGAGCGCTGTATATGAAAAGGTTTGACTAGAACATCTAAAGAACATGCCAGGGTTTCTTTCTGTGGTAGAGATGTAAAGGTTGACTGGTTTGTATTGATTGACGGACACACAAACATATGATGTAGATGGATCTGGGGATCAGCTGCGTGCCGATGTAGTTTGGGATTGTTTTCAGTTAAAGCTTTTTGCTAAATTATCAGCAAAGTGAAATGCACACACACACAAAAAAAAAAAAAAACTTCAGGTCTAAGAATTTTCTGTTTTTTTGTTTTTTTTTACAGCCCTTACAGACAGAAACAACTATTAGAGGTGTGAACTGGTTGTAACTTCTGTGCAACAGTAAATTGTTTTCAATCCACTGACTTTCACAATTGTTTTTGCAGCTGTTCATAATGACAAAATAAAACCTTTTACACACTGGTCTCTTACATCCTTTTAGTTTGTAAGTCTTGTCAGATCATTTTATGACAAAAGGCAAACGTGTCACAGAGACAAAGAACAAGGCAAATCAAATGCCAGTACAAAGTAAGTACAGTTTCATCATTTGTAATGTAGGAAAACCAGCAGCTGGATACAAAATCTGTATTTATTTGTTTTTGTTTGTTTGTTTGTTTGTTTTATTTAAATTCTGAAAAAGTAAAAGAACATCGAACGCATCGTAAGTCAAGACAAAAGGAAACTGGATATTCTGGAAACATTTTAACAAACCTCTTTAAATGTATTTTTACTGTTGGCTTGGGATGATAAATTATACCCATTTCGAGATCTGGTTTTTTCCCTTTAGCCAAATACTCCATCATATTTTTAGTCTTTTTTTTTTTTTGCTTGTAGCTTGCAGGAATCAGTATATCTTATGGTGGCTCCTTGTGACAGAAACCTTCTCTGTCCTTGAATGTTGATTGTACCACAACTCCAATCTAAACACTATTTAGTTCCTGCCAGAAAGCCTTTTAGCCTATTAATGTTTGAACCCTTTTTACCCCCTTTCCTTTTTAGATCCTTCCATCTTTGACATTGTTTCTCCTCTTCAGTTCTCAGCCTGCTTGTGAGACACTGGTTATTAGTCAGATTAAGGTTCCAATTTGGCTTGGAGACATGGCTAATTATGAGGCTTTCTGTAGCTTAAAGCTCAGAGGATTCACATGTGTATATGTGTGTGTGTATATCTATATCTATCTATATATATATATATATATATATATATATATATGGGAAGTCATTTATAACAGCACAACCATTCTTGCGGGTGGCGTAGTCTGGAGGAAGGGAGATCCCCCTTTGTTCGAAGGACCGAGGGTTTGATCTCCGGGGGCCGGCAGGCTACGTCGAAGTATCCTTGGGCAAAATACTCAACCCGCCACTGCCCCCCCCCGGGTTGGCTGTAGTCTGTCGGAAAGGAGGTCATCCTCCGATCGGGAAAACAAGAGCTTGATCCCGAGTCCTGGCAAGAGGCTACGTGTTGAAGTATCCTTGGGCAAGATACTGAACCCCGCACCTGGCCCCCCGGGCACTGTTCAAGATGGCTGCCCTCTGCTCCTCATCTCACGGTGAGGATGGGTAAAATGCAGAGCCAAATTTCCCCATGAGGGATTAACACAGGAAAAATATTATATTATTATTATATTATTGAAAAAAATACTAATAAAAAAACACAGGCTTACATTAGCATTAATCTTGAACTATTCACATGTATGAATGTGTATTTGTTTCTATTACTGATTTTTTATTTTTTAAGATGGTTTTTAATGCAGATTTTGTTTGTTCTGGATTATAGTTAAAAACTTCTAGACAGGTGGTACAACAAGTCATGAAGCAGGTGTTTTCCGCTGATAGACAGATTTTGGTATAAATTCTCTACTTTTTAAAAAAAACAAAAAATTATTGCTGTAATCTTTTTTTGTTTGGGGGAGATTTTGAAAAAACACGTGAACATTTGCAAAACCAAGTTTATTCACAAACCTGTGATTTGCGTTGACTTTGTTCCCTTATTACATTTAGAATAGATAATTCTTTTATTGCCTTTCTTATAAGTGTTTTAAATGGATGCCCAAATCTGTTGTCTGTCTCCACACCTCAGTCAATTTCAATGCTTAGATAAAGGTGGAATAAATAATTGGATTCCCACTGCAAAGTAACAAATTACAACTTAAAAACAAAACAACCATTGCAAGAAAAGAAACAGCATAAGTGATGAGACGTCTCCCGAGAAAAAGCATCAATAAATCAGTCACTAAAAAACAAATAACATGAAGTGAGTGACACTTGCCTTGTCAGCAAACTGAGCCATCATGGAGTCATTTTGTTACACCTTCATATCTTTCATCTCCTCTGTAAATTAGATACGAGGAGTGCACTTAAGTGATAAATAAAAAAATCTATATCTATACGTCAAAATATATTCATACATGAGGAGGTGGGAAAGAAATCAGCAAAGTGAAGGTGCAGACGGTTTTAAAATTCACTGCCACTGAGTAATGATGAAGGATGGTGACACTTTAGCGAAGCAACGAGTCTTTATCCTCACACATCTGTGCAGCTCAATTATTTGTCAGACCTTGTTTTGGTGGGTGTTTGAAATTATTCTCATTCTCTGTTATTTACTCTTGCTGAGCAGCTGCTTTAGTCCTTGTTTTTCCAACGGGGAATAAAAATGCTGAGCCCAGCATGAAAGCAGTGAAGTAACTATAAAGCATTAAAAAGCTTACAATGTGGGTGTTTGCTAAAAGTACAACTGAAAAACCACAGACGGGACGAGCGGAGGTGCCCAAAAGAACCTGTGAATAGTGTAGAACAAATTTGACTAGATGAGAAATGTGATCAGAAACAAAAGGACACAGTGAGGAGTAAATGTTTTGCATTATTCATGTCTGTACTATTATGTTTTGCATTATATTTACTGTTCTTAAACAGTCTGATAGTATAACAACTGAAAACATATTTGTTTCCCTTCTTCAAGCCACTGATGCTATTTTCCTGTTCGAGCTTCACGCCTGACCTTCTATTTTAGCCTGTATTAAATGGGAGAAAAGTGCAAAGACTAATTTCCCTGTGTCAGGTTCAAATGTTTAGATGACATCCACTCGAACCTGAGCAACTCTATGAAAAGCTTGTTTTTTTTGAGTAGGTTGTCTTCTCCAGAAACTGGTTTATTGTTAGCACACAAAAGATTGACAAGAACTCTGAGACATCAGGTTTTATTTACACATTTGTACTGTGAATAAAATAATAAAGGACTCCCGTTCTCTTAGTATTAGCCTATCAGGCCTTACAGGACTACAGTTATAGTTAACTGACAGTTCCAGTTCCTACACAAATCAACAATAACCAGGTGTAGAAATACAAATGAAGATTTGAGAGATCCACAAACCTCAGTAAATTTAGATGTTCAAAATTGCTGCTTATGTGAAGTTTTCATAACAAGCGGTTAGCCACCCGAAAGCAAACTCCAGACAACAGGACAAGGTAAGACATGTTGATTAAAAACTTGATTCTGGTGCAGGAAACAATAGAGTCTGCAGAGGATTCGGTTGCAGAGGAGAGATGAGGGTTAGGTTTAATATTGATCACTGAAAAGCGAAGTGACGAGGATGGGGGTGTAATGGAACCAAGGATCCAATCCAGAGATTCAGGTGGGTCCATTTGGAGGGCAAGGCAGGTAAATGACTTGGATGTGTTGGAAAGATTTAAAGACCTTCTAGAAACAGAAACAGAAACTGGTGAAGGTTTTCATAGTTATCTGAGAAGGATGGTGAAAAGAAAACTGGAGTTTTTCCTGGATTCTTGAAGAGGCTTTTCTTTAAATGAGAAGACACATGTGACGCACCACAGCAAAACTGTGAACACATCAGTCTCACATGAAGTCCTGTAAACTGCAAAAATGTTTTTTTCATTGTAGCTTATATGGTGTAATTACCACATGTGATAAGTAGGTAAATACAGAGGAAGTACTGCTGGTTTTACTAAGAAAACCTCCACTATTACCCATCAACTCAATTAGGTTGTGACCAGTTTAGATTTGTAATAACTAAAATTAAAATAGTACCTTCCAACAAATTACCTTTTCCTATATGTCTTTCAGTTTTTTTAAGCATTTACCTTGTACTTGATCAGCTATCTTCAGGAAAACAATATCATTTGAGAATAGAGACATTCCAATATGTTGACAAAGTCATGTAAAAACAATTAAAACATCCATGTGACTAGATGTTTGAAGTGTGTTGATGCCATCACACCCACAACCACACTCAACACATTTAGTTAATATAGTCTTTTCTCCACTGTTCCAGCTCATTTAGGTCTTCACCCTGTCTCTTTCCTCCTGTAGAGCAGAGGTCTAGTGAGACATGGGGAGAAAGGAGATTAGTGTCTGTTTGCTTCATTTCAGTACCTCAGAAGAATCACTGGTTAATCCAAGCCTAGACTGCCTGGATGCTTCTGATCTGTTTGCTCTCAGAGCCTGTGACAGTGGGCCACAATTGTGCCAAAGAGATTCCTCCGAAACAGCCAAATAAGAGGCTTTGTCTTCACACATAGTCCTAATTTCTTCTGAATCCAGATGTCTCGTATTCTGAGGTCTAAGCAACTCGGCTATGGAGGGTTAAAACCTCAGAAGCAGCACGACTAGATTATTGTTTCAGTTTTATTTTCTTTATCCAATTTAAGGCACATGAGAAGATGTGTTCCTGATAACTCACAGAGAGAGAAGCCTCGTTCCAAAGATACTTGGCAGTTGTTCGGAGGAACCGTCTGTCCTCATCAATCATATGCAAAGATTAACCACGAGAACAAACTGAGACTTACAGACTCTGTTTTTACTGTGTCAAACCACTTAAATAACTGTTTGAATTCAAAGTGATAACAGTGTAAAAAGGGAATTTTGACACAGACAGATTGAAAGGTCTGTTAATCAGTGTTTCCTGATGTTTTTTAGATATAAAATGTTTCATATTACTGGTTAATACTTAAGAAATAACCACAAAGTCCTGAAATTTGTATGAAATGGCCACTTTAAGCTCTACCTGCATCTGGGTCATTTTTCTCAACACACAAATCTTAACTGAAGATGGCAACAAAAAAAAAAATCATGGACAATTAAAAAAATAATAATCTTGTTTCATTGTTCATTTTCTTTCAAATCAAAGCTGGAGAATTTACACCACTATTTTGAATGAGCCAATCCTGGATGAATTAATAGTAGTGGGTGGAAAAGTGTTTTTGTTATTGTTGGAGTTTGAAGATTTTTTTTTTTTTTTATTTAGTTCAATTCTGCAAAACAATTTTACTAAAACCACCTACTGCTGCCACAGTAAACCTCTCACACACCAGCCCTTCAATTAAAAAAATACAATTTGTACCATGAAAGGAAAAACTCAATATTCACAATCACTGCACAATGTTACCGATAACTTGAAAAATGCCCCCCTTTTCACGACAAGTATTGGAGAACAGCGTTAGCATAGAGACTTTTTAACAGTTCAAAGGTTTTAAATTCAGTTTTTTATAGTTCAAAATTTGTGCTTGAAAAACCAGAAGTGCAGAAACTCTCTTTAGTAAAGTCACTTGGCAGAACACAAAGCAGCACAGGACTGTCACCAGTGTCAAGGCTCTCAGTTTTTGGACTGAGCCTGTTGTGTATCATGGCAGAAACTCTGAACAGTGTTAAAAACCTTGAATTTCTTCCCACTTTCAGACTGTGGTGTTCTATTTACCAAGTCTTTTCTTACAAAACCTGTGCTTTAGATTAAACATAAATATTCCACTCTAACAAGTCTTACCTTGGAGCTTGTGTTGCAAGGTTTGTTTATACTGATCTTTAAACCTCAGTTCAGAATTCAATGCAAACCAATTAGTCTTGCTCTTGTATGCAGTTCAGCTATTCTTCATAAACTTGTAAGATTTAATCTTTTGAAAGAAACATCATGACAAGAAATAACATCACCTGCTGACCTGATGGTTCAGAGAATCTTGTGTAAAAATGTTTAAGTGGAAACTTCTTTACATTTTCTTTGTCTCTTAATTTGCTTTATGCTTTTGGATGTGTGCGTGTAGGTTCCTGTATTTGTTTGCAGTTAGAACATTTTTGTTGTTCCTAATTGGGTTAAGTGGATGTGAGAATCTTAGGACTGGAACATGCTATTTATTCATCTGTTTTCTTTTTAGTTTTTTCTTAGAAGAAAAGTGTCTCACGTCACTAGCAAGCTTGAGAGTAGCCAGCGTTTTCTCTTTTAGCACACAAATCTGAAAAGTGGTGAGAGGCCTACAGGCTGATGAACGGGCCATAACTCACAGGCTGCTCTGTGGCTGGACTGGGACCTTGTTTAATAGCAGAACTGTTAGCAATTTCCTACCATTTATGTGCTTGTTGCAATCTTTAGTGGTTTCAGTCAATAAAGTTGAAACTGGCTGACTTATTTATTTTTTGTCTAGCTCTAAAGGGTGTGAAACCTCTTTTTAGATAGAAGGTTTATTAATCCTTCAGTGGACGAGAGACAAAAATGATGAGCGGAATACAACTTTATCTTTTGTCTCAAATTTGTATCATTTAAAGATCAGTGATAGGATCTAATTGAAAATCTTTATCTTTAATTATCACTAATAAATATCTTGCCTTGTGCCCATTAGAGTTACACACAGTAATGTTTAAACACTCGTCTTCCCACCTGCTGCTCATTTTGTAATCAGGCTCAGTGCACACAGCGTTCAGTCAAATGCTGCCAACTCGACTGTGTTCCCTTTGTGAGTTAGCCACTCATTTAAATCTTTTTTTTTTCCTGCCTGTCCATTACCTGCATGGCACAACCTTGTGCAGGCTGCCTCTCTACTTTTTGGTTGTTTCCTGTCCTGATGTCCTGGTGCTCCTTTGAACACTGCTTCATTAACTGACATTTTAGATCATGCTTTAGCTTTATTTTGAAATTGCATGGTGTATATTTAAAGGGACTTAAGGCAAGATTTGTGAAAAACTACACATGCATTTCCAGTTTATTCAATGCTAATGGGTCATGAAGCATTAAAAACCCAAAATAACGAGGCCATCTGCATATATGTCTGTTGCCTTGGAAACGCTGTGTGCTACATAATGCGCTGCAGTTCGACGTCCGAATTTCCCGCGCAGTTGTAGGGATGTGACGTAAATTGACGCTGCATGCGCGTTGCCGACAGCTCTTGAACAGGAAGTACATGTCCGCCGTGGACTTGGATTCAAACACTGAAGGTATACTTATGGATGTTTCTGCAGCCAGCAAACGACCTGCATCCACTCTCACCCCCCAAAAAAGTGGCACCACGAAGAAAAAAAAGACTTTATCAGCGGCATCTCGTGAGTCTAAAAAAAAATATGACCGAAGCCGGGCAGGCACCCGCATAAATATTGGATATGCGTTCGGTTCATGGAGGGAACTTCAGCTGCATTTGGGAGTGAAAACGGATGCTGACATGGCTCATTTCCTTGTGACCAGGTGAGAAAACATTATAGGTCGTGTTTAGAGCCTGATACAGTATGAAAATGATGAGATCAAATCAAATAACAGAGTGGAGAGACCTGACGTGAAGTATGTTAGCCTCCTCGGTGCAGTGCTGTGAAGACGAACAGTCTGTAAAGTGTCTGTGCGCGCTCCCGTGCCGGCTTGGCTGGTGGCTGCAGTTAGCCACAGCGCCTGTCGCGGCAGCACTGAGTCAGATTTTGTAAAGCTGCCCTAAGTTCCTTTAAAGGTAAAGTGAGATACAGACACTCATTTTTAACACAAACATCCATTTGAGCATAACAAGGATCAAAATATTCATATACAAATTAGAGTTTTAACTTTAGTTTTTGTTCTAGTTTAGTGTTCTATGCCACAAACTGAGCTTTGGGTGTTTAATCACTAGTCTTCATGTTTATTATCAAAGCATATTGTATTGTATCAGATTCTATCATATTATTACTGATTTGTATTCAGTTCAATTAAGTTTTAATTTATAAAGCATCAATTCATAACAAAGGTACAATTCATGTTAAACCAAAATAAAATTCTATGAAAAAAACTTTGAGAATTAATAAAGAATAATTATTATGGATGCACCTATACCGATACTGTTATCGCGTATCAGGGGCTGTTACCGTTCTAATGTACTTGTATTGGTTAGTTAACAGATACCATGAACCGATACTTAAAACATGAAAATTCATCAATAATTTCACATAATTCCTTAAAATTTTTATTTGTTCAAATGGAATTTTGATTTTGTGGTCATTTTTTTTGTTTTTTGATGTAGTTCACAATTATTTATTGTAACAAGCAGAGAAGAATATAAAACCTGTCTTCCAATTCGTTGCAATTTTTTTGTGTGGTAGAAGTATCAGCATTAGTACTTGGTATCGGCAATTACTCAGATCCAAGTATCGATATCGTATCGGTTTGAAAACGTGGTATTGTTGCATCCCTAGTAATTATGTTATAAAAAGCCTATAATTTAAAAGTATTATGGCATTAGTATCATATTGTGTTGTATTTTGTTTTCTTGTATCACATCAAATCATAGTATATTATTCTATACTGTATATATACTGGTTTTGATGTCTGTAGCATCTTTAATCAAGTATTTTCTTTCCAAATTCCTAGAAAAATAATCTTCAACAGGCAAAGCAAAATGCCCAGATTTTCTCTCCAGGATTTCCAAAAGGCTCTGGTCACAACTAAAATTCCTTGAAGCTGAGCAGATCTAAATATTAGTGCATATTATACAGCTGTGACTCCAAACCAATTAAGATGTTGTATTCTTTCAGGGGCAAGGTCAGAGCTTCTGGAGTCTGCATAGACAATCAAAGATTTCTAAATCAATTTACTGCTCTGGAAGCCACATTACAAAATTGAAATGGTCCATTCACGGTAAGAAATTTAATAAGGCTAGCGCAAACTGCACTGAGTAATTTAATTGTTGTTTCATTCAAATGAAGCACTTGCTGTCCCTCTGGGTCTGGCTGATTATCAAAGGGTACTTTCACTCCTTTGGATGTGTGTGTTGGATTAATGGGCTCTCGCTTGAGCTAGACAGTTATTGTGTGTTGGTAATGTATCTTATGTATCTTACTCAAGCGAAACACATGCCCATAGTTTGAGTCTGCAGTGAATTAAAAACGAGGCATCGTCTAAATATTTAGCTTGTAAACAAAACAGTTGCCATCATCTCATTTCTGTTTTAAAAACACAAACATAATTTGAGTTACTGAAGCAGAAATGTTATAAATAACTTATGTGCTGTAACTTGGTTTTATTCCATAGCTTTTTTCTTTGTCTCTCACTCTCCTTTGTCCTTCTAGTCTGACTCTCTAACCCCTCGTCCATCCTTCTCACCGCAGCCCTCTGATCATGTTTAATTCCCCACCTGTTCTCCCCAGATTAACGTCTCCTTGTGTAATCCCATTAAGTGCCTGTGTTTCTGCCTGGTGCTCATTACTCCTCCAGCACCACCAGAGCAGATTCTGACTCAGGCAGTGAGCCCTATGTGGAGCTTCACAGTTTCTCCCCATAGCAATAAAAATGATCCTTTTAACACTTCATAACTCCAGTTGCCCTCCAAACTTCATATCAATATGTCCTAACTTAAGTTATTTGTTATGTTTTTGCTTAAGATGTGGGCAAGGAAATATTCTTGATTAAGTAATGTGTATGAACTATTGATGATTCAGTGACCTCAGATAGTTTGTGGATTTAAACATCTTTTTTTAATGATCAGTATATATGGTTTTGCAAAAAAAACCACTAATTTAGTGAGTTATTTCTGTAAAAAAAATATTTTTTTAATATAATTTTCAATGTGTGTTTTTGGTAGGTTTTAATTTTACTTGTCAGAAAAGGTCCATTTATTTAGAAAAATGTTACATTTTGAGTTTTGCAAACTGAAACCAGTTTTATTTGGGGCTTTTCTCTAAGAAACATCTCAGATTATTTAGTTATTTCAGCTGCAGTCTTAACATGTGTTTGACTTTTTCTTACTTTTTTTAATTAACAATCATTAAACTTGATCACTTTTCATTTTTACTGCTGATTTTCTTCCTTGCTTTGCATGTTTTATATCTTTGCCTATAGAATTTGCCTCAAAGGCAACAATGAAGACGATGAATCGCCGTCATGAACTTGCATCTCCTGCTGATTGTGACTACAGAGAAAAAAATGTAAAACAGCATTTCAAACAGTCCATATAAAGGAAAGATTGTGATGTGATGCCACATCCATGACTTCATTAAACTGCCTTTCGTGAAATACAATAAGCATTTATCAGCTTGTTTTCTCTAATGGCTGACTGTCAGTTCCCATTATCACTCCCATTCATCTGTCTATCTGACTGTGATGTCGTCCCCTCTGTGGACAAACCACTACATGTGAATCAGACTCTTGGGGATATAATTGAGATGCTATCAAGTTTCTAAGGTCTTGCAGAAATCCTCTATTAGCGCTGCACTATCTAAACCGTGTTACCTCTGCACCTCTATGCCATTAACAGTTGCATTTGCTACTTTATTTAACATTCTAAATACATCCTGTTTGTTGTTGCAGCTTCTCATTTTGCTACAGACAAGATTGAGTGAAAGTTACTGTCAGCTGATTTTTCTTTCTCTTATTTGTAATTTAAGTACAGCAGAGAGATGCCACAGGGACAATGAGACGTTTCTGCTCCCGCAGATGGCGAGATTTAGAATCTGAATAGAGAACATTCTTTAAATTTAGCAAACATTTCCATGATGCATTTAAATCTGGCAGGTTGTAGAGGAAAAAAACCTCAGGAGTAAGTCACTCACCTAACACCATTCTGCTGACATCAGTCTTGTAGTGTTATGTATCTGTGGTGAAGAGAGTCTGTCTTCCCAGCCTGAGATACAGCTGAGCTCTGAGAGTGTTTTTTTTAATGCTAGGATGTTGGGAACACATCCCTGCTGGACCAGCAGCCGGTAACTAACTCCCGCTGGTTTTAAAGTTCGGACCAGCAGGAGCACTCATTTTCCCAAGCACCATTAATCTTACTTTTCCCCCACCTGTCCTCCTACCACCTCCTCTTCTTCCCGGGTGGTCTCCCTCAGGCACTCGTTTACTTCCATGGCTTTTTTTCACATCTGTAAAACACACTCACACATATTATTTAAGTATATACATTATATATATTGTGTGCGCACATATACTGTGTGTGTGTATATATATATATAAAAAAAATATTTTCCCGTCATTCTTCCCTGCAGCCCAGCAAATAAATTGGGGAGGCTGTACTTAAGTGTCCTGACATACAGTGAATCAGACATGGCTGTGCCTCAGTGGAGCTCCCACAGTTTAGATAAAACCTAAAAAACATGGTAAAATGACTCATCACCAAAATGCACTGCTCCAAATCTACTACAGCTTGTAATTTACAGTGGAATTCATTGGCATCCTTTATATAACAGAAATGTAAAATTTATAATAAATTGTAATAAAATAATAACATTGTCTAAAACATGAGATTACAAGGTTACCGCCATTATTTGCTGAAATGTTTTTTATATAATGATTATGCTTCATTCAAAATGTTATCGAGTAATAGTAATAATTTATTTGGCATGTGACACGTGTAGTACTGAAATCTTTTACCAGGGGGCAGAAAACATCTATAAGAGGAGGTAGAGTTGTTTTAAAAAGCATTTTGTTTGGTATTATAGGGTTAATATAACTAGCCCAGTAATGACCAGTCCTGGTCCTCGATCCTGCTTGTCTTTGATGTTACTCCATCCCAACAGACCTTATTTGAATAAACATGTTAGGACATGGTAAAAAAGCAGTTCAGAGAGAAGAGAAACTTTATAAACATTCTGGACGGAGGTCCCCTAAGAACCAGGACTGAACATCACCGTTCTAGTCAGTTTGCAGTCTAAGTCTCTTGTCGAGCTTTTCAATAATACTAAACGTTAACATTCTCAAAACCGAATNGGACTGAAAAAAAGAATCTTAATTTGTGAATAAAAATGGTTGGATGTCTCCGTTAAGTGAAAAGAGAGAAAGTGAGTCAGATGTCAACCATCAGACAGAGAGCCAGTCTACTTTTCAGATCAGGCTTTAGACTTTTATTTTAGATCAGTCAGTTAGGATCATCCCTTTAGTTATTCTGCTACAGCCTTGACTAAAGATTATGTGGTGTGTCCTGACTGGATTAAATGCTGAAGCTCATTTGAATTAATAGTAATAAACAAATAAAGGTTGCAATTTCTTTAAATAGGTACTCAAATGGAACAAAATGAACCCAAAATTCAATGTCACTAATAAAATTTTCGTACCCTCCTGTAAGACAAAGACAGGAGGGTTGTATGAGAAACTCTGAATTGATTACTAAAACACGTTGTATAGAAAGGTCTTGTACTGCGTTACTATGATGTGTTTTTTTTTTTTTTTAAGGAAACAAACCAAAGATTTAGATTATGTTAGTTGGCATGGAGTAGGCCCTTGAAAGCAATTTAATTTTTTTTTTTTCCTTTCTTTTTTAAAAATCTTTTGGACAGCCTTTGCATGAAACCATAGTGGATAAAAGAATAAAGGAAAAGCAGGCAATGAGATAGCTTTGATGTGAATAGGTGAAGCTCACGGCCATTCAACAGCAAGGACAAAAGGACAACTTTGCATATTGGAAAGCTTCATGGAGCAGAGTTTGAAGAGCTCTTCACACTGCTGCACTTGTGGGACAAGTACAGATTCAGCCATGTTTTGCTTCCAGCAATTAACAGTTGTTTTAATAAAAGTTACTTAAGTAACTGAAATCCTTGTGATATTGAAAAGGAGATGATGAAAAAGTTCTAATGAGTTTTAAATAAAGGCACTTTCAGGAGCAGAAAATCAAAACAACACAAATGAAATATGTTCATAATGAACTCTTGTCTGTTAGTTGAGCTCAATAAAAGCATTTTGTTAAAAGACTGAAGGTAGTTCAAGAGAATGACAGCTTAAATTCCATTTAGCTACCAAGTGTTGTCATCATACTCATTATTATAGAAGACAGCAGACATATGACGTGTATTAAGAATGGCATCAGCTTAATAATGTGTTTTACAAAGTTTCAGACACGGGGTGTTTTATTCTAGAGGGAATGAGACGTGATAATAATGTCTGAATATATCTATTATTTCATATTTTTGATCAGAAATGAGTTTTGCTCTCAACTCTGTTTATTTTCGAGCATAAATTGTACCAGACACTCAAGTTTAATAACAGATGAGGCTGTTCATTTAAAAACAGGATGCTTGGTAATGTTACAGTCTCACTGAGTTAGCTTGATTTGGATCATAACTCCCATGCTAATTATCTCAATGACTTCTGTGGCCTGGAGTCATGATACCAGTAGCACATACACTCCAACCATATGCTTTGAAACATTTGGGTTGTTTTCCATTTCACTGGCGTTGCTAGCTAATTGAAGAATGCACCTATGCAGTGTTTGACTAGCACAGAGCTTAGAAACGTGTTTTAATGGTCTCCTCAGGGCAGAGCAGTCAGTTAGAGCCTGACAATTGCTATAATTATTAAGGATAGCGAAGGTCACCAGGAGGGATTCAGACCATGGAGCATCTTCCCACTAAAATAATACAAAGCCTGCTTTCAAAGTGGATGACACAATACTTTAAACAAAATGATAAATATACCACATTTTTAGCCATTCTTTTTCACATTAAACTGAAACCTCAGGCTGGCAGCTAAAATAAAATGGCATAATGATAAAGGTTTTGTCTTTGAAGTTTTTGGAAGTTTTACTTTTTTGATGATAACCTGTACAACCTATGATTCAGTGTCAGCACTCAATGGAACAAAGGCAGGAAATGTGCACAGCTTTCCACTAACTGATTAAGCTCAAATATCATGTGTAGAAGGTGTTGATGGGTTCTAAAGTTCCTCATTCCCAAATACTCAATTTTCTTTGTCAATGAAGTTTATTTTTGTTTTGTTTTTCATAATTTGAAGTCATAGAACATTCTTTATCAGTTCTAAGGACAAATTAAAAGACATCTTATCTTACATTGGAAGGGTTACGTATAGTTTATCTTTAATTGTTTGGTTTTATTGTTTCTCTTATTGTAAATGGTTTAGATGTACAGGTGTTGGGTTTTAGCTTTGACTTGTTGGAAATCATTTAACTCAACCTTTTAATGTTTTTGCACCATTTTTCCTTTCTGAATAACTGCTTTCTTGGGGTTTTTCTTTTTAACTGAGTTGATTTATTGTTGTGCTAATCAACAACTGCTCCTCAGATTATGAGAGGCAGTTGGGGGGCGATCATTAAAATCTTTTGTTTGAAAAAATAAGCTGCTTCAAAAGCTTGGCAAGACCGGCGGCTCCTTTCCCAATGTGTGCAATTAATGCTCCCAGTGGCTCATAATAACAACATGGAGGAGTCTTGCAAAGACAGAGAAATGAGGAAAGAATTTAATCTTTAAAATGAAAACAGAATGGGATGCTTGAGAGAAATGACCCTTTATGGATTCAGTAGGAATGTTTGTTTTATTAGCGATTCACAGCAGTCTAGGAAAGATGGCTGCCTGATCAATAAATTCATTATATGACTTTATAATATGTCTTTTTATTTAGACACAATGTTTCAGCTTTCATCTGCAGCCTTCCTCTGAAGCATTATTGTTGATGTAACCTGTCTTATCAGATGTTTGTCCCTGTGGATGTGACCAATCTAGCATTCCTGCCAGTTCTGTCATGCTGGCCCCGCCCACAAGTGCTCGATGATGTCTAAAGAAGGGAATCCCAGGTGTGTGAGAGCTGGTAGACCCCTTATCCCGATTGATGGTCCCCTTGACTCGTTTTCTTATTTTGATTGATTCCTTTATTCAGTGTTGTCACATCAACACCTGGTGACGCTTCTGAGGAAGGCTGCAGATGACCGAAATATGTAAAAAGTAAATAAAAACATTTTTTTTACAATTGTCTGAACAAAAGAAACATTAGTCTTAAAGTAGTACAAAATAACTTTTAAAAGTTTAAGCTATTTTTTTTAACTTGTCTAAGTGGATACTCACCAAAAAACATGTTCAGCTTCATATTAGACACTCTGGACGCCTCCGATGGCTTTACAATAGACTAAATAACTTCAGGAATTCGGGTCTCAGCCAAAAGTGGTGTTCTGATGATTTATGCTGCCCTGATGAAAAATGCTGCCAAAGTACGAAATGACACCTTATTTCATAACGAGATGTCATTTGAAGTTTATATAGTATTTATGTTTATGGTGAGTGTGTCCTGTTAATTATTTAAGCTTATTTTCATGGTCCTTCCCTGATATTTTCTAAATAAAAGCCCTCTGGGTCCTTGTCGGCCATTGTTGGGTCCTTCTCCTCTGGGTGTGTCCAAATATTTACCTGTCACTCTGACAATGCAAAGAAAGTAAAAATACATTTGTTTTAATTGATTTAATTAATTTAGTGTTTTCTGCCCTGGGGACATTTCTTTGATAGGTAAAATGTATTAATTATAAACAATAAATCTGCTTATTGAAGTCAAGGCTGTGGAACAGCACATGTCCAGAAGGAATCAGTAGCACATCTCAACAGGTAGCATATTTCAACATAACACTGGTTTGAGCAACGGCCGTCTGAGACACGACTGTGGAAAAGTTATTTAGTACTGATTTAAGATGGTTACCTGCTCTGGCTTAAAGTTGGATTGACCAGGAGGACAGGAATTAAATCATTGCATCATTTTTCTTTAAATCTGCTTCTTCCCAACTAACAAGGGATGAAAAACCTCAATTCCTTTCACCAAAAGCTGGGATGCAAACTACATTGGCTTGTAACCTAAAACTGTGTCCACTCTGAAATTATTTGAATCATGCTTTTCCTTTCAATGTTTCACACACAGAGATGCTTCCACCCATCTATCCAAAACTGACTGATTTTACACACCACCTGAATATAAGCCAAATCTCATTGTTTTGCATAAATTTTCATGTATTTGTTGCACCCCGCAACAAGCTGGATCCTGTATGAGCACAGATGGAGCTTATTCTCCTTTTCAGTGTAACAGTACTTTTAGTTTTTCTTGTTTACCTCTCTGGTTTAAGTTGTTGTCTGGTTTTCCTGAAAGAAAAAAAAAAGTTGTTGATTTTGGTAGCCAAATTACATTTCACACATCTCACCACTCGCCAAGTGAGATAAAAAAATCAGGTTTGTTTTCATGTTTTTAATTGAGCTGTTTGTATCCACAGCAATTAAATTTCACACCAGAATATTTACCCCATTTTTCCCTCCATAGTGCTACATGAACAACTAAGATAGAAAAATCTCTTTCAATTATATATATATATATATATATATATATATAACTTGCTGTTTTTGCAGTCATTTGTTGTTTACTCTTAACGTAAAGTAATTTGGCCTATTCGTATGTTAGACAGAGCTGTAGACAAAGTATACCATGTATTTCTAAATAACAAAAAAATGTAAAAAGAAAAACAAAATCTTGTGGCTTTACTAAGTAATTATATGCTATATCAGGTTCCCTTTACAGGAGGAAAACTTTTCATAAAAGTAAATAACTCCCAAGGCTTAACCAAAGGGACAAAGCAAGTGATGAGCACAAATAACTGGAATAATTGGTAGAGCATGTCACATCCACTTAAGCAGCAGCGTTAGCGCTCTACTGCCTGACAGCTGGGAATTACAAAGGTGGATGATAGGAAAGCAATTGAGACAGTTGTAAGAATCCCTCGCTCTTTTGTCACAACCCTTGTATCTTTGTCTTCTATAACTATTGAAGGTTTCTTTTCACTAAAACCTGCTGAAAGAATAACATGACTTCATTATAGTTGTTGCAGTCATTTATGTTAAACACTTTAGATGCTCAAAGCTTTTCTCTTCCTAAATCACCTTTGTGTTGGTTCTTTGAGTTGAAATAATGTTTTTTGCAATAGTGGAACATAATACGATGAATGCATGACTCTTCTCATATGAGGCTCTCACACCATTGACAAGAAATGGAATAAATGATCCCAAGGAATTGTGAAAAAGTTGCCTTCGAGCATCTGACAGCACAGGGCATGAAACTGAGGTTGGATGTAACGATAGAGGTGAAATCAGGTTGTTCTGATCACATTCCCCCACAGAAGAAAAGCTCTGACCATATCCGTATTTCCTGCCTTGAAAATCCATTAGTAAAAACAGCTTCTCACAGGGGTCATTTGCATGTACAGCCATTAACTTTGTTCGCTGTCAGCTGGATCACACACATCCCACCGTTGCTAATTCCATGTTAGCTTGATAAAACATTTGCTTTGCTTTTAACTTTGAAAAAGTACCTTTTGATTTCAGTTCACAGCAGGTTTGTGAGCTTTCTTTTTATACTTAGTAAATTTGAATGTTACAGATTCATTTTAGAAGAATTTCAGCATAAGAAAGTTCACACAGCTCCGAATGGACGGATTTGGTTTCCTGTAAAATTTATTAAGACAAATCTTATTCTGAGAGTCCAAAAGTACATTTACATCCATACATATGTAAGTACACATGTTTTGGTCATCTCTCAGTCCAATTCAATTCAATTCTTGATCCATATAAACAGTTCAAGTGCAGCTCAGAATATTAAAAACTACAGATTAAGAGTCTAAAAAAATATTTAAACAAAGGAAAACAATAGATTATTTTTCTTAAAAAATACCCTCATTTTTTCTGTCTCACTAGGGAAATTGATGCCCTGTTAAACAGACCCTTCCATTAAAAAACAGTTTTTCTGAGGTTTCTGTTGAATATTTTAGCTCCACAGGTGTTCTTACCTTCATAGTGGGTGTGAAAACAGGTCAACAACTTCTATTTCAGTTTTTATCTCTCAAACTAGGCAGGTGGTGATAAAACCCAAGTTAGAACGGCCTGTATTTGTTTCATCATAACTCCTTTGCTTGTTAGTATTCTGCAGCTCCTGCAGTTGAAACCACGCCTAGCATACTGCTGGTTAAAAGCTGTAGCATAAGACGTAGCAAACAGGAAGACACGACATCTGATGTTGCCATGCGCAGCGGGGCAGGAAACAGTATACCTTGCTCTCATAGGCTAGTTTGTTAGCCAATCAGAGTCCAGCAAATTAGAATAATGAATATGAACGACCTGCTGCTTGAGGGCCGGACGGAAACAGACAAATTTTGACGAAGCCAGATTAAAAGGTCTGTTAATCAGTGTTTCCTCATGTTCTTTAGATATAAATGTTTCATATTACAGGTAAATACTTAAGAAATAACCACAA
The DNA here is from genome assembly GCA_006937955.1 of Pachypanchax playfairii. Lineage (NCBI taxonomy): Eukaryota > Metazoa > Chordata > Actinopteri > Cyprinodontiformes > Aplocheilidae > Pachypanchax > Pachypanchax playfairii. Next base: position 4,797,320 of record SSNP01000016.1, on the reverse strand, counting down.
AGTCCTGAATTTTTTATGAAATGGCCTCTTTAATAGATAGCAACACTTTATTAAAAAGATAAAGACAATAGTTTTTGGGCCAACCAACAGCCAATGTAGACTGGTAAATTAGCAATATGAAAATCTGCAGAAATCAGCACACTAGGAGAAAATCCACATAAACTCATAATCTGAGAGAGAACCTGGAAACTCAGCCCCAAATGAGCTTTCAATTCAAAGCTGCAACCTCTCAAATGCTTTGAACCCTTCTCACAGTGCTAATCACTGTGCCTGAGTGCTGAATGGATGATATAAATACAATTCCCTCCTGTGATCTCCCTATAATCTGTTTACACTGATTTTCAGTTGCATGGTGAGGAAACACACAGGAGAACCTGCAAGCAGATCCCCCCCTCCTTCAGTTTAACTGTTCCATGATTGTCTCATCACATGAACTTGTTTCACCTCAACTACTTCCTCTCCTTCTCCAAAATGAAACAAATGAAATCTTTTAGTTTTCTGTTTTGAGAAAGTGAAAAGCAGCACTTGACTCTCCAGCTGCTGCTGATTGTATCATGTTCAGTTCAAATCAATTCAATAATACGTTGTTAATTCCCAAGAGGAAATTAGATGTTATAATAATTCATGTTCCTTCAGAGAATCAATGTAGATGGTTGTAGCTGTGGGCAGGGAGGATCTCTTGTGTTCTGACTGAAGACACTGTTGAGTTCCTGTTCTGTGAAGAGGATGCTGGGGGTTTTCCATGATCTTATCAATGTTTTGAAGCATCTTTCTCTACGCAAGAAATTCAAGAGGGTCCAGATCAGCCTGCAGAATAGATGCATACGTCTTTATCAGTATGTTTAGCCGAGGGATGGGCAACGCAGGCCTGGAAGGCCACGATCCTGCTGTTTTAGATGTTCGCCAGTTTCAGCATATCTGATTCAATTCCTCAGTAAGTCCTGCAGAAGCATATTAACTCATTCACCGCAATTGACAACTTTAGTCATCTATTCAAATATAAATATAAACGCGGATTTTGATGGGAGGGGTGAGGGAACAATCGTGTGCACTGTGCTTGAGAGTAAATATAACACCTCTAAAGGACATATAAGTAGTTCTTACCTGTGTGTGGCGGCGACACTTCTTGTGATTATGATGATTATGAAAGAGGAACAAGTTTTGGGAAGCCATTATGCATAACACGATGCGTAACGCCTGAGACCTCCATTTTAGCAGAAGGGTCCGAGTCACATGATTATAGTGCACCTGACCCAGATCCGTCAGATGAGCGGTTCCCGTCTGGATCCACTAGGAGGAGTAAATAAAACACTGTTTATTTAATTTCTGCATGACGTCTCGTTTCACAAAAAGCCTGTTTTCTCTTTTTTTTTTTGTCAGAAAAAGGAGTAGGCTACTCTTTGTTTTGATAGTTTAGACGTTTGTATAGTCATAAAGCACAATATTCTGCGGCTCTTCAAAAACAGTAAAAAAATGTTAAAAAATGCTGGCAGTGAAGGGTCTTTCGGTTCAGAAAACTGCTGGCAGCCAATGAGTTAATGACCGGTTCATTAGAATCATGTGTCTAAAACGTGCAGGATAGTGGCCCTCCAGTCCAGGAGTTACGCACCTCTGAATTGATCCAATGCTGATCCCCCAATAGAATCAGAATCAGAATCAGATTAGATTCTGTTGACTGCAGACATGATCACTCTCCTCAATGGAGGTATAAAACATGTAAAACACCTTGCAGGACCTGAGCTTCCTGAGGAAGACCAGTCTGCTCTGCTCCTTCTTAAAAACAGCATCACTGTTGTCTCCAGTTCACTCAGTTGTTTAGGTGAACACCCAGGTATACTTGTCCACTTCTTCTCCTATGAATTGTTTTGGCATGTTGCTGCTCCTGATTGTATAGGATGTACATACTATATTATCTACCCTATATAGTCATAATAGAAGCAGCAGATTAATAAAAACTATGACGATTACAATTTTGACTCAAGTTAGTTTCTGCACACAGAATTTAATGTTTTTTTGCCTTTTAATAACTAATGAACATGTTTTTTTTTCTTCTCTATGAACACATTTTGCACAAATTTTTATTTTGGGAGGGAAAAGGTCTAAAAGTTTACTATTTTGGAAAACTTTAAACTTTTTTCATTAGCAAGTTTGATCAAACTTCACTAATACAGTTAAACCTACAGTATAACCAGCATTTCTACTTAGTTGTTAGGTTTCTGTGATGTTACAAAACATTTCTCAAATCTATCCAGAACATTTTATTTCTTGCTCTGCATCATTCATCATGTTTTTGTCAGGGTCATGCTCCCTTTGCATATTCCATCAAAAGTTGGTACACAAACAAACTGTTCAGACCGGCTGAAGTGAACTTATTTTTCAAATAACACTGTAAAAACAGTTTTTTACTTTCAAGAACTAACTTGAACTAATTTCAAGAACTTTCTTTAAAAGAAGTGTTGGAGCAGAGCACATGCATCACAGTTTTAATGAAAGTTCTTTAAGAAACTTTGATGGTGCAAAATATCCAACATTCTGTTGTTGAGTCAAAAATCAAACCAAGTTCTGATGACAAAGTATTAAGACTCGTACTGTTTGAACACAAAATAAGAACCACCACAGAAAAGTAAGCAGAATAACACTGTTTATTAAATGTGTGTGAGCAGGAGAACTACCCAGTTGGCACACAGGCTCCAGATCATCTGTGACAGAGGGACAGAGTTAATGGCAACCAGTGGTAGCAAATGAAGTGCTGACCTTACCTTTGTTTACCATTTCAGGAGTGACGCATGATGATCCGAGATGATGTCACACACCAGCACAGTTCCAGTGAAGTGACTGTTTTCAGGTCCGTGTTTACAGAGGTAAGTATGGTCCTTTGAAGGAGGGCTGAGGCAGATCAAGATCAAAAACACTCAGGTGATTTCATAAATCCAGTCAGTCAGAAGCAGGCAGGTTCCAGTGGGGCAAGAGACAAGGTCAGAATTAATCCAAGGAAAAAAAAAAAATACAGAAAAATCAAACAGACTGAAAAATACAGGTGCTCCTAATGCTGGTACCTGCTGCATGGAGGCAAACAACAAACTGGCAACAATGAGCTGTCAACATTCTTTATAATAGGGCGTGGACAGGTGCATTTGATGCTGGTGGACTGGCTCGCAGGTGAGGTAATAATCAGCAGCAGACAGAGAACATGAAACAAAGACATGATTCTCCCCTTTAATTACATTCATTTCTATGGCAGACCCCAATCAGTGCAAGTAATTTCTTGCTTTCTTAAAGGTCTGTGTCAGACAATCCAACAGGTATCTGTTCTGACTGATTATTTTTAAAGAGGCTGAAAAGGTCCATTGAGCAAATTAGGAAATGAATAGTGCAACGATGATGCAACAACATTTGAAAAGCAGAGTACATGTGAGTGTTTTTGTTTGACCTGTTTACATAATATATGTATTGAATGTTTTGTTTTTCTATCTGTGAATTTTCAGTTTAGGTTATTAAATCCTGCCATCAAATCCTACCACATAAATAACTGAGCAGACATTTTATGTTATATGTCCCGAAAATCATCATGAGGGAACGTTATATGAAAAAGATTGTGCACTTAGACCGTCAAAACAATTTTGCTTTCATCTAAGATGATTTGTCTCTGTATTTCCATAGGTTGCGAGATACAGTATTTGTTCTATAGTTTTGCCAAAAAGACGTCAGCCATTTACTAAGCAGCAGGGCTATCTGTTTTCTGGGGTTAGGAAATCTGTATTTCTTAATTCCATCACACCATAAAATATAACACACTATAGGTGAGCTCTACATGCATTATAAAATGCTCATTCCAGTAAAAAGGCTGTTTCTACAAGATAATTACACCATGTTTGACTGATAAAAGATGTGTCTGGACCATAGAAATCAGCTGGAACAATTTTTGGATTTCTCATTAAACTCACAGAAGGCAGAGGTTCAGTAAATCAGGCTGGATGAATATTTTTATTCCAAGGATGGAGGAGGAGAAGAAGAGGTGAGCCTCTGTCATAGACCCCTCTGTGCCCAGCTGTCATAACACCAGCAGCAGTGATTAATGTGATGGGCTGGGAAGCTATATGTGTCAGGAGGAAATATGTGTTTGTGTGAATATACATGTATTTGTATGCACATATATATAAATATATATATATATATATATGCAAGAATATACAACACATTTTATATTTACATAGCTTATTTAAAAATGGATCAGTAGTTTTAATGTACAATTAAACAGATGGTTTTCTGCACAAACGACTGCTGATGCCATGACACGTTTGTCTCTGGGCAGCAATTAAACTGCTAGCAGTAAAGATGTTGGTAAACAGAAGTATAAGGATAAAACTTCCATTATATAAAATAACCAATAAGGAGTGGAAAGCATCAAATCAGTAGAGTTGATGTATCTGTTCATTTTCTTGATGCTGAAATTCAAATAATTTTCAAATTCTTCCCCATTATTATTTATTACCCCTTTTAATCGCTGAAAGAATGAGTCATCAGTGAGTTCATTGATTATTGGGTTTATTTGTTGCGGTTTTTTCTTTTTTTTTTTTCCAGCTTAAAACATAATGTTGTACATGGAATCAGTTTCAAATAAACTTAAAATCTAGTCATTGTTTCATATTATTGTAGTTTTCAGAATATTTTAGTATTAAAAACATACGTTCTATGTCACAGTTTGATTTTAAAAGAGGTTTTGTTTATTTCAAATTTCCTCTTTGCTGGTGTCTTTTTGTGTATCATTTTTCAACAAGCTAAAGCTTTGTCACCTGAATTGATACACCAGTCTGATCATAAATAATATTGAGTACATTAATGCAAAAGTTTTTCAGCTGATAAAACAGCATTTAAAACCCATCTTTATGTGGATGAATCCTCATTAATAATGTAACACTATATTCCATAAATAGAATCATTTGAAGTTTGTGGATTAAATAGGGGAACTTCTAAGTTGATCTCCTGCAGCTCTGAGACTTTCCTCACTTCTCTAAATAAATAAATAAACTGCCAGGTGGCGTCTATTTACTAGAGTTAACTTAACTTTCACTGATAACTTTACAGAAATCTCTAAATGGCTGAACTAATCCTCTAACTTGTTCCTGTTACACCTGACATGTTTGTTAATTGCTCCTCAGCTGTTTTTGATTTCATCGTTAGGCTCGTTGAATAAATTGTCATCCTTATTGTTATTTACCTTCCAAGCTTCTACACTTGGTTGTGTTACACTAGTGTTTCTCAATTCCATTCCTGAAGTACCAATGACCTCCATTTCCCTGCCTAAAACACACCTGATTTTAATTGATGGCTAATTAACTGGCTTTAGCTGAACTGCCGTCCTGTGAATCAGGTGTGTTGAAGCAGGGAAGCTTGTGAAACATGCAGGACAGTGGGACATACTTGAAAGCTGGAATTTACAAACGCTGCTCTACACAAAGAATTTCACTTGTTGGTTACTTGAAAACACGCAGGAGGATAAAGATATTGATACAAAGGTAAGTCTATAGTGTGGTTTGTCTGTGTTAAAAAATTATAGGTTTTATCGTTGTATTAGTGTCTGAAAATATGAAACTTTTATCTAAATTTGAGTTTAAAGGCGTGTTGGTGTGTCTGCATGTGTGTGTATGTGATCACTACCAGAGGCTACAGTTTCCCTTTCAAATGGCCTGATTTACACTCGCTTTGCAGTGCTGCCAAATTACCTGTCAGGGGTAGTTTATTGGTGCTTAAACAATCATTTTCACAAGCCTGATGGATTTTCCTGCTATTAATGTTGCATTGCTCACACCTCAGATTCTTTCATATCGCGTATTCTCCTCTCTGCTGTAAACCCGCGACCAGGAACGACTGTGTGCATTGAAAATGGAAAAACAATTAGGTGAACAAATACAAATGAACGTGTGCATGAACGTTATGCTCAACATGAAGCCCCTTTGCCTTGCAGCGAATTTTGTCAAACAGGGGAATTACTTGAGCCACAGCCATTTTCATGTATGAAGCATGTACATAACATGTTAGTCATTTTAGGAAACATTCACCGACAGGCTATACTGTAATTCTTAGTTTAGAGTTGATGTCAGTATAAATCAACCTCAGTAGAAACTGTTTTGAAAGTATGAAGCTCTGTTTTTCCCCTAATGCTCCTGTGAAGCCTGAAAACCGTGTGTAGATAAAAATGATAAAATTCAAGATACTTAGAGTTGCATACAGTACATGTTTGATTTGTGACTGATCTGTAAACCGTCCATGCAAGGACACACCTGGATACACCTACATACTTGCCTGCGTGCATGCATAGCTGCGTGCATAACTGCCTACCTCCCTGCGTACGTGCATAGCTGCCTGCATGCCTGTGTGTGTGTACATACCTGTCTGCCTGCATGAATGCGTGCTAGCGTGCGTGCATGTATACCTACATACCTGGATACAAAAAAATTCTTCCTCCCCCTCCACTGGCTTTCTCCCCTCCCTCCAAGCTCGGGTCCACCAGAGGCCTGGGAGCTCGAGGGTTCTGTACAGTATCTTTCCTGTCAGAAATGCACTTTTCTGGACTGAGATGGCAGATGTTCTTCCTGGGATCTGTTAAAGCCACTCCTCCAGTTTGGGGCTCTTGCCCCAAGTGCTCCCATGACCTCAGGTGCCACTGATGCTTTAACTTTCCAGACCTTCCCCAGCTCTTCCCTGAGCTCCTGGTATTTCTCTATATGCTCATGATGTTGCAGTCGTTCAGTATTGATGCCAACCACCATGACTTTCTTCTGTTTGCCCACCAGCGTAAATCAGTGAAAATAACCATTTTTTCTTTTGATCATTAAAGAGCCCCTTCCATTAAAAATGGGTTTTCTGAGGTTTCTGTTGAATATTTTAGCTCCACAGGTGTTCTTACCTTCATAGTGGGTCTGAAAACAGGTCAACAACTTCTCTTTTAGTTTTAATCTCTCAAACTACGCAGGTGGCGATAAAACCAGAGTTCTCCCGAGTTCGAACGGCCTTTATCTGTTTCATCACAACTCCTTTGTTCGTTAGTATTCATCAGCTCCCGCAGTTGAAACCACGCCTAGCATGCTGCTGGCTAAAAACTGTAGCATAACATAGCAAACAGGAAGACACAACGTCTGATGTTGCCATGCCCAGTGGGGCAGGAAACAGTATACCTTGCTCTCATAGGCTAGTTTGTTAGCCAATCTGAGTCCAGCAAATTTGATTAATGAATATTGTAAATGCATAATTCAATATCATAACCAGACAGCATTTTGATGGCTGTACATTTCAAAGACAGTTAACATTACTAGACAGTTTAAGATAACAGAAGCTGTTTTAAGTAATGAGATGACTATTGTGTGAGAAAATGCTCCATTTTATTTATTTAAAGCTTGAAAACTCAGACAGTTAGCACTAAGTGTTCTTCCAAATTCAAGTCAAAGAAGAATAATGCTCTGGTACTATAGTGAACTCAAAGTCCTGAGTATAATTACACAGAGATGATGTGGAGGGACATGAAGTGACCAATTAATGTGACAAAATCCCCAACATCCCACAGCTGAAGCTGTTCCGAACAGAGGAAGGAGTAAAATGCCTCCGAGCTGATGTGCAGAACTGATCGCGACCAGAAATGCTGCATTCATTATTCCTCAAGGTTACACCAGATAATGAAAGCAGAGAATCATATTTCTGCTGCTTAAAGAAATGTTCTGTGGTACTTTTAGCAAAAGATACAGAGAATGATTTAAACATTTTTACTTTAATTATAATTAGATTAGGTCTTATTAAAGCAAAAATTATGGAAAAATCTATGTCAGTATTTTTGATGTCATCTTTTTAAATCCTTTAACTTTTCCTTTTGCTGTGTTGCTTCATCAATTACATGCTCTTTTCTTTCCCTCTTTCTCCCTAATTCTATGTATCTCGTCTATTTTTCACTCAAAGATCACATTTAGGATACAGTTAAACGTCATGGTACGCTGCTTGGGATAACTTTGTAACCTTTCTCCTTAATGCAGCCGGAAAAGTCAGATTTTCAGAGAAACAGTCACTATTGATTGGAGTTTTGTGAGTGTGTGTCTCTGTGTGTGACAGCTGAGAGTCCATTGATTTCTATTTGATGAGAAGGAAAAAGCTTCAGAGTCCTTCAGTCCCCATGTCAAAATGTTGGAACAGGTTGTTCTAAAAGAAAGTTTAGAACATGACGGGAGGGAAGCACCTTTTCACCATTTTTTTGAAGATGATTTTGACAGCTATAGGAAGAAATTTTACTGAATTTTCAAACTGAGTGTGAGTGAATTCAGGGTGCAAATGAAAACTAAAGAAAAAGCAGCCAAAATCAAATTTCTACTTCATTTTTCTGTGCGTGCTTTTTCCCCCTCACCAATTTAATCATTAGATTTCTAAAGAGTTGGCAACTACCAGCAGCTCGTCACCTTTATGGACTTTTCATGGAGCGAGTGGGAGTAGTTTACATTGATCTTTTGCAACTGATCTCTGGTGGGTGTGCACTGATATCTGGCACCACAGTTTGTCTTCGTCTGTGACCGCCATGGCAAAAGAGTGGGAGGCACTTTGGATCCTCTCCATGTCCCCTTATTGACCTTTAGTCTGTCAATAAAAAAGCTCCTTGTTGCTTAACGCACCTCAGTAAGGCATATATGTACCTTTTTATAATGTCAGCGCCTCAGATTTTTTTCTGTCGTTCTTCTCGACTGAAATTATGTAACAGATGCACTGTCATGTTACTTTATTAACACTGTTTTTCTGCAAGTCTGAGCTAACTAAAAGCTTATGACAGCATTTTTACTTGTCTTGCATGACAACCTTACATATTTTGTTGCCAGAAATGAAGAGAATCTCCTTGTTAACCACAGCTCAGAAAATCCTCCACCTTATCTCTAATTATCTAATACAAGAAAGTTCAATAAAGCAATTTTTTATGCATAAAGCAACAGAATTTGGAGCTCTGTTTTTTTTCTATAATCAAATATCCTTAAAACCCAATAATTTTATATACAGTAGTGTAAGAAATACCTCCTAACAACATTGTTATAGAAAACTGTAAACACTGGCTTGTGGTTTTTCAGTATAGATGCTGTTAAGCTACTGGTTTATGATTTTTAAACCTCTCCTCTGTATGTTTTGAATAATTTCAGTTCATTTTTGACAGCTTGTCTCTTAATCTGTTTCTTCTCACTGCTTCAATTCCTGCAGCTGTTACATATGACACTTCTTTTAATCTCATTGTTTGATCCAAATGAAGTTACATCTGTATTTAAAAACCTCCACCAATAAGCTTATTTTCCCCATAATGTAACGGAGCAATAATATAGAATCCTTCAAAAATTCCTAATCTGGGAATTCCTAATCCCTCGCAGCATCTCACTGACTGGCATATTTAACCTATCCTGAAAATTTAATCCAAATATGTTTAAAATTATATTTTGTTAACAAATAAAAAAAAACCTCCTTGGTAGAAGGGAAAATTTAATTTTGAATTTGTCTTAATGAATTAGCATTTTCTGACTTTAGGCTGTAGCATCATTTGATGGCAGTGATTTCAAAATAAAAGTGTTTTTAAAAGAAACAAAAAAGCCACAAAACTTTTGTCCTCATAAACATACCAAAAGAAATTGGCATACTAAAATGTCATGGCATACAAGAGAATAACTTCATGGTCTTTTTACGCACCAATTTTACTGTCAAAAACTGTAACATTTCTGTCAGAGTGACAATATTGCTGCCATGTTTCATCACAGCTACAAAAGACCCCTCAACCTTCAACTTTAACAAATACTTGAGCCATAAAAAACTGTCTAAATCTGCCATGTAAATGTATCACTCACAAGCAGCATTTGTAATACAAAGTTGTGGGAAGCATAAAATAACTGGTTTCCATGTTTTTACTGAAATCTTTTTAACATTTTTAAGAAAATGAGGCTGTCAGCCGTGTCCTTGGGTCGTATTCTAAGATTTGTTTTTTCTGTTGTTTTGAATCTTTGAGCAGCTAAAATCCCTTCTATGCATTTTTGTTTGAATAAAAACTAGATTTCTAAGACTGCTCATCTAATTTTTGACTGAAATAAAATTTTTCTAAAAACAGATGGTGTAAAATGATTGAACAAACTGAGAAATGTAATGTGTTCTGTTATGGTGACCCTGAAATCCATCTGTGTCTTTACTCCTTCACTTCCCCACAACCAGAGCGTCACCTCGAGCTGATTATTCCTGTCACTATGCCTTGTAAATAAACCAACAAAAGAACAAGCGGCTTTGTTGCAGTAAATGAAACGTCTCGCTGAAAGGAGGAAGAGAATCAATAGTGGTTAGTTTTACTGTGCGTAGGCAACATGGAGACACTGACTGTGGCCAAAGAAAAGCTATCAGGAAATGCTCTAAATCAATAGTTTCAGACTGGCATTCCATCAAAGGTAAACTAAAGATAACGTCTGAGTGAGTGTGTTAGTTTATGTGTGTATGTTTGGATCTTTAGGTTTTATGTTTTCTTAATTTCTGCTTCAAAAGCACAAAAAACAAGATGTTGCCTTTTGGATGCTAAAAAAATACCACTTATGTATCGATATATCTGTTATAGAGATACTCTTCTTCGTTTCACAGTGAGTTTATAAAACTGATGCTAAAATCCTGCCTCTGTTTTGCCACTTGAGCCTATTTTGGTGGAGAAATAAGCTTTAGGGGCCAAACTAAACTTGCTAATATTTATTTTAGCAAAACGACCTTCAGGGTCTTATTGTTTGATTTATGATCTCAAGCTTTAAACTCAAAGCGTTTGTGTATCTGCATTTGCATGTCAATGTGTGACTTAGTAAAATGTGCTGCGTGTCATTTATCTGAGGTGTGTGTGTGAGTGTGTGCGCGCGTGCACCCTTCAACCATGCTAGTGAAGACGTGACTTGAAGCTCAGTTGGGCACTTTAGACTCTCATTATGCAGCATTTGCTTGGACTCTCAGCCGACTGTCTATCACTCCCTCAAACATACATACAAATAAAAATGTGGCTGTGGAACTAACAAACACACAAGTACTAAAAGGTTTAAACATGAAAGCAGGATTTTTAAAAGTTGCATTCATAAACAAATACAGGTGCACACATACACTCTCATAATCTAGGTCGTCAATTTATTTGCCTGAATACTTTTACAACATGCCTCCTCTCTGGCTGATCCTCCCCTTAAATTCCTCAAAAGCTCACCCCCCACCCCCCTCCCCTTCCAGGGTCTTCAGCATTTCTCCTCTGTGCTGTCTACACCATGCATGCTTTGGTAGAATTAATAGAAGTCTCCCCGGCTCATCACAGAGGAACGAGTGCCATGCGCTGTGCTGTCTGCCAGCCTGTATTTCATGTATAATGCATCCCCCCCAAACCAACAACTCTTATTCAGTGGAGGTGGAGATGAGCTTATACAGTGGATGCCAAATATGACCATATCTCAAAGACCAGCAGGAGGAGAAAGTGAAGATACATGCATAACAAATTGACAGAAATAAAAAGAAAGAGAGGACGTCTGGACAGATTGTAGAAGTTAGTAAAGAGAAGTATTAGAAGTAAATTTCTACAGTAAAACAAACTGATATGTTTTGACAGAAGTAACCCAAAAGCTACCACCACCTATGGAAAGTTATCACATTAAATGAGTGTTTATGACATCTAATTTTAAGTTTCTGTATTTGATTAAAGATCTTTATAAGCCTCGAGGCTTAATAAGGATCCATCAGGACTGCTGCAAACCCAAAATATATTGCAGTGTTTGTCAGCTTGTATTTTTACTGTAAGTGGAAGTTATGTTTTGTGCTTTGGATTAACATTATCTTTGGATTCATTACAAAAAAGACTCAGTTTATTATGAGGAAAAGTCCAGCAAAGATTTTATTTATTTATTTTGTGTTTGTCTTTCATCTCACTCCAGCATATCCTCATACCCAATACAATATGAAGTCAGGAGGGGTTGGTGTCAGTTTGGATGTTTTCAGGTATATATGATTCACAGAGAGGTCCCATATTCACAAGACACTAAACCAAAAAGACCAAATAACCCTAAGAAGGTAGAACCATTCTGGATAAACCTGTGATCAACTTGCCCCAGATAGACGGCTAAAAAGTTTGGGAAAAACTGGGAATGTGACAGAAAATGGAAGCAGCCAAGAGCATTCTGGAATGTAGAGTGAGAAACTCATCTAAATTTCAGCCAAATGTGACCAAGTTGATTGGATAGTTCTTCAAAGTACTGATGAAAAGCACACTGTGAAATCAGCTAGTGAGTATTGGAGGCAGAAGAATAAAATATTCTGTAATGGTAAAGTCAGTAAACTGATTTTTTTTTTACATTTACTGGAGACAAAACTCAGCTGGAGGAAGTTGTAATAGACCTGGCAAAGCATTTCAAATGAAAAAGAGCATTCGTTGCTGATGTTCTTAATATTCAGATCTCAAGTAAAGACATTTTTTAACAGTTTCCTCTTTTATGTTTTATGTCTTATTTGACCACAGAAAAAAATAACACATTTCAAACTTTTAAAGTAAAGCTTGAGAGTTTGAATTAGCATTTCACACTTTGTACAACCCACTGGTGTCATTAGAACATGATGGGTCACAGTATTTAGAAAACCTCCTTCATGAACTCAGTCATGATGGTATTACTTTCTTTGTACTTGTAAAATAGATTTGTTTTCCTTTTATTTCCACATCTTTCAGATGCTCCTCTGTGCCCTCACCATTCTGTTATCAGCAAGTTCCCACAAAGATCCAACCACATACAAGTGTGATCAGGTCAAAGACAGGACATGACTCTCTCAGACCACTTTAAGATGCAGCTACACATGAGAAGGTCTGGATGGGGATCAAAAACTAGCATTTTACCTACGTTACTAAATCTGCTTCAGATTAGCCATGACCAAGCCACAGGGATGATAGCAGGTCCCACATCATGAATGTACCACCACCTTCCTCCCCACATCCCTCCACCCTGGATCTCAACACTGCCAATACACTAATGACTCACCATGATCTCACTTCCTGTGCAAAACCATTGTTGACCTTTCATGCATTCTTAATATACATCTGAAGATCTGAGAAGGGGCCTTACAAAACCAAAATCCACCTTCAACATGTATGGTGGGGTGGCATTAGGGGAATGAATTTAACGGTCGTTTACGTGTGCTGATGGTTTAGAAAAATTTCTTTACCGAGGAGTCTGTAGCCTTAATATGAGCAAGTAAAAGAGCTGAATCACCAGCTCAAAAGAATGAACAGAAAACTGTTATTAGTTATGAAGTGAGTGTAAAGTAGACCAGAGATTGTAAATTAGCCTCCATTACCCAGTTACTAAACAGAAATACTCTGTGTGAATCCAATATCGCTGCACCAGATGTTATTAAAGTCACTTAAACCTTTTTCCCAAGTTGTTAAATAAGAAGCTTTCATTTTCTTCATGCTTATCTTTTTTATGAAGTAATTGCAGGAAAATTATACTCAAATAAGAATTTTCCCCCGAAAATATTAGTGTTAAATTCTCACTGTTATGGCTCATCAAAATTATGTAAAACTGAACTTAGCTGCCAATTTTTCAAGGCAACAAACAATATAAAAGCTTATTACTGACAAATTGTTTTACTTTTGAATGCATTTTTCTTTAAATGGAGCTTCTTGTTTCCATTTATTTCAGACTACTGCAGTTATTGGCATACCAGCTACTTTTACTCTTACTGTGGAAGTGCAGTTCAAAGCACAGACTGTTTTGTATCATTGGCATTGAAGTGCTATCAGATTAAAGTATATTTCTTACACTAAAAGACCAAAAGTGGAATTTGAAATATGAAAAGGACTTTAAAAGCAATAAAATCTATAAAAGAAAAAAAAATCCACCATGACCTCATGCGCCACAGACAACTAGCGTTCTAGGATTGATCGCCAATAAAATACGTCCCTTACCTCAACCACTTTCTGTAAGACTTTAAGTGTTGACAAGGAAGTGCATTGTACAAAAGAAGAATTTCACATCTGAGCCGACATTGCAACACTATTATATCTATGAAATACTGGAGCTACACAGCTAGAAATACACATCCAAAGAGAAGAGTTATGGACAATGATACAATATACTCTGTGACTTCTAGATCCTGACAGACAGACACGTGTTAGCCAATCAACCAGACATAGTGGTGGTTGACAAACTGAGGAAAAAGGCACCAGTGATTGATGTAGCAATCCCAGGTGATAGTAACATCAACAAGAAGGAATATGAGAAGCTTGAGAAATACAAGATACTGTTAGCCAACCAAGCAATGTCCACAGACTCAGATTACTATAGAGAATTGCTGCAGAAGAGTGTAAATTCAGCTTCCTGAAAACATTAAATATATCTGACAATGTCATCCAAAAACTCAAGGAAGATAAAGTAAATTATAACCTGAGTCTGTGGACGTTGTTTGTTTGGCTATAACAGTATCTTTTGAGTATGTTGAGTATGTTTTTCACCCATGTCCCCTTAAGGGTTCTGTAAAATACAAAGTACTTTACAATAAAATTAAATAAAAAAAAAGCTTCAAAAGTCCTCCACAAAAAAACACCAACAGTTAAAAAAAACAAAAACTTGTAGCTTACACCTCAAGGGTCACCAAAACATATGGATTCTTCATCTGTTTTCTCCATCATCACTTCTAATTAGAAATCTCAGTGGAAATCATCAACAAATTAGAGACAATTTGTCGGAGAGAAATATGTTTCTTGTTCTGGTTGCTCATGATTTTAAGCTGGGCCAAGCTGTCTCTGAATTAATTAACATCCCCAAGAAACTTAATGCTGAACTTAAGAAAACTCAAGTTCAAGAGAAACACCTACACACTATCATGTCTACACAGGCACACCTCGTTGGGAGAAGCTGATTCTTGTTGCACATAATCACTTTTAGGTTTTTTTTTTATTATTTCTTTATTTTTGTCGTATTTTAATGCTTTATTTTATTATTGATTGTTTATCACCACTCAGAGGGAGCTTCTAAGCTCATCTCGTTGAACTAAAAATAAAAGAACAAAGCCGGAACCTACTGATCAATTTTTCAGCTTTTAATGCCCAAATAATCTCATGTCATCTAATTTGGGCCCACTCATCTACTCGCGTCTGTCTTTAACCCAGACACTGATCTCAGGAAAGGATTTTTTAAAGGATGCTTCAGCTCTTACAAACCACCTAGAAAAAAGGGGGGAAAAACAGGTTTTCTGAGTGAATTATGAACATGAACACACCAGTGTTTCTACATGGAAATCTTTTCAACATCTCTAATGCACAAAAGTTGTGACACTGTCTTTTTTCTATAGGATTATTTACAATACGTCACTGTATTTGTAAAACAATAATCCCTGTTGTAAACTTTTCCGGTGGTGGTCTTTGCTCAGTTGTTGCTGCAGTGAGTATAATACAGCTGTTTTTATAGTTTATTGGAGGAAGACTGATAGTTATGAGTAAAATGAGATAAAAGATGAAAAAATGTCTCAAGTTTTAAATAGTTTTAAACAAAATGAAAGTGGAAATTGTAAAAGTGATTTTAGCTTATTGCAATAGCAGAACATCAATAAATCAGCATTTTGGCACAAACTGTCCAGTCCATGTATCTTCTCCCCAGAGTGGAACCAACAAAAACATAAGATTTGTTCACTGAAATGTTAGAAACTCTACACAAAAAACACATCATATACTTTTCCAGTGTACTACTACTTTTGTTGCTTTTCTTCCTTTGAGAGTGATCTAAAAAACTTTCTGAAACCATGAATTTTGTTAAAGTATTCTTCAATTGTGAAATATTACCATTTTGTACTTTTATCTCTGCAGCTATCACCTACAGAATTTAGTAAAAATTTTCAAGAAAACACCAAAATATGTTCTCCTACAGCACAATGTTAGCTTTGGATAGGGAAAATATTCTGGATATGGTGATCCAGAAAATATAAACGTATAGGTTAATGACTACATATCTAAATATTAATTAGTAACAAATAATCAAACAAATTTACACACATACAGGAAAAAGCCACCACAGTACGAAGATCATTTGTCATTAAAAAAAATTATGGAACAAATGGTAGAATCAAACTGATTTCAAATGGTGTAATGTTGTGTGTTGATGGTCAAGTATTTCAGTAATGATGATAAAATAAACATAAGGCTGGTTTTAGGTCTAAATCACATGAAGGGGAACTAATGTGGTACTTAAGGTCTGTTTTTTGAAGCTTTTTGACTTTTGTGACTATATTGTCAATGTACACCTCTGAAAATGTTAAATATGTTCCATTTAAGACAGCTGTGGGTTATAGCTATGATTGGGCAAATGATTAATCAAAGATTGGTCACTGTTTACTCTGTAAAACATGTTTACTCCTTGTTTAGTTTTATTAAGCATATAGTTTTGTAGTTTTCGTCATGACTTAGTTTTAAACCAGTTTTTCATCTCAGAAAGAGAAATAATGACCTAGATAGACTCACACATCTTGTAAAGAGAAACACACAAAGGATAACCGTATGTTTCCAATTACTCTGCCTTTTTAATTTCCAGTGGATGATATTACTACTGTTCTCTTTGTTGTTTGATCAAGCCTCTGCTCAGCTCATGAGATTTTTGCTCATTTACCTCCATCACTGATTCAGTGTTACATCCATTGTTAAAGGGGTGAATTTAAACCTGTTTGACCAGTTTGCTAACAGGCTAATTCTGCCAAACTGCTTGCAGCAGTGCACTTGATTCAAGCTAACTGGTTTCAGCTGGACTTCCATTGGGCAGCATAAACAAAATGAACAGCTGGAGATCCCTACAGATCAGCTTTGAATATTTTTAGGGGCTTTTGTTGCTTTACCGCTTGACTGTCTTTCACTCTGTTAATGACAGGAAACTGAGAATCATTTAGGTCTGCAGTCATTTACCTTTCTGAATCTTCTTCATCCAACTTTCACCATTTCCCTTAGTTTACACTTTAGTTTTATCTTTTAATGGAGTTCTTGGTGTCTCTGTCTCCCATTTTTCTACCTGCTCATGTTGGTGTCATCTGCAGAAGTGCACACTCAGACTGTAATTAACGTCTGTTTCAAGTTGAAATAGAGACATTTTGTTGACACTTGTTTCCAGAAGGTGCACTTTCCTGTCAATATGAAAATAAGAACTGCTCAGCACTCCATCCTTAATTGAAAAGCTCTTTCCCTGCAATGATTTCAGCAAAATTCATGAATTATTGAAATGGCTGAAAGGATGAGGAGAAAGTGGACTATCATGTTGGGTCTTTGATATTGACAAAAAGAGAGAGAAAAAGAGAAAAATGGGGGGAATTACAGCTTCCATCATTTCAGTGTTTTTTGAATGCTTCCCTTTCTGGAAATGTCAAAATATCATTTTTAATTAATATGACATATTGTGCTATAGCTGTTTTTATTACAAAGTGAGATAAAAGGATTTTTTTTTTCAATTTAAAAAAAAAACTGCTTTTCAGCTTTTGCCACCAAGAACAATATTTCACCTTTACAATTATCCCATTAATTCTGTTGAAGCATCTGGTATTTATACTGTCATTTTCATTCTCCAGAAAGTGGAATTGCGTTAGCTTTTTTTATAAATAAATGTGAAAAAAGTTCATTCTGAAAAGTTGCAAATGGTTTAATTTCAATGTAAATGCATGTTGCTGAAATAATTTCCTTTTATTTTAATTTTTTTAGCAGTTATATTTAGCCATGTGGTCTGATTGATTCAGCCCCGACTTTAGCTTGCACCGAAGTAAAGATCCAGTGTAATCCATCTGGATCTTTACATAAAGACCTGTTTTACATATTGACACGTTATTAATAAATTACTAAATCTGACTGTATTTAATTATTTGAGGTGAATTTTAGTTGAATTGAACTGAATTGAATTGACTGGCTTGATCTGAATTGTTCAACATTGGATTTAAATTCAAATCTGACTGTTTGATTAAACAGAACTGAGTAATTTTGCAAAAAATTTGTTCCAATTTGTTCTGTGTAGCACCCTAGCTGGACTTTTATTGTGAAATATAACATGGAGTCTAGACATAACTCTTTTGACAACAAGTACAAAATAACAAGAAAGAGTGTTTAAAAATCTGCATTCTATAAAGATTTTGAATTTTGTGAGTCCATTAAAAAAAACTGCTTTTCAGAATGTGCTCTTGGCTACTTTCTGAAAGCAGAGCTGATTTGTTGTCAGATTGACTCATAACCTGATTACGGCAGATTAGAATGGAAAGAAAGAAACGTGAAGTTGGAGGGAGAGAAGGTATGCAGCTCTGTCATGCATGGCACGGAGGCTTTTCTTCTCCTGTTGTCAATTAAAGCAGGCAGCTCTGCACCTGCATGTGTATGCCAAGCTCGCTCTACTGACCAGCGTTCACCTTGGCACCGGGCCGGCTGTCCAACCAGCTCTTAATGAGGGGCTTTGTGTGAATAAAGGGGGTTGGCTGGTATACATGACAATTAGGCTGAAGCAGTTCTGAGAAGATCAATGGATCTGTCTTACACCCCCATCTCTCTCGCTGCCTTATAGTTTCTACCTTTAATGGTTCATGCTTATGCAGGACTGATAGGCAGACATAAATATTGAACTGCAAAGCTTTCCTCAAATAATGAATCATAAGTCAGGATTGTTAATAGTGAACAAGGAGAATAGTCTTTTCTTTAGAGGTGGACATCTTGAGAAATGTTTAGTCAAAATACCAGAAGAATGCAAGAAACAACTGCTTTCATCAGGAAGGATTTACAGGAAGTCCCTTTTTGTAGATATTGTTTTTTTTTACACAATTAGAAGGGTAAATTACTTTTTTCTCCGCATTTCTGAACTGCTCACTGGATTCAAGGTTTTTAGACCTACACAGCCAAATGGAAAGTGTCATGGTTGTTTTTTGGAGCTTTTCAGCTGCTCAACTGTTTGTTTTTTCTACCCTATAAAATATTGTCAAGTCGTAAAGCAAGATAACAATACCCTGAATTCATTTAAACTCTGCATGATGTTTGAATCGGCAGTATTTTCTTTGAGCCAGTCGTTCTGTCTTTTTACTGATTATTGATCATCTCCAGGGGGCGAGTCCTTGCTTTTAGGGTTTTAGAGGATCTGGAGATTTGGATCAAGTTCCCCCTAAAAAATAAATAAATAAATAAATCGGGGGATGCAAGTGACTGAAAGGACTTTCTGTCGGATGGTGTTTGAACTCAGCCTCAGAGAGGGTGAGGAGCTTCTGAAGTACTCTGAGTAAAATAGCGGTTCTTCCACATCAAAAGGAAGTAGTTCAAGCATCTGATCACGACGTCCCCTGGTCTTCTCTCGGAGGTTTTTCCACCTAGAGGCAGACCTAAAATTTGCTGGAGGGATTGTATATCCCTGTTGACTTGGGAACATCTTAACATAAGGGAGATCTCTGTTTTCACCCCTGGACTTGCTCCTTCAGTTGACATCCAACTAGTTAGATGATAATACCTGAATATTATTCCGCCAGAAAACATCAAGACAAACTGAAAAACAATCATTTAAAATAGATTTTCAGAAGTTTTTAAACAAAACAACATCAGCTGATTCTGACTGATTCAATGTGCAGCTTTGCATGAATAAGAACAGAAAGCTCAGTGAGAATAAGCTAAATGTTTGTTTTGGTGTTAGAGCAGGACATGCTTTCACAAACTGTTTCTTCACTGGAGTGGAGTTCAACTCTGCTAGCTGAGCACAAGCAACAAAACTTGAGGAAAATCTGTTTGTTTTGATTTATTGAGGATAATCCACCTAATGGTTTTATAGTCTGTCTGAAGGACATAAGAAATGCACATTTAAGAATTGTCTCCATTCACAGCTAATAAATATCTTCTAATTGTGGGATTCCCACATCAAATATCATTACAGTGGTTTGTTTCCTTACTTTGTTTTCTTAGATTGTTGCATTAGATGCCTAATTAAATGCCACTGCTTATTCTGGTGATGCATTCTGTCACTTGTGACTGAAGTTCCTTTAAGTTCATATTGTGAGATTGAGCTACATGTCCTGTTGGTTATTATGCTTCAGTGTGTAAAAGGTTTGGAGCTACAGACAAGAAGAAAGAAGGAAACTTGACAATGAGTTTATCATAGGATTATACTGCAATGAACATGATCTGCTTGAAACATCTTGCATCAGGCTAACACAGCAAGTTGGTGGATTCTATGCTATTTTATTTAGATATGTTGTTATTGATTTGTCCTTTTTGCCTGCAAAAATTCAAAAATATTGAAACACTGTTTCTGATCGAATGGATTTTCAATAACTTAAAGGAAAACTTACCCCCCCTCCTCAGATACAGCTTTACAGATTTAAAAAATAAGATGATAAATGGGAGTGACTGGTGGACTAAGGAGGCGTGGCATTCTGTGCTGTGACTGACGTGTCACTCTGACTGACACATGCGCCAGAGAGGGACAGGTGAAACTTAATTAACTTACTTACTTTAAACTTAAACTTACTTAATTTCCCTTTGGGGATTAATAAAGTATTTTTGATTTGATTGATTGATTTGATTTGAAATGGAAGAATATTTGGATGAGACGAGAAGCTCTGATTCGTATCGTTTCGAGCTGATAGTTCGCCCTGCAGTGGTTCGTACTACAGCGGCTTCAGCGTCTTAGAATGGGACCTGTCCCTTCGTAGTATGTTGTTGTTGATCAAAGCAGAAGCTAAATTTTGATTAGCTTGTGTAATATCTGTGACTCAGCCTCATCAGGGTGCGCGCACGACCGCTGCATATTATTGTCTGCAACAAAAGCATGTTTCAGAGAGGTGTCCAAGGTATAAATCAAAGTATCTCAGCATGAAGAGAAAACCCTTCTGTAATTTGTTAAAAACATGTTTTCACACAATCACAAACACTAAAATGAACTCTGATAACGGTCGTATACACTTCCTGTTCAAACTCACTCACTACTGAGCGGAGGTGTGGCCGAGACGCTCTTTTTATATTCAGCAGCGGCAGAATCATGACGTCGTGATTAAAGAAAATAAGGTTTCAGCCAATAGCAATGCCTGATCCAATTCAAATGCAGTGTCGCAATTTAAGCCTGAAGAGGGCGCTCCACTAACTGTTTTTGGTATAAAATAAATAGTTTTATAAAAAAGTGCAAAAATACTAATAGCAAGACCCAGAAATGTAGAAAGGACTATTAAACACTCATTTATAGAGTTTATAAGCAAAAATAAAAGTTGATTTGGGGGTAAGTTGCACTTTAACAACTCAGCTGACTTTTGGGATTTGTACGCTGGAAACATTGAATATTTGGTTCAAAGTTTTCAGAAAGGTGTTGCAAATTTGGATGCATATTTAAGCAGCTGTCACAGATCACGGCATGCCGTGAAATGCAGATTTAGTTTTAAGCGTGGCTTTTCACTTCAATCAGTGCACCACCCACAAAATGCTTTTGTGTTTTCTCTGAGTCTTTAATCTCTAAAAATGTTGTTACATACACAGTGTGAATGCAAGTGATGAAAATCTAGGTAGAGGAGAATGGCATGAATGTGTCAAAAACTGAGAAATTTAAATGCTGCGATCTTAGAAAATGTCAAATTTTGTCAAATCAAAGTTGACATTCAGAAGTGATAAAGGTTGACAATGAAACCAAGAAAAAAAAAAGAAATTAGCCCTCCTACAGTTACATGAATGTCTTTCACTCAGCTCCTTTAACAAGACTCAGAAATATCTTTTTTTTCTGTAATTGTCAACTTTACAGGTATTTTTTACAGCAAGTTGAAGAAGCAAGAGGCCAAAAGATTTATTTGAAAGTAAAAGAAAAGAGACAGACCTTAAAATCCTGAGATTTTACTCTTCAGCAGATGAAGGACAATTTACACTGAGCCCTCTGTAACTGGAACAAATTCTCACTTGAAAACACAATAAGTGCAAGAAAGAAAAAGTTAGTATGAAATTTGATTTGGCACATTGAATCAGACTTTTTGCACCACATGTAATTGGTATAATTTAGAAAAAACAGACTTGATTAGTTGAGTCTTTTGATAAAATCTGAGCCAATTTTTAGTGTCTGTTTTAAATTGGCACAATTGGGCTGGACACTATTGTCCTGTCTGAATCAGTGACATTTTAGTCAACCAACGTTTTCATTATTCTTACCTGTTGTATTATTTGAAGCCGTACCATGACACCTTGCCATCGTGAACACTTGTTTTCTTAGCAGTTATGCTCATGCAACTCACTTGTCTGTTAGCATTTAGACTCCTCACAGCCTCAGTGGCAGATTGTTGGCAGGGCAGTTGCTAGGAATTCTGGGCCCCTGGAAAGAATATCGTCATGGGCCCTTTTCACTCACAACTGTTGCCCCAGCAAGAACAGGGACTTAAGTTGAGTAATAAACAAATTGAGCTATTTTACTATTGATTATATCATTTAAATGGCAAATAGGATAATCTTAGGAACCGCCAAAGGTACAACATTTTATTAAAAAATCAAAACAGCCAACCAGTGTTGATTTTGCTCACTCACCATCATAGGCATCATTGGACTGCTGAGGGTGAGGGTCTGTTGCTGCATCTGGCTCAAACTCAGATGAAGCCACTGCTGATTCTGGAGCAGCAGAATATAAATGTTTGTTATCCAATTATTGCTTTAGTAAATATTAAATTTTTCATAGAAAACTGATGAAGAACTAAAATCACTGATGAAAAACAAAATCTAAATGGTAAACACTTATGTAGGAGAAGAACTATAATTGAATGATGTCACACTTGTAGGGAATAAATATTAGCTTTTTATTCTATAATGCTTAACAACAAAAATATTCACTGATTTTTGTATTTTTAGGCTATTCAAATATCCCACCGACAACTAAGTTTTACAAAACTACATTTGATCACAGTAAGCTGACCTTCGCCTAATGCTGGTAATTACTGAGCAGAACTTGAACGTATCATAATACAATTCAATGCAGCCACCTCCCCTCCTGATACTACACATAACTTGTTGGTCTCGTAACTGAGTGAATGCTCATGCGCTGCCTTTCTGCTGTTGTTGTGACATGTAATTTTATCACTTCTTCCATTTTTTAGTCCTCATCAGGCAAACCTGCGCAATTAAAAATCATCGATCTTCTTCCAGTTGTGCTGTGTGTGAAACGTACTAGCTAACGTCTACGACGGATTCCAAGATTAGCGGCCGGTTACAGACAACGAATGAACAAGAAAACGTTTCAGCCCTCTACAGTTTAACTCTCACCATTCTTAGAGAAGAAGTGTAAAATATTCTGGGCCCCTGCACTGCTTCTCCTACTCTTAGCTTCCCTTTTGATGCGTTTCTGGTGTCCAGATTTGTGTTTTCTGAGAGGCATCTTGCCCCTCCTTAACGGTGGGAATGTGCTCGCGCTCGCGCTCACATTCCCATGAAGGAGACCGGAATTGACATTATTTAAAATAAAACATTACATGACTTTGTGGCTTTGTTTGAGCTTATATGACTGATTAGTAATATTTTTTACATAGTTTTATATCTATGCAAAATAATTTATTCATAGAGCCTACTGGGGTGGGTGTGGGCCCTTAGAATCGTTCCCACCTTTCACCCCTATACGACGGCGCTGGTTGTTGGTTGTGTTTTACCAACAATCCAACGTTCTTTCCAAGCAGTATTTGATAAAGTTTTGATCAAACTACAAAATGGATTTTGCTTTTTGTCTTGATCTCTTGGTTTTTCTTGGCTATTCAGTTCCTGTACTGTACCTGTCTCCTCATCAAGCTAAACCTGCCTTCAGCACACGTCTCTTTCCATGACTTACCAATGTCCTCAATCTCCGTCTTCTGTCTCTGGTTCATGCAGCACCTCCTTATTTTGCCCAGCAACAAGAGAAAATACTAGTAAATCCTCATCAAATCTTTTTTGTTTATCACCTCGTCTTTGTCCCAGAGCTGATGCTGGTTCCTGGAGTGACTGACACTCGTTCTTTTATACATTTATACTCTCTTTAAATACACCTTTTAAATCTTTCCAAGTTCAGTTAGTTGTATTTAAAGAGGCCATTTCATACACATTTCAGGACTTTGTGCTTAAGTATTAACCAGTAATATGAAACATTTTATATCTATCTGCGCATGGCAACGTCAGACGTTGTGTCTTCCGGTTTGCTACATCTTATGCTAACAGCTTTTAGCCAGCAGCATGCTAGGCGTGGTTTCAACTGCGGGAGCTGATGAATACTAACGAACAAAGGAGTTGTGATGAAACAGATACAGGCCGTTCGGACTCGGGAGAACTCGGGTTTCATCGCCACCTGCGTAGTTTGATTAAAACTGAAAGAGAAGTTGTTGACCTGTCTTCACACCCACTATGACGGTAAGAACACCTGTGGAGACCTCAGAAAAACCGTTTTTAATGGAAGGGCCTCTTTAATGGATCCAGTCAGTCACCATGTTACAGGTATCTTACTGTACTGAAAGATTAAATAACAATGACAAAAACTATATAAAGTTTACATTTCTGAACCAGGAAAAGCAGTTGGAGGTGGCAGCTTGTACATCATGTGAGGCCCATGTAGACCAGCGTGGTTTGGTCATGGAGATTTTAAAGCAGGACTGTCTGTGCATGCTTCATGCTATCTCATCATGTAGTGTTCTGATCTTGTAGCATAATCTTTAGGTGATTTGCTGCATCCTCATGAAGGCCAAGTGTTGTCAGGTCGAGGCCTGTCCAGAGGTGTGACCATGAGCTTGTGTGGACCATCATGGGAATGAGCTGTTGATTAGAACATGGTGGATGCAGGAAATGAGATTTCAGTACTAAGATTACAGCATGATCAAGTTTTTCACAATCCAGGTTTATTCTTCTAGATCATGGTGAGTGTATTGTGGTCATCATGGAGACTGTAGACTGAGATGCAATATAACTCAGATGCAAGTCGCTATTGGAGGCTGCAGAGAATCCTCATCTTAAAACATCTTTGTCTGCAACATTCGAAACACCAATGCTGATGTCACAGTAATTCTTGGCTGCCACCAAGTGAGTGACATGTGTATCATGAGTCAGATCTTCACTCAGTCTGGATGNAGTCTGGATGGATGGAAGTGAGTCTGTTTCAGAGGTACCTCCTGTGGTTCTCCCTCAGCTGCCACAACAATCAGCTTCTGTGGATGGCCACATGGTGTAGTCACAGCTTGAATGGAATATTACTAATTTTACACATTTCCGACTACAGCACAATCAGGGTGTCACAGTGATTTTTTGCAGAAGACAGGCAGAGGAAGGAAGGCAGTTTGTAACGGACTTCTGATATCGCCTTAAAGATCACACTTACACATTAGGCTTGCAGAATAAATGTTACTGTCATGTATGAGAGAAGAAGCAACCCTCATGATCTGTTGAGGTTTTATTGATCAAAAGTCAAGAATTTGTTGTTTTTTGCAACAACTGCACACTGACAAATGATGTATTTGGGACTATGACCAAAACTTGCATCAATAATTGATGTGTATGATGTTTTTTTTCTTTGTGTGTGTTGCATTAATTATGTCAGAGCTATGTTTTACAGAAAAACACATCACCTTTTTATACAAGTGATTTGTGTCAAATCTGTCATAGTTGATGGCTTTTATGACTCTGGTCAGCTATAATGTTCATACATATTAATTACCTGGCCATGAATCAAGGATGAAGGAAGGTTGTCCACTAATCAGGAGGAGAGTGGTATGACCCCAAGCACCAGCAGGGCAAAGTATCTCCAGGTATCCTTGGACAAATATACTGAACCCCTGAAATTGCCCCCTGGGCGCTGTACAAATGGCAGCCCACTGCTGGGGATGGGTCAAATGCAGGGAAATAATTTCCCAAGAGGATCAATAAAGTATCACTTCTAATTATTTTCACATCCTTGACTCAAAATATTTATGAAAAAATATTTTTCTTACAATTTTAAAGTAAATTACAAGGCCTATATACACAAATATTTTTCTAGAGAATTCAAGACTGAATACCCAGTAGGATGACACATAAAAAATGTTAAGACAAGGTTGCAAAGCCCAACAAAAGAAGTCTGATACAGAATCTACATGTCCTTGCTTCTGCAGCCTCTCACTTACTTTTTTTTCTGAAGCACAAACAGAAATCTCTGTTTATTATAACAGTAAAAATGGCAAGAACATTGATTAAGAGGAATTTGATAACAACTGCTTATCTGTATTCATGAGCCACTCACTGAGTTCTGCATGCAAGGCTGTCTGACCCAATTACACTGCAAACAAGAAGACACGATGACCAGATATATTATATTTATGATAATCTTCAATGAAAACTCTAACATTTCTTAGAAATCAAAAACATTTCCTATTCAGATTGTTAGTGGAGTGTTTAAACTCAATCAACAATTTCCACATAAATTAACTCTTCAGACACCATTGCCAGACAATGCCAGTCAGAGAATGGACATACATCTACAACACTTCACCACTGCTTCCACTGTGGAGGTGTGTAGGTTGGGACTCTATCATAAAGATGAGCACAGCATTCGGCCATTGTGTTCTGCGAGCGAGGCACTGAAAGCCTTTTCTGGCTCCAGGCTCAGTGACACAAGCATTGACCTGAACACATATCAGTGGGTGGAAGAACATCAATGTTTCATCTGATGTAGGTGCCCAAGGTTTTCTGTTTGCACCAATTACAAATCCTTATTGACTGATGTTTGATCCAGCATGTTCTGAGGAAATAAACTGAGTGGAAGCTGAGCTGTGTTAGTTATACTGGTTCTACTTTACATACCTTTTTATTCTCTGTAGGTCAGGGGTTTTTTAACATATTGGTATGTATGTGATATGCTGGCACACATTTTCTTGGTATATTCAGACTATTTGATATCTTTTTAACAAAAAGCAGGTTCTGTGCTGGTTAACTGGGCGGAACAGAGCGGCAGTGGAGATACATCACATAAGCTTATCCCAACATTCAGTCAGAATGTAAATAATGATGCTCTATTCAAGCTTTGATGAATTGTTGTAGTCAAAAAAAGATGCACAAGCTTCATGCATTCTGTTCCTCTGTGGCCTTGGTAATCTCCCAGTTGCAGTTATGGATGTATTTGCTTGTATGTCTGTTTGTGTGTTCATGCACATCTGTGTATAACACTGTGTGTGTGAATAACACAGATTTATTCATTGTCTTCGACGTGTTTGATTAAAGCCGTGTCTGTTCAGGTATGCACAGGTATATAAGCCCATAAACAGATGGAGGAATATTTTCCACCTTCTTGTAGGGTTTTGTTTGTTTTTTACGTATTTTATTTTACAAGACCAATTTTGTACAACTAGATAATGAACACAAGAATGAATAAATAAATAAAAAAGTTTTGGTTTTATATGGATTTCTCCTTAAAATCTTCACTGGGCTTGGCAGACAGAATATTTTATTGCAGGAGTTTCGCTTTATGTATTTAGCATAAGATGGTTTTATCTTGGATAACACAATCAGATTTATTGAAAATCGTGTTTGATTTCCCAAAAATGTTCTTCATTATCTCAAACTGCTAAAGCAATATTTGAGCATTTATAAGAAGAACATTTCAATTTTTAGACATAAAACTTGTATCAGTTTAGAATTGGGTGTTTAGAATTAAAGAAGCAGAACCAAACTGAATGAGAAGAATTAATTTAGTCTTGGAAAATGGACAAAATATATTTGTTGTTTTGTCTCAGTTCTTATTGATTTCACATGGATGAATATTTTGCATCTGCAAAATATCCATCAATTTATTTTCTGCTTGTCTAAGTTGGGTCATGGGTGATAAGGTGGGGTCTCATATGCAGAGGGAAAACTTGCAAACCTTGTGAGATTTAAACCCAGGAGGACCTTATTTTTGCAACAGTCGTCTTGTAAGAGTCAGCAACAATTTCCTGTTGTTTTTTTAATTTATTTTAAGATTTAATCTTCCTGTTAAATGTTTAGTACTACCTTCATGCCGCTCAGATGGCAGCACAAGTCTCATAGAAACAACCAGCAGCACCTGCATCAAGAGATAATTAGCAATGTATTTTTACGGGGAATTTGGGTAATCCAGACCTGTAGGCTAAACGCTTATTTTGCTCAGAGTTTGATTTGTTTTGCTGCCTACTGAGAGAAAACGTGAGAGATGGAAGGGGGAAATATGCGAGTGTGAATCAGCGACTGATGAACTCAGTTGCTATCTTCTCTTGGGTGCTGCATGATCCATAAACTCAGCTAAAACCATTTGGGAATTAAAGCAGATGTAAAGAGCTGAGCCAGTTGGATATTTGGACTGACGTGACTGAAATGAATTTAGAGCATCAGTAACAACAAGCAGACTGATGTTTGTTTATTCACCTGTTACTTCTTCTCGTCACCACATCCTCTGACACATTTCCTGTCATGACATGAATACCTACTTTTCTTGTTGCCCACCGAACCTTTATTTATTTATCTTTTTTAAAAGATTGGCACGCTTCTTCTAAACATATTTCTTTTCCATTTTGACCATCTGTTTCAGAAAAACAGCTCTGCTCCTCTTCCTTTCCAATGATCTCTCACTCTCTCTTCACTAATGACTACTATTGGAATTTACTTTTACTAATCTCCATCTGCAAAGTTGTCTGATTAATGATCTTACACAGATCAAACTGCCCCTCAGTTTTTAATTTTTCATCTTATTTTTTTAAACAAAATCTGTCCAATTTTTTTCTCAAGGCTGTTGAGAGTATTTAACATACAGTAGCCTTGAAAGGTGCTACACAAGCGAAAGGCTGAGGAGATAGAAGAGTGGTTTGGCTGTAAGACTGTAGATTTTAGTTTAATCATCCAACTTAAAATTGCAGAAAATAATTTAATTATTTTCCAGCAGCTAACAGTTCATTTAATGTTACAGTTTGATAATGTAGAAAGGTGGTCCCCAATGCTGGAGGTTTTGACCTTACTAGTGGAAAAACACCAGGTTTTGGGTCTTTAGATGATTTCCCAAAATTAAATGAAGGTTTTTGAAAAATTCAAGGTAAAATTTTAGTGTAATTGGTGAAATATACGTTTTGTTTTAACTGTGCCATTGATTAGCTTTCTATAAGTGTTTGTGTAGGTTAGCCAGTCATGTTTAGGGTCACAAGTTTTTATGTGTTATTTCATGTGTGACAAGTTAAAAAGTTGGACTTAGACTTAAAGGTGAACCTCAGAGACAATTAAGACAAGTAACAGATTTTATTTTACTTTTCTGTTAAACAATTAATAATGGCAGATTTGAACTGGATACATTGATTTTCTGATCTGGAGGCAGTGAAGTCAACCAAAACAGGTTCTTGGTAGATCTTGAACATTGCAAGATACATTTGCTGAATTGTATTACTTACAGTTTGTTTTTCACAGGTTTGTGGGAGAATGTTGGAGTTATAGGACCCAAGGAGCCTCTCAGGCACATGTGAGTCCAGGAGTAGGAGGCTGCAGTGAAGAGCAGGCAAGGCA
This sequence comes from Pachypanchax playfairii, assembly GCA_006937955.1. NCBI lineage: Eukaryota > Metazoa > Chordata > Actinopteri > Cyprinodontiformes > Aplocheilidae > Pachypanchax > Pachypanchax playfairii. Next base: position 4,767,844 of record SSNP01000016.1, on the reverse strand, counting down.
GAAACATCAAGGTGAACATTTCCAACATCCATAGACACAAACTCATCAAGGAGGTCAGGTACAGTTAAGTAGCTGATATCTTCAGAGTATGAGGAATCTCACCAGAGGACAGAGGGAGACACACACACAAGGGTAAATGTTAGAAAGGAAATGTTTTAAACAAACTCCAGGCCATGAAAACACTGTCTAACCACAGCCGTTTGGCAATGAAAAATAGAAACTACCCTGCAGAGACTTACAGAACTGGATGAGGAGAGTAATTACAGGTGTGAATGTTGATCAGGAGATTTCTCCAGTTGGACTCACCTGTGAAGGAGTAAAATTTTACAGACTGATATTTTATAGACTGCTGTTTACTCCAGGTGAAATACTGACTGTAAATACTCCAAACAACACAAACACTCAATCCTTTTGAATATTTTTAGGCACATCATTGGAAGTTGATGCATCTAATGGTAGTCTGGAACATCAGGTCAGCAGAGCAGTATGAGTGAAACAGGGAGACCCAAAAACCTCTCTGAATCTCACTATAGATCTCTCTGAAGTGTTCCCTCAGGCCTGTCTTCTACTTGAAGTTCTGACCTCTGATTCTTTTTATCAGAGCACTCAAAATACTATTTCTTATGTATTATTTCAGCTTTTCAGACCACTGGTGTGTGCTTACAGGCATGTGTAATCTTACCTTATCTGAGGTAAAAAGCCTCACGAGGTTTTGGTGAAAGTCTTTTTCTGCTGATCAGAGCTTTGGACAGAGCTCTGCTCTGATGATTTAAAATGCTGTCATTGATCAAAGATGCTTCTCCACCTCCTTTTTCGTTCTACTGTATGTTGCCCTCCTTAATGCCTCTAAACATAGAGGGGGAGCTCTAGCTCTGAGCATTTCTTTGAATTTCTTTATAGAAATCAAACAAGAGCAGGATTCTGCTGTCAGTGCTTTGTTCCACTGTTGCATTCAGAAAGAGGTCAATATCCTGAGTCACACGATGGGAAAAATCTAAACTTTTACTCCAAGGATGTAATAATACATGAAATGCCAAAGGACATGCACATATAGGGGAAAAACTGATCTAATTACATTCAGATTTCTTCTTTCTGCTTAATTTCTCTTTTGCTTTGCCAAAAAAAAAAATGCAACTAATGGTGCGATTTAATATAGTGTTAATTATAGATGCCCAGGGCAAAAGTCAAAATAACTTGAACTAATTGCAACTGCGTGACTTTAAATTGTTGTTTCCGGTTGTGGTGTTTAATTTTAGGGCAAGGATTAAAAAAAAAAAGGCTGTGTCCTCTGTGAATACAGCATGCAGTGAGCTGCTTTGGGACTTGTGATCACAGCTAGCCATTGCTCAACAACACCAGGAGCTAACACCTGGTGGTGTTAGCATCTGCAGGAAATAGGGGAAACAACACAAATGGCTTTTTCGTCTCGTGTGCACAAAGCTGTTGTTCAAAATACTATAAAGATTTTTTTAAATGACTCCCTCGCTGAGTTCAGTCACAGTGAATACTCTGAAAACTCATAACGGGGTCCCTGTGCTGCCTTGGGGGTTGCAGAGAGGGAACTTCATCTTGGTGCTCCTGATTTTAACCCTACTATTAACATTTGTGCAAGGTATCATTTTTTGGGATTGGATTCAGAAAGCCAAAAGGAGTTTAAAAATCATGCTGGGGAAAACAGAAGCCATTACCATGGTGCATTATTCTCCTGTTGCCCTGTGGTGGCTTAGATGGGCCCTCGCCATTTGCAGAAACATCACAAACATTAAGCACTTCTGCTCTCTTCTGGCAAGCTCTACTGTCATTTTCAAGACAAGAACATTTGCTCAGTCTTGTTCTCTCATATTCTCTCTCTCTCTTCTACTTTTACTGATACTGTCATTTTGGAACCAGCATTTGCTCTGTCATTTTCTATCACCCTGCCTCTCATCAGTCCTCCTCTCTGCTCCTCCACTCAGACATTCGTCTAACCATCTTCTCCAACTGATTTTCCTTCCTGTCCCAGAACACAGTGAAGATAAGGTGCAGCACTCTCATTCCAGACTGTGTGAGGACGACTTAGCACAGCCGTGTGTGTCTTATTCCATTCATGTCATGCGCTTCACATATATCGTGGCGAATTACAGTACATTTCATGACCTCAGCTAAAAGGGACAAGGGAAAATTACAGCCATGCGTAGAATAGTGCCACAAAAATATGCAGCATCATTGCTCACAGCAGGTGTTAAAAAGCAGCCAAAATATAAATCCATGTAATGATTTGCTGCAGGGAAGAAAATGCAAGGGTCAGTAAACTTTGTCATATTTCAAATCAACACCTCTCCAGATGTTCTTAAAATCCCACAGACTAAAATATGTTTGTTCCATATTTTCTGTGATGTGGAAAGCCATAAAATTCCCTCCTATCCGAGCTGTGCTCAGCTGTGGTGCACGCGCGGAGTGCGTTTTTGCGCTTGGCCGCATGGTGGCAACCTGCGCTGCGCTGCCACAGCACCGGATCCAAACGTTACCTCATGAAGAACCCGGGACTCGTCCTCATCATCCGACACACAACACCGGCAGCCGGGCTCCACACCACCGCACGCTCCGACCACGCTACTGTGAATGCGCACAAGTTTCTCCCACCCGCCGCCCTCATTCTCTGCTCTCCGAGCTGCTGAACTTCTCGTCAGTGCTGCTGTCAAACTGAATTGCCGACCCCGACAGCGCACCGTGGAGAGGAACTTTACGAAGGGGGGGCTGTGTGCTCCAGTTCTGGCGCCCCTCTTCGAAGGATTCGAGGAAAAGTCAGTTCTGTTCTTTGGAGTAACAGTAAACGGACAACTTAAGGGCAGCTGAAGTTTTAAGTGTGAGGAGATCAAGCAGAAAGCAGCTTTTTGATGGGACTTGGAAATGGAAATTAAAGTGTCTGTCCTTACAGGTGCTGCAAGACGCTGACAGTTTGGACTTAACCTGAATTCATCTGACTGACTTGAATCCGTTCATCAAAGAAACCAGGGCGCGCTTACTGAGGAAATATTATCCTATTATCCATCACACGGAGCTTGTGGAACTTTAAACTCTGAAATAGTCAGACTGTCTGACCGAATTTCTGCGAGCAACGACTTGGTTTTACGCACTCAGCTCGGTGCGCTCTGGCAGACTCCAGTGTTCTCAGACAGACAGAGACCCAGGGGGTGCGAGGCGGACAGCAGAAGGACCACACCGGGACTCCAGCACCATAAAATGTCTCGAGCTCACCGAGCACTTGTTGTCCAGTCTGCCCGGCTTGGAACAATGTTTGACGACTCCTGGAACGGATCAATGTGGCGCGCCACATGGATTTTATTTCTCTCCTTTCTCATCCACTCCACACAAGCTCAAGGTAAGAGGGACACCGGCTCGGCACGGTGCCGATCAGTCACCGCTTTGGCTCGTTGGTGTCTGCACAGTTCCGCTGCTTTGCTGGATATTTATGTGAAAGCTTTTCCGCTGCGGAGGCATTCGAGTCAGGATGTTTTCATTAATCTTTGCCATTTGCACGTACGCTGTAATTTTCTTGTCAGGTTACACATCAAGCGGACACACACGCATACAGCTCGCCCGTTGACCAGACTTATCCAGCTCACTTATAATAAAACTTCAATACAGACAGGTGGATAAAAGTCCAGACAGTCCAAGTTGTAGTTTATTGTATGATCCTCTTTTTCTGTTTACTTATTTCTTTTTCTGAATTTATCCTCTTGGAACAGATGTCATGAGTGTTCCTGCTTTATGGCACGTGTCATTAAAGGGCAAACAGGTAAAAATGTGAAGCTGATCTAGTGTTAATCATCTAATCAGCACACGGAGTCAAGACTTTGCGATGAAAATAAACACGCTGAAATGCCGCAATCGGTGTTTTCACGTGCACGCGGACTATTAAACGCTTAAGATTAATTGGCTTTTCTAAGAATTTTATAGCCTGAACGTCGCAGAGAAGAGAAAAACAGCAAATATCACAGTTTACAACGATTCAGTAACAGAAAATGAATTTATTTACACATTTTTTTTTTCTGGGCGGGGGTCAAAGGTTCCCCAGTCTATAGAATCAATTAGTATAAAGCGGAAATGAGTTTGTAACCTCGGGCATTTCTTTACTTTTGTCACATCCTGCAAGACATTAGTTCTGTGTTTCTTTTTGTAAAAGGTGTCTGAAATTACAACCTGCTTGAGAAAAATGACTTAATGAGAAAATGTTTGCAGGAGACACATTAGTTAGAAAGAAACAGTGAATTTCATTCATTCATTCTGTAAATATGTTTACCCTATAGTTGGAGTTGGTCTTTGCAAGGACCAGTACAGGGTAAAACACAAGAAACCCATTCAGTTATATCATAAAACATTTTTAGCAACATTGTGTTCACATGTTTGAAGGTACTTTACCTTGGGTGACACTGACATGACAAAATATGGAGGTGGGGGGGCTTTCTCAGCCGCAAAATCACCACTTAGCTAGTTGGGATTCAGGTATTGCTGCCACTGTGAGGAGAGTGTATTACTGCTGAAGTTAGACTCAAAGCCCTTGGTGGGGTTGACTCAATAATACAATGCAGAAAAGATGAAGAAACAGAAGATATCCATCATTCATGAGGCCATATCCTAGTCCCTGACATTTACAGGAGATTGATATCTGGTGAGTTCCAGGGATTAAGAGTCCTGACATTATTGTTTTCTTTCACTCTATAACTGTATATCAACTCTCAGTCTGTTTCTTGGATGCCTGTCTTCAGCTCTCTCCTCCATCTGAATGCTTATTTAACCAAGCAAGTTAAATCAGAACCCATCATGTGGAGAGGTGGCCCGGGGAGAAAGCTCCGCCTGGGTTCTTCTGGATGCGCATGGGGCGCACAAAGCAACATCCACGCATGTGTCTGTATGTGTTAGCGATGAAGCACTGCCAATCACTCTCACTCTCCCTCTGCTCAGTCCATCTAGCCGCAGCCTTCAGATTCCATTACATAGGCGCTCCTGGGTCAGAAAGTGTAGGATTTAATTGGACTCTCTTCAGACCATTCAGAGTGGAGCTCATTGAAAGTGACCCCAACGTGGGTTGCTCTCTTTCCCACTATGATTAAAGAACATGATGAGGCGAGAAGCTTGCCTCTGGATGGACATGTCGGCTGCTGCTCGCCACATTTTAATGACCAGTCTACTGAAACAGCTTTTTAACAACGGGAGAATGGCCTTCATCAGACCAAAGGGCTATGAAGTCTTGCTTTAGGGCTTGTTGAGCAGAGAGATGATCTTCGTTGCCTTAATGTTGTAACTTGTCATTCATTGTAATTGTGCACAGCAGGATAGAGAAAAAGTCTCTGTGTTGATAAATAGACTTGAACACCTGTCTGACTGCTAGAAAACGTACATTTGAACTGTCGCTGGTTTTGATGTTCATATCCAAAACGCTTTTTGTGTTTCAAAGGCCCGTTAACACTTAAACATCCTGTTTGGTTGGTGACACATAAGTTCACCTTTTTAAATGTTATATAAATATGTATCTTGCACAGCAACTTTAAATATTTAGGTTTAAAGTGACAATTATAAAAGCTGTCTGGTCTGTCTCAGTGCTCACTCTGTTCTTTTACTGAGGTTATGCCAAAATGATGCTGGGCTCGCCTGCTGGTTTTGTCATTTCTTGCAAATCTATTTTGAAGCTTGGAGCAGCAGGGGAGGACTGTATTGGAATATCAAGTCAGGCATACATACGTCTGCATCACTCAGTGTTTGTTGTTTACGGGAACTGGCTCCAGCGCCACTTTAGCTTGACTTAAGCCATACTGACTATTTTAAACTTCTATAAGTATGGTTTGGACATAGCGTGTGGGTGGGGGGGATGGAGAGACGGTGTCTTAAATATCTGTTATTTCATACTGTTGAGAAGACGTATGACACATTTAGTTGGGGGTTTAGTTGTGTTGGCTGGTTTGTTTTGAAATAAACCTTGACAGGAAAAACAGAAAGCAAGGATGTCATCTCAATTTTGGAATCGGTTTGTAAACGTATAAGTGGAATGAAATCTGTGAAGTTTGAATGAATCTTTCTGACTGTTTCAGAAGAATAAAATACAGACAGGAAGATACAATGCAGACTCGTAAACGTGCAGTGGAAAATAGTGTGTTAGTAACTTTAAGATGTTAAGGCTGACGTGGCTATTTTTAATTGCTGTGATGCTGGTGTTGAACCATTGAAGTGTCACGTCTTGATGGATTATGGGTGCTTCTGGAACAAGGTCTCTGAATTTACCGAGGTTTATTTTGAAGAAATTGCTTTGAAGGACTGTGTTTAGGATGAAGCAACACTCTAAAATAAAATATATAATATTGGATTTTCTTTCTGTTTACCTCCAAAGTTGCTTTGTTAAACTATAGAGACACTTATTACAGTGAGCCTTGGAAGAAGGATTGATTGAGATCTGAGTATGAATGATTTCTGAAGACAGGAGGGTTGCGAGAACGTCTCCAGACTACAAATGTCCTGATTTGTCACTCATCCTAATTGACAGACTGGGGATCTCTGTTTCCTTGTTGCAGCTGAGCTCTGAGAAATGATTTTCAAAAAAGGGGAAAAGTTTGGTTGTCCTAATTCCTTGCCGCTATCACTTTGGCAAAAGGTCACAATGCATTGCTTTTAGTATTCAGGGTTGGCAGAAACACTCATGGTCAATGTCCAGTGATAGATTTCTCAGAGGGCTGTCTGGACTTTCACTGTGCTAAACTCAATGGAATAAAACTTCCCATTAAAGGTCTGTGGAAGTGACAAATCCAAGAAACAAGTGTAACTGAAAGACTTTTAAAAAAAATTATTTCTGGGAATAAGTTCCATAGTTTTTTAAGTTTTACTTTTTATATTGATCCCAGTTTTCAAAAAGGAGAATTGGAAAGAGCCAAAGTGTATTTTCCAATTAAACTTTGCAAGTGTTCCGACATTTCCACACATGCACGGATTAAATGCAGTTACACGAGCATGGGTATAACAATAGACATGAATCATCAAATTACTTTTCTGATTGGTTAGTAATAGGAATGAATTAATTTAAAAAAGTTACCTAAACAAGAAACATTCAAAATATAAAGCTGTCAGAAAATACATATCCTTGTGAAGCGCATTATGTGACAGAAAGAAAGACGAGGGTGTTGACAGATTGACTGATCTCTAGTGACAAGCTTATCTAAAAGTAAAAATATACTTATGTGATCTGACATGTTCCTTCTGTTTGCTCTTTAATCTCACTGTTAGTGTGTATTCCCTACTCGGTTTGACTCTGGCTAGAGGCAGAACCTCAGGATGAAAGAATCTGAAGACCACATTAGTGAACTTCTCACCCACTGATAGATGTAAACACAGCTCATTACCTTCCCTTTTCTCAGGGTCTTATGATAATTTATAGACATGCATGCGTTAATGTTGTAAGATAAAAACAGCTTTTTACTGTAGGTATGATCTAATGTTAATTTTGTAACAGAAGATCATGTGAACATGTGCAGTGTTATGAACCTATTTGTGTCACCGTGCATGTGCAGCAGCCTTGATGTCTGTATTGATTTGAACGTATGTGACAAAACACTTCCTCCTTGGATCTTTTAGAGCTTCAACCGTTCCTGTCTGGGCCTGTTGTGTTCTCATGTTCTCAGTGTAAAGACGCTCCCTTCAGTGCATCTGTGTAGATGTGTTAGAAGAGAAGGGATGGGGTACAGAGATGTGTGAATGTGTGTTGAGCATCTTTGTCTTGCGCCTAATTGAGGTTTAATCTAGATCCCAACATAGTGCTAAATCTTTCTGATTTCATTGCATTTAAAATGCTGCCTTGCATTATCCAATTTAGATAATGCTCCAGTCTATATTTAAGGCAAAGTAAAAACATCTTAAACGACTGCCTTGTTTCTACACTAATTGAAGCTACCTGGAATTGTAGACAAACGCATGTAACGATCCCCTAATTAGTGGAATGACTGATCCTGATGCTGCATCATTAGAGTCGGAGCAGATTTCCGTCTTCTTATTGAGCACACTGAAAAATAAGCGTAAAGAACACATACCGGTTAAACATAGAGATTATAAATGCTTTGTTTTATTGCTGTATATCATCTGCTTTTGATCACGCTCAGGAAAAAAACAAATAAAAAAAACACTCTTGCTTAGGTATTGTGTGTCTAATTCTAACTGACAACCTTTCCTGTCTGTGATCCTTTGGCCGGACTAATTGTATTGTATTTCATGTTTCACTGGGACCTGAAGGAACATGCCAACATAACCTCCAACAACCACCAATCAATGCCAAGCTGATCTCAATCTCAATGCCTGCTAATAGAGTAAATGAGGCACCAACACTGTTTATACCCTTCAGGTTAATTATACACGTGTTGGTATGACTATGGACTAAAATAAACCAGGATAAAAATAACTTGCCACAGATTTATGTTGAGTGAATAAATCAGTTGCAAACATTCTTATTTCTGAAAAACTGTTATTTTAATATGTTTTTGCTTTGGAAGGTATATTATAATTATAGCTCAAATAATTCCATTTTTAATACTTATTAGATTTGGTGAGGATAAGGTCAGTCTGACATGGAGTGAGATTCCATAAAAAAGGTGCCACTAGCAACTATCAGCTCCTCGGAAGGTGCTGCAAGGTAACTGGTGGGGCGTAATCATTAACATTTCACATCTGTCTGTTAAGGGACTGCATTTGCTTTCAAATTTCCTCATTGCAATGCCAGCCACTGTTCATTTTTCTCACTCAACTCATGGTACATTTTGCCAACTTTGATCCTAAAATTTCAGCCAGCTTTGCTCTCTGAAGTGTGGGTTTCGTAACCTCAAAATGACAGTCTTGATTGAAAAGGAACAGATTTTGAATTGCTCCATTTCGTCTACTTTGTAAGTGCTATATGACGCCCAGGCAGTTTGATCAGAGCAAGAACTGAAGAGCTTAGGCAAAAGTTGTGGCTGCCTCGATGTCATAAACAGCAACTCCAGTTATTACCCACTGCTTGAAACCAGCACAAAGCACTCTGGCTAGTGTTTTCTAGAGCTCTCCTGTTTGTATTTGCATGGTTATTAGTGTGGTCTCTGGAGCTGAGAATCAAGGTCACCCAGGCCAGCTGGGAACTGTCTCTGTATACTGAAATGGACTAAGGTCAGTTCTGTTGAATGACCCGTAGAAATATAAACAGTCAAAATTCTTGTCCATCAGAACAAAGAGGACTTTTTTTTTGTCTTTCTTTGGTCTTTTGCAGTGAAGGCTGTTTAGCCATGTATCCTAATTAGGACTCTGATATGGAGTGCACTGGTATTATAGATGGTCTTTTTATTCTTTGTCATTTCCTTAAACAGACCCTTTGATCATTTGCAAGGGCATTTCTTTGCTTACTAGGGCAAACAGGATTACCTGCTCATAAATTATTGCTCCATTTGTTTGTGTTTGTGAGTGTGTATGTTATGTCTTTCTTTTATGCAGGTTGTTTGAAGATTGTATTTCTAAAGATGAGGTTCGAGTGTGCGCACACATGTATTTACTGCTCTCTGATGTTTTGTTTGGAGAAGCTTACATTTTTGTTGTGCTTTGCTTTTCAACAAAAACACTAGCATTTGTATGAGACTTCTACTTATGATACATTTTTGAGTAAATTGCAACAGTAAAATTCTGACATAAACATGGTTTTGCATTAAAAATGTATTGGCGATTTGCAGCAGGGCATTCCACCCTTTTTATATCACTGCGGTTTAAACATGTCCTGCTTAGGCAAACCAAACAGTGGCTGTTCATGCTTAAACACTGAATACATAGCATGCAAACACCTTATTTGATGCCTTTACACTAAATTATAATGGGCTTAGACTAACAAAAGATGTATTTATTGATTGGTATCATGATGTTGAGTCAAATATTTCTTTCTACATCTACATTCAATCTACAGCACCACTTAGTGACTGTGTTTTGTGCACTACCAAATTACTTTCTCCAACATGACCTCAAGATAATAAAAGTGGTATAGGTGCAAATGTGATTGTGGACTAGATGTTTTCCTTTACTCTTTAGGAGGGCCATTAAGCATGCTAAAAATGGCAGGTGGGAAGCATCACTCAAGGCTTGTTTACCACCACGGTCCCTCATCTGGCTAGATGGAAATTAGTGTGAGCCTTGGACTGCCGCTAACCTCATGAGGATTCTTGTGTGTTTATAATTTCACTGAAAGTGTTTGGTTGCTTTGGAAAAAAGAAACCACTACGTTGTTCCTTTAGGGATTTGCTTTATGTGAGTGTGGCATCCGACAGCAAATATATGTGGTATATGCTGTAATTGTAGGTATGTTTACAACCAGTGGTTAGTTTAGCCCAAAGACCAGTAAGCAGTCCAGGCTATCAGATTTCTGACATGTTTCAACTCAGTGGGTTGCCCGAAGAGTGAACTATTTAGTTTGTTGTACAGTAAAATGTCAAGGGCAAAAGTCTGACCTCATAAAAGAACATCAAATCCAACATTTCCTGATCCATTAATTTCAGGCCTAAAAAATGAGTGGGGTTAAGCTGCTCCTATTTTCTGCATAGTTTGGCACCAGTGCCATGATTCCATCTTTAAGAACCTGGACGACAAACAAATCGGTTTAATGGCTTATACCGGAATGGTAGAGGGTCTGATCGATTCTGACAATCACGCCATTTTTAACAGACATCTCATCAAAAGCCTATTCCCTTCTTCGCCATCCCATTACCTATCTCTCTAGCTCTTGGATCTGCTGCCTATTTACCCATCCCATATAGGAATAATGGGGCCTTCACCCCCAGTTGGATTAATCAGCCATAACCATATGCTACCGTGTGCAATTACACTGCAATTTTGACCAAGGGAAACAGCTGTTGCCGTTTGAAAGGTTGGAATAAGATTGTAATTGCTTTAACTTTGATTTGTAGGGTGCTTTGATTTGATGAGAGAACACATTTTTATGTTTTACATAATAACATGGAATGAAGAGAACTATTAGAACATGAGCCTTTTCCTTCTTCCAGATGCATTTGGAGGATAACCTTGACATTATGAGCTATTACTCCCACATTATAAAAAGAATGAGTTTGCTTGTTTGTTTGTATTTAACATAGCCTCTGAAAAAAACAAAAAACTATGTTTTAGACTCAGTCATTTACTGAGATTTGAATATGTTTATGCCTTGTGGCACTTTCATATTTTGATACAGGAGGTTCACTAATCCCCCATATAAGACAGTTGCATCAGAATTGATCTCTGCAGAAATCCCTTTCAGACTCGCTTCTGTTTTTATCTGCTTGTCTTTGTTTTTTTTCTTTCTTTTTATTACCAGCATTTGAACAAAATGTTCCACCTGTCCAAAGCTTAAACTCTTAAAACAATATGAATTAGACCAAATATTTATACAATAAAAATCCATCTGAAGATTCTGGAATTCCTCCAAACATTGAACATTGCCTGTCTTCCGATAGCATCAAGAAATCAGCTGTTGGATATATTCTATAGAGGGTATAATAAGTAGGATTATGGAGGAATTTAAGGGTTTAGGTAAAGACCATTTTTTATATAATGCTAAGTCACATCACGACTCTCTGAATCAGGCCATAGATCAAGGTAATATTGTCAAGCCACAATGATTATAGCAATTAAGACTAATACGCTTTTCATAGATCAATTTAAGTCAAAATCGCCAAACTTTTGAGGTGGTTTTATTCTTAGAATTGGGGTTATTTCTCTTAATTAGTTGAATAATGAAATTTTAGTTATGATTGTCTCGTCAGTAGACATGGGCTGGTTTTTCCATTTTCAAAATGGAAGCACAGTCTTTAAAAATAAAGTTTTACAACCCCTAAAGTATTCAGTTATACTGTTTCTGTGTTTTAAATAGCTTTAAATGACTTGTCAGAGGTGGCAAAGCATTCCAGGTCATACCTACCATAGTGTGACACATTCCTTCCTCCTCCAGTTTGTTCATGCTGACAGTCAGCTATGTCTGATGGCAGAACGAAACACGACCTCCAGGACTTTGTGTAAAAGACTTAACGTGTTTTTCATGCAGAAAAAAATGTTCTCACCGTATTCATACGGAAATTAAATTGGATGATTCATGTACTTACTGACAGAATGTGTTTATTAAACAAATCAGGCAAGATGAGGGGAAAAAAACAAAACAAAACTAAACTTCCTTTAATAGGAAATGGTGATGCCAGATTAGTTTTGGCCTTTCAGACATTCAACCTAATCATCACAAATTATCTAACTAATTGTGTAATTGCTCACACAGTTTTTCACTGATATAAAATAAGATATACAGTAGTAACTAATGAGGAAATGCGATATGAGACTTCTGTGAAGAGGCAACTAACCTGATGGAATTAACTGCATTCTTACGCTACATTAAACAGTGTTTGTAACATCTTGAAGGCTGCAACAAATCGGGCGTATGTCACATTATGTGTGCATGGTTTAAACATAAGATCCCTGATCTTGTTAACATGCAATAACTAAGGGATTTCTCAAATGCTGCCAACTTACAAGACTTGCCTCAAATAATTTTTTTGTGTATTCATGACAGAATTCGGCAGTTATTCTCAAATTGATTTTTACTAACTGGATGTACACACATTACTAACTAAATCTCATTTGTGGCAAAGAAAATCTTAACATTGTTCTATTTGTAAAACACATATTTCCATTTGTAAATACTAAGATGCATGTGTCATCTGCCTTAGATGTGGCTCTGAAAAGTTGCAGGAAAATTTTCATTTAAAAGAAAAAAAAAACTACAAAAAATAGGTTAATTTTTACAGATTACATTTAAATTGTGGAGTGAGATTAACATCCTGAAAATCTCAACATCAAACACGCCATTGAAAGAGCCATTTCATAATGAAAACACAGGTTTGGGGAAAAATTTCTCTCTGGATGGATCTATACAGATGAACTTTCTTTAAATTCCACAGTTGTACTTATGATTACTAGGATTTGTAAGGTTTTGGAGAAGTTTGTGAATAGGAAATGGCAGTTTCAACAATTGGAAACATTTAGAAATCGAAGACTATAAATAGACTAAGTGTGCAGAGTTTTTAATGCATTTACCAGAACATCTCTACACAAATCAGTGAGAAGTTCAGCCCAGCCACCCACTTCCGTGTCAGAAACTGTCAACGTTAGCAATTCTGTTTATTTCTATTGTAATGTTGCATGAAGACTTTTGACAACATCCGACAGTTATTCTTCAAGATATTCATGAGTCATCGGCACATAGATATGTACTGTTACTTAATTATATAAACATTGTAGTGAATAGTGATGTCCTAAAGTTGTCTTTGCCTAGAGGTTCATTTTATACTTTGGGGTCATTTATCAATTTCTTTTAAAATGTGAATTTGCTCCTTTACAGTGCAGGAAACGCACAGCCATATTAAAGTATTGACTCAGGGACCAAAATAAATAAATAAATACATGAGAAATATCCTTGAACTATGCAAAGAACCTATAGGTAAAGACTTCCAGTTAGGTAAATACCTCCAGGGCATCAGCTACATAGTTCACAACAACATTAATGCAGTCAAGCAACAGTTATTACCAACATGCTTCTGTATGTTGATGACGTGTATATATATTTTCAAAAATGACTTTCAGTTGTAAAAAATCTCTGTGCATAACTAAAGAAGAAGTAAACAAAGAAAGAAACAGTACTGGTTATATTTACTGTTTTACAGTAGAAGTGGGAGGGCAGGCCAGATGTTCTACTCGGATTTGTATTGCGCAATCCCTGTTGGCACATGCTAATAAAACCTGTGATTGGTCTGTTGATCAAACATTAAATACTTGAAATAAAAAAAATACTGTGAGTGAATTTAGTATTTTCTTAATGTTTTTTGTCTTATTTCCGATATTGCTTTTGTGGTATCAGCAGCCCAAATGTCACAGTTCAAACTCGACTGGTTGTAAATCATTGGATGAAAGATATTCAAAATTATGCAAATATTCCTGCTTGAATTAACATTACCAAAATCTACTGGATCAAAGAATGAATTTTAAACTGAATGACATAAACGGCAATAAAATGCCTTCTTAATATATTTGCTATATCGTCAGTATTTTTTCCTCTTTTTAATGATACAATAAATGACAGTTCCTCGACCCTACTTTCAAATTAGCATTAGAAGTTATTTTTCTTTTCCTTTTTTCCCCCCCTTTTTGTTCTCGTTTGATATTTAAGAAACAGTCTCAGGAGATTTAAGGCCCGGCTTCTTCAGTAACGGGACAACACATCTCAGATTTCAGATAAAAGAACATTCTCTGCTGTTATGCATTGATCACAGATGTCTAATGCTTTTGAAGAGCTGTTTTCAAATCCTGCCAAGTCTCATGTAAACACCAAGCAATGTTCAAATGATTTCATTTGTCAGGTGATGTACTTCACAAACGTCACCCTATCATAGGAGTGAAACAGAGATGGATGGAAATAGGCAGGAGAGAAGAGGAAAGGAGGTGAGATCAGCATTGCCAATTAACTGGAAACTAATGAACAGCTTTGTTTGACACTTCTGTGCATCGTTTGCTGCTTCAGTCCAAAGGCATATTTTCACAGTCCTCCTTTATATTTAACTCAAGCAGTTCTGCACATGTAGATTAGTTGGATTAACATCTTGATTATCATTTGCATGGATGCACTTCACACATGACCAGATCACTTAGCACTCTTAGCAGTCAACTTAATGGGAATAACCCGACGATAATGGAAGGTGATGGCGTGAGATGGAGGTCCGGATGCTGGGCTTTGACCCGCAGCATTGCTTGAGCTCAACTTCGGCTCAAGGACACTTACACTGTCACTAGCCTTTACTCTCACATGGGCACAACACCCGCTCACATGGAATATGTTCACATGTGAAGCACTCTAACGGAGCTGAGCAGAAGTGCTCCATCCATCTTGATTTGTCAATAGCTACAATTTTAATTACACCTGAGAGCTGTCAGGCTGCCAAGCTGGGCGGAGAGTATTGATTCACTCTGACTAATAGATTAATTGCTGTGTTCAAGAGGTGCAGTTTTCCCCTCCAACTCCATCTCTTTATTTTGCCATTCTCTTCATTTTCTCCTTTGGTTTATTGGCTTTACAGTGGAGTAAGTGAGGAGCTTGTAAA
Organism: Pachypanchax playfairii; assembly: GCA_006937955.1. Lineage (NCBI taxonomy): Eukaryota > Metazoa > Chordata > Actinopteri > Cyprinodontiformes > Aplocheilidae > Pachypanchax > Pachypanchax playfairii. Next base: position 4,752,689 of record SSNP01000016.1, on the reverse strand, counting down.
GAATACCCAACATATTTTAGACTAGCGAGAGTGGCATATTAAGGAGAAGGCTTGTTGTTACCGTTCAACAATAGATGACGCGTGAATGTAGGGCAGGCATTGCAGTACATCACCGCAGCTATTATGTGACAGTTAAAGGAGGCAACAGATTTGAAGGCACAGCTGCCAGGGACTGTTTGCTAAAAAACTAAAAGCATGTAGTGGTTTTTACAGAGCTCAGCTGTCTTGCAGAATGGGCTTCTACGTTAATGTTGCCATTTAAGAAGACGATACTCTCTAGTGATCAAAAAGGAGTGGACATGAAATGCATCGACTAATGCCAGTATCATCTCTAAATCTTTCTTCCTTCCTGGCAGAAGTCTTTAAACTGCTCATAAAATGACAGTACTCCAGATCAGCTGTGCATCATAGTCAACAAGGCTGCCAACCTTCTCAGTTTGAGTTCACACACTGTGATCCTCTTACCATTAAATGGAATTGTATTCCTTTAACATTGTCACTCCCAACAAAGGAGTATAATTCAGTTTATAAATGATTTACTCACAGTGACAAACAAAGTAAAAAGTACTTCTTAGGAAAGTTGTAGAAAGCTGTACCCTGTAGAAACTTCACTCTTATGTTCATATGGTCATTTTGAATTTCAGTTTAGTGTTTTAACTATTTACACTTGATGCATGGGCTGTATTTAAACAAAGTAGGTAATGACTCTGTTGGGTTTTTTTTTGGTAATTTTTCTTTTCTTTGAGGGTAAATATTTAGGGACTTTTAACCAAAAATGATAACAAAAGAAAAAAAAAAAGCTACATGGTCATTATATGCCTTTCTGCGTTTAAATTTTATTACACCTTAGAAAGATGCCACACACCAACAAATTGCACCGTCTTGAACCTTTCTTACCTTTTCTAGGCTGAAAACTTTGGTTCTGACTAAATAGACAGCTGCTGAAAATCATAAGCTTAATTGCTTGTTTTTACTTGATGCATACCTGATTGGTTGGCCCCCCCACCAGTTTTAGCTTTGGGTTGCATGTTGACTTCCTGCCTAAAATCTCAGCGTGTGTTGCTGAAAGAGAATCACTAAGAAGAGAGTGTTAAATCTTTCAAAAAATGTATTCAAACTGTTTCAGAAAGTTTTTGTTTCTAAAGTTACGTGGCTCATGTTACAAACATGAATGTCTCTCAGACATTTGCTTTTGGACTTAAAAGGTAAATCAATGTTTTTGACTTTGTATAGAATAGGTTTGAATTGGTTACTGTGTCAGTATGCCATATTCATACATGTGTACAGTTTACAGGAATATGCCATAAATAACTAATGATCTAGAGCTGTGACAGATACTAGTTGAGCCATACTTTTGCCAACTCCTAGATTTACCTCTTAAAGCAAATATAATTTTGTACATAGTGATTCTTTCTTACTGGTAGGTTAAAAGGGTCCAAAATGATTATCATATATTTTCTCCATATCAAATACTTTTACTATTTCAGGTCCTTGCTCATGCAACCTCATGTACAGTTGAACTGTGCTTTTATATCAGAGTCAACCTAAAAATGTAAGATTTCCATGGGTCATAAACCCAAATTTTCAAGAGTATCCTCTATTTCATTGGAGCAGCTGCCAAAGTAGACACAAATTCAACTGATATTATGCACTTATGTTAGATAGCTTCTTTTTGTATCCACAAATTAAGGGTATATAAAGTGACCAAAACTCCAACTGTACAACTTGGTGGAATAATGAATTGACTCTGAGTTGATTGAAGGATAGAGGAGACTTAAAGATTTCCAGAAATTGTTTAGAATGGTTTGACGCAGGGTTTTAAAGAGTGCATGTGAGTGGTCAGAATCTAAGGTGATTTCAGGGATCACGGATCATTTTTTATTAGAGAATGAAACTAACCTTGACTCTGATCTAAACCATTTAAAATAACTTCTTTACATGGTCCACTTTACAACAAAATGCTGCACATAGACCATGCTGTGACAGGCTGTAGATTGTTCTCCAAGGACAAGTGAGTAGGTTTACATGCACACCTAAATTGAGCTTTTGGTAGAAGTCGGACTAAGGGTTAGCCCCCTGGCGAGAGCCGTATCCCAGTTTACATGTCACTTTCAAAATCGATTTATTGAAAGAAGAGCACTCACCGCCGCTACGGCCCTTTGCGGGGGCATTCTTCCGGTTTGCGTCAAATAAAGAAACAGTTGCGTTAGGGAATTTCCACTTACACTTGAGTTGGCCGCCATCTTCTTCTTCGTTTACTGTTTTACTGTTTATTGTGGCGTTGCCGCCGACGTCATTTCCTGAAGGGGCAGGCCAGATAGTTCGACTAAGCAGACGGAGCGTTAACATGCAGAAAAATTCGATTTTGAATTGCATTATCTGTGTAGCTTATTCGGACTATTCAAAGTCCAGTTCGGTTCGATTTCAGTCCAATAGTTAGAATTTCTCTGGCTGCATGTAAACGTACTGAGTGATTAAGAGTTTGATGCAAAAGGGATGTTGTATAAAAAATGAAGCATTTGCTTGAGGTGCTCTGACCTGCTGTCCAATGCAAGTAAGATACTGATTCAAATGTACTCCACATAACCAAAATAACCAAACTATATTAGTGCAAGTTGTAGAGGAAGATATTAAATCTTCCAGGAATGATTAAAATAAAAATGTGAGGCAATTCTTGTAAATAACAAAAACAATGTAACATGCAAGTTATTTCAGCTTGTTTGCTTTAAAATTCTGTACATAGAAGCGATGAAGCTTTTCACTATAACAACAGTGAGATGGAAATAGGTTTGTTGTAATCTTTCTTATGGCCATTAAAAATATAACACAACCTAGGATATCACTCACCCCATGTGGTTCTTCTCACACATGCACATTCATATTCATGAGTAAAACCTGTGTAGCTGAGTGAAAAATTTCATTTTAACCTGTGAGGAAAGGTGCAAAGAAACAAATTAGATTACTCATTACTCTAATTGAGTAGTATTTTTGTGTACTTGTAGCTTTCAAAACATGTACTTAAGAGCATGTGTTACTGAAAAAAAAATCTGTAAATGTCAAAATGCGGATTTAAGTTGAGGAGGAAATTTTTCATCACCGTAAAACGAGGAGTGACTAGGTCTGATTCTTATCAGCAACTCTGTGTCTGGTCCGGCTAGAAGGGAAGATGAGATGCAGAGGAGTTTCCTTTTTAAATGAAACCGCAGAGATTGTGTGCAAGCTCCGCCTACCTAGCACGCTGCTTTATCCACAGGTGTGTAAATGTTGTAATGAGAAACAAATTGTAAAAAGTAGTAAAATGTTTTTGGAGTAACAACTTTTACTTCGGTAAATCATTTTAGTACTTTTCACACCTGCAGACTAAAGATCCTCTTCCACACTCCCATCACACATCAGTGTCCTCCCACTGGACCAGAAGAAGCATCACGGTTGGATCCAGAAGATGGTTCTGTGATGATTTAGTGGTCTCTGTGGACCATGTTAAACGTTCCGCACTTACAGGGTGAACAAAATGGGAAACATGTGAAAACCAATTACTTTCAGTTGACTGCAAAAAGTGAATGTGGCTGTGTATTTGTACAGCTGCTGTGGTCATATCTGTAAAAATATAGTTTTTATAAGCTTTAAATTAAAACTGTGACATTTTGGTCATTTTATTTTTTTTGCTACTTTATTCACAGATGGGGTGGGGTGGGGTGGGGGTGGGGGGTGGGGTGTCATTGTTTCATAATGAGATATAATTTGAGCTTTATACAGTATTCTGGTTTATGGCGAGTGTGTACTATTAATTATTTAAGCATATTTTTATGATCCTTCTCTAATATTTTCTTTATAAAAGCCCTCTGGGTCCTTGTCGGCTATTGTTGGATTCTTCTCCCCTGGGTGTGTCCAAACATTTGCCTGTTGCTCTGACAATTTAAAGAAAGTAAAAATAACACCATATTTAGTGTTCCTGTCTTGGGAAAATTTATTTGATAGGTAAAATGTATTTATTGAAAAATATAGAAACAAAATAAATGATAAATCTGTTTAATGAAGTCTAGACTGAAGACATGTGCAGACGGAATTGGTAGCACAGTTTAACAGGTAGCATATTTCAACAGAACATCGGTTCCTGCAATGGCCGTCTGAGACTTGGCTGCCAAAAAGTTATTTAGTACTGCTTTAACATCCTTTAACTTTTTCTCAATTAATTACAAAAATACAAGACCAGTGAAGGTTAGCAAACCCAGAAACTATTTTTTTCTGACATGCAGTCATTTCTTGTTCTTTTGTACTGTGAAGGCAAGTTCAGTTAAAATATTTCAAATCTTTAAAACTTCAGAATATTATCAGTCTCATGTTTCTCGATATGAAACTGGAAAGAAGCATGAACCTCTTTTGCTCTGCTTTATAAGCTCATCAACTGCTCAATCATTCCTAAACATCAAAGAAAGATCCATTTCCACTTTTTCACCTGCTAAACACTTCTTCCATGACAGTTTAACAAAATCCTGTGAGATTGCATTGAACTCTCTTTCAACTCAAGCTGCAATTGGTTGTGCTGTTTCTCTGAGCTTACACCCACAAACAATAAAACTCTCGTCAGCCACTCAAAACAGACACATGTTTTGACAGTTATACCACAGCTGGTGTTAAGAAATTACTGTAGTTGCTAGTTTAATTGTTTTCCTCAGATCTTGCCAGATTGTGAGGTTTTAATGTGTTAAAACTGAGAAGCAGTAAAAGCTGATCTGGACAAATAACAGGAATATCTTTGGATGTTGCTGCTAGGATTAATTTAGCTTCCTAGCGCTGTGCATTCAGAGTGCACGGAATTTGAATGCTGCATCTTAGCTCCTCGTGCCTGGCTTTCCTCGGCCTCTGCAGCTGCTTCTTGGCCCCTCAGGTTCAAACACTCACGGATTGTAATCTCTTGACCCACAAAGGCTTGTCAAATCCCCCCAAATAGGTCTGTGCCCACATTCCTTCATGACCAGTGAAGTCAGATAACTCACAAGATTACACCAGCATCTAAAATGAAGTGTTACTCCACTACAGTGATGTAACACAAAGAAGCCTTTCGACCTATCAGAGCTCCTGTGGGATTGCTTCATGCTTCCTTTGAGTGACTGACATTTTTTTTTCTCTGTTATCAGCGGGAGAAGTAGCTGTGAAATTTGATTGGCAGCCGTGATCAGAAACTACCTCTCTCAGTCTGTTATGGGAGGAGGCGGTTTGGCGGGAGGTGCTTGACTAATGCTGGCAGCTTTCAGGTGGACTGACAGAACAGACAGACATGCTGTATTTGTCTCTGGCTGCTCTGAAAGAGAATCTGTCGGACCTCAGCGGCATCTCCTGCCAAATCCAGCCCTCCTTGTTCAGTGAGGGCTTGAGGGAGAGCTGTGAGAGCTGTCGTCTGTCAGCTGTCCGCTGCCTCCGCTCCAGGTACAGCCAGACAAGAGAGAAAAGAATATCTATAATGTTTTTTTGCCTGAAGACCTTAATAAGATCCATCTTTCTTTTTATAGTTTGTGAAAGGGAAAGGCATATGTCCTTTCTGCCGTTCTCCCTGCCTTCGCTTCTTTCTTTGGTTCTGCTCATCATCTTTCCATGCAAGAAGCTTTGAGGGAAGGAGAGAGAAAATGAAAAGATCAAACAGAGCCCACACACTCTGCCCTCCAATATCAACACACATGTGAGAGTTTGCCTCTGTGCTTATTTTAAATTTGCTTCAGTTTATTTTTATACCCATCTCTGGTCTTGTGTGTTTGTATACATTTGCACACATGAGACGCTAATATGGACAGTTGTTTCCTCTGGCACGAGGCCCGGTGCCGCTGTAGACCGACCCACCGCCATCAGCACTTCAAGATTGAGCAAAACATTGAAGCTCCTCATCAGTGAAGTGCATTAGATCTGTTTCCTTCATTAGAATCTTACTTCACACTTCATCTCAGAAAATGAAAAACAAAGAAGATAAAAGATAAAAAGAGCTTACAAATGACAAGTGATGGTCTTAAATACGAAAACTAGTCAGTTTCCAGGCTGAAAGAAACATTTTGGTCACAAATAGTCGTTCAATCTACTTACATCAAATTTTCAGTGATTCACAAAAAAGACCTAAATAAATCTGTTTAGATCCTTCTACAATCAGTTTTGTTTGCAGTTTACCAAATTTATTTTGTGGAAGTATTTTTGTACTAATGGGCTTTAATATCCCATCAGATTCTCTGGTAGGATGTAAAAACCTTATACTGGGTTTACTGAAGATCAACATTCAATATCTGCTTTATTATAAATAAATCAAGTCTTTTTCATGAGTTTCACTACAATGTGCTACACGCTTTATTTAAAGGCTGGTTATTTTTTCATTACAGTTCAGTGATATTTTTTGAAACTACTTTATTGAGGTGAAACTCTAATATCATGAGTGCAGGGAGATACTGGACTTTAGTGTCATGTGTTGATGCTTTTTTTTTATGCTTGTTTAAGACCCACTCCAAAGAAAATCGTTTTTGTGTTGTTAAAATATCCTTGTGACATTTTTCTGATGCTAGAGGACATATCTTAAGAAAATTAAGCTCAAAATTGCATGTCTGAGTATTTCTGCATTCAAATGACTGTGAATCAGTATCAAATGCATAAAGAGAGATCTCTCAGCAATGGGGAGGAGCGGGGGGATCCTCCCTACCTACAGTTCCACCCACAGCACAGAGGTGAATTGCTAATGAGCTCTTCAGAAACTACGTCTATGAAAATGGCACCGGTTTTGGGATTCTGGGGAAAATTGCTACAATCATAATTTAAAGAGAACTGAGACGTTTTAAAAGAAGTTCAAAAGATGATCAGAGTGGGTCTTTAAACTAGACTTGATTCAGTTTAAGTTTAACTGTGGTACCATTATTACATTTTAAAATATAGTTGGTTGAATTGCAAAAGTTTTGCCTATATTCTCCCAAAAATGGTCTTAATGGATATAAAAGTAAACTGTTATACTGTAGCTGTTTTTATGTGGTTCCAAATTGGAAAAGTCTTTAAATTCTTCACTGTAACTCTATTATTCTTCAAAAACATTTACTAGTATTTTATGGTGATATTTTAAATATATATTTTTTAATTTAATTACAGATTTTTTTCATTTGTATGAAATAAAATTAGAACTTTTGTTAGACTCTTGGTAAATATAACTACAGGAGATGCAAAATTACATCCTGTTACAAAGTCAACTGCCTTTCTATCACTGATTCCAACCTTCCTGATGACTCCTATCATCCAGCATCATACTAAACCTCTCATCCACACACACACAACTCAGGATGTGCGTTTGTGTTGGGGAGGGTAAGCAGGGGGAGGAAGAGTTAAAACATTGAGTTGAAGCCATGGAAGGCAAACAAACAGTAGGTGTCAGCGGGGCCATTAGTTCACACCTGTATATTTGAGTTTCTATCAGAGGTGCATTTCCCTGCAAACTGAAGTTCCCTGCTGTGTGTTTCTTCATACATCGTCTGTTTTGTTGCTCATTTGGCCTGCAGTGGACCTCGGCTGAGTGAAGTCTTCTGTGAGCTGTGTGCAGTTTCTCCTGTTTAAGTGTGTGTTTGCTGTCTCTGCATCTACACTGCCAGTGCCGCCAAGCTTCACTGTATGAGAAGGTGCAAGCAAGCATGCAAGATGGAGGGATTGAGGGATTTAGAGAGACATGAGGAAGAGAAAGGGGGGCAGAGAGACAGAGTCTGCACAGTTACTGAATTCATAAAGGATGAAAAGGGCCTTGGCAGGAGTCTTAAGGGGCTAATAAAGAAAAGTTCTTTCAGATTAGTTAGCTAATAGAGCTGTAACAAAGTATTGCTTTTTAACACTGAGGGGAGCACGGCCTCATGTGTGCTCACTGCTATGTGGGTGGAGTGATGAGGCAGGAGTGAGTGGGTGGGTGGGGGGAGGTGAGGGGGGTAGGCACATGGGAGCACCTGCTGTGAAGGAGCCCTGTGGGTCCTTTTATTTAGTCAGGGATGAACAAGAAGACGAAAGGAAGCCTACCTTGCATAAAATTACATCTCCTAGCAATTTCAGTACATAATGGCTGAAATCCATACACTGATTAGCTGGTAGCTACATGTTTTCCTTTTCTGCAAGATTAAGAACATTTGTATTTCATGTGAAGTACAAGGATTTTTGCTTTTCACCTTTCAATGTCTAGAGGGCAAAAAACAAGAGTTTGGTAAAAAGTGAAAAAGCTTTTATCAGACAAGTAAAAGAAATATGCTCAGGATTGAATTATAGAATTGTAAAGAAATGGCATGCTTTCATTTTGAGCCAGTTTTCACTTAAAATAATATTTTGTTGGTTTGTCAGATTCACTTTATGCACATTTAAAACGTATTCTTGCTGTATTATTTAGAATCAGGGATGAACATAATAACATGGTACATTTTACTCCTGGTTTTAATCTTTTACTAGACTTGTAATTGTCTAAAACAATCCAAAAAGTTAGTGTACCTGCAGGTAAAACTGGAATTCAACCATGAGTTTAAGAAAATGAAAAAATGCTTTCCAAAGATAGTTTGGGGCCAAATTCCAGTTCCATAGTTTAATTTTATCAACCTACCTGTTCCACAACGGTAGTGATTCAAAATATTTAACTACAAAATTTGAATCTCCCTTAAAGCTGAGAAACCATCAGTTGTTGTAGATTCCTTTTATGGTAACAGACACCTCAATGTGCCCATTTGTGATGTGCAACTTCTTATCCAGCTTGTGTCTGACTTTAGTACTGATTATTTTTACCACTTATTATGGATCAAGGACAATACTATCAAATACATCAAACTAGACATGGCAGTTGTAGTTGTGACAATGCAAAACAACAACATACATCTGTGACTTTCTTTGCTAGTGTAGCTCCACCCCACCACCACCCCACCCCACAGAATCTGTTTGAACTTGTGAGTGGTAAAGTGATGTAATGGGATTTAGGTTAGTACTTGTGGTTTTTTCAACATGTTCCCAAATCCCTTCATGTCAACCTTGTTGCTTATCTTGCAGGTTTAAATGTCACAATACTTGTATCTCAGACTTGCAACCATCACATAACACCTCATGCCTGTTTAGGAAGCTCCAGGCCTCTCAGCAAAATCAAGTTCACTAAAACAATTTTTGTTAAAATGTTTATAAAAGATGTCCAAAATTGACTGTGATTGACTGACAACCCGTTCAGGGTGTATACCCTGCCTCTTGCCCAGAGAACATTGGATGGATGGATGGATGTCCAAAAATTGACATTGCCAATTGAAATAATTATTTTGAAAAAAGTAATGCTCTTCTGCTTAAAAACGTTGCTTTTTGAGGATAGAAATAAATACCTCAATGAGTGTGATAAATATTTTTATTCATGTTAAAAAAAGTTTCTGAACTTTTGTGAAACAGGCAGTTTTTTAGGCTAAATATTCCAAAAGATATTCTATAAGTTACTCTTCTAAATCAAGAGACTGTTTATTTCAGGCAGGAAGGTTTGAACATGCTTTAGCCTCCTCCCTCCTCTGCTTTGAAAGCACTCTCTCCAGACTTGATTAATAGAGTGCTGTGCATTCAGTGGGTGGTACAACAAATTACAATTTACCATACATACTGGAAGCGCATCCTTTAAAATGGATTGATTTAAATTGTCCATTGTTACAGCGTGTGCATTCAGTGTATTTGTGTCAAAAGAGGAAAAAAACTGTCACTTTCAGTGGATGATATGCTTTACAATAATATGAGGGGAATAAAACAGTTCATTGTGGCCTTGGTGTCGAGGTTTGAGAGAATAAAAAGGATAGACCAATCCGAGAATGGTACGTTGTCTTTAGAGAGTAAGTGTGAGGCAAGGAAATGTGAGGAAGAACATTACATCTAATAACAGAATGAGAATGAGGAGATTTTTCAGTGCTGTATTATCAGAGGGATAGTTAATGAGAGGTATCTCATAGTAGAGACTGATTGAGTGTGTCATCTTTCTCTGCTCACCCCAAGCACCCTTAGACTGATCCTATTCCTTCTTACATCTCATTCTATGTAGGTCTCTCTTGAAGAAGTCCCCATCGCCTTGTGATGTCTTGCTAATGATTTTGATATTTTCTTTTTCCACCTTAGTTAAACTAATGATAGACATCTTATATGGACCAAAAAAGTTACATTCAGACTGAATCATGAGCTTTTTTTTTTATCAAAGCTTGCACCATGAATTGAGTGTCAAAGACTTTTACAGAGAAATGAGCAAATGTTGTGTGTCTGCAGGACTCTGTAATGCCCATTGTTGTATTTCTGCTTTTCTTTATGAATATAATGTATGCATTTGTAACCATAAACTTTTTATTTTTTACAAAACACATTTTTTCTGCAACAGAGATGCCGCCTTTAACCCAGAGACATCAGAATCAATCAAATGGATAAAGAAATTAAGTTGATTTACAACACAAAAGCGTGAAGTCCAGCCAATAGAAAAGCCATTACTTGGATATAACATGCAGCATGGATTGTTTGACATCTTCCAAATAGTTTGATAATTGCTTTTAAGGCAATGTCTGCATTACAGTTGTAAATATACTTGTTTTTAATTGGCAGTTGCTGGTTATCAGATGGGGTGAAGTGTATGTAATGCTTTAAAACATTTATCTGAAATGGCAACAGTTGCTTTGTGTGCTGCAGTGGAAACCACATGCACGCACACACACACAAACACACACAGAAACAGGGAGGCAATTTCAGCACCTCTCTCAAATCATGCTGTAATCACTCTGCTGCAAAACCACTTCAGGTTTTCTCTTTATTTATTTATTATTTTTCAGTTCTGAGTTTGCAGTTGGAAGAAATCTCCTCCAGTTGACTTCAAATGTACTAATGTGATAATTGTTTCTTATTTAGAAATAGTAGAATATCAAGTCCAGAATCACCTTTGGGTTTGGTTTGAACTGTTCTAACTTTAACACAGAGGTAGTTTGTATTACTGTACCTTCTTTGAGAACACTGTCACAGGAATAGGAGCCCTGGAGGAAAGTAAGCATCCCCTGAGTACTACCAACAAGATATATTTCACTTGATTTAATACATTCAGGGCTAACAGTTATTAAATAAACTGAAACTGAATGAGAAATTCATGTTTAATACATTTAAGAGCTGATATTGAAAGCAGATGTTGCTTCTTGACATCAGTAAAATCAAATGGAACAAGTGAAAAAAACATTAAACTTGTTGATAATGAAAGACAAATGAAATAGTTGTCCTTGAGATTATTTCCAATGTATCCAAAAGGTTTAATTAGTGAAACAAAAAACAGCTCAAGAGCTCCAAATTAGGTGACAAAGAAACTGTGTATTCTGTGCTGCATCACTGCACCAAGGTCCCCCCCAAAACATCATAAATCAAAAAAACAACATAAAAATAAAGTATTAAAATCTTTGTTAATTACAACTTTTGTACAAAATGAATCGATTTAGTGAACAGTCCTCAGACCATTTAATTTTTTTTTAAAAGCATTTAATTCAGAGATTACTGGAGAGGATTACTTGAGCTTTTAAAACTGTTTTTGCTCTTTTAAATTAAATTATTGCATTTGTATTAGTTAATAACTTTTATTTGTTAATGAAGTCAGGTGGTCTTCATTTTCCCCTTCTGCCTTTATTGTGGGGGCTTCTTTGTTGCTCTCATTCCTTCTCTGCATTTCAAACCATGCCCTTTTCTCTGCTCTGCATCTTGACCAGAAACAGAGGGAGTTTAAGTGGGGTACCATTAATAAAGACTAAAGCCAAAAGGCCGCTGCTGTAGCTGATGCTGTAATGATTAATGAAGACCATCCTTTAGCCTCTATGCTTGTATCTCTGTTGAATAGGCTCTGATTATTCTTGTCTGGGTCACACATGACTAATAGCTCTTGGGCCTAATTATTTCTTCTTTGAGCCATGCCATAAGAAAAAAAAAAAACTACATGATATGTTTGATTAGAATTCTGATTTAAGAGCTTGTGTACATAGGTATGTGGATTTGTTTGTATTTCCTCAGCAAATAATGACCCTCTGTAATTTTGGAGCCCCAGTGATTGCTGCTTTGCCCCACAGCAGTGTTTTTGCATATTTAAGATTTCACTATTAAAATATGGGATTGTTGTGGCACCTACTTAACTACAATATATTTTCCTCTTCCCTGGAGGCTGTTTTTTTTTCCATTAGGAGGTCATGAAATAGCTTTTTGTTTATTCATTATTATTTGGTTTTTGGGATTGTAATTTGTTATCCTGAGTAGGAGGAATGAAGCAAAAGCTATTGTGACACTGTGTAGGAGATTATAGCCAGGTACATTGCCGTTACAATGATGCTCAGGAAATTAAATTATGAAGACAAATATAATACAAAGAATGGCAAATCAGCATAAAATAATACCCCCCCCCAAAAAAAAAAAAACATCCATTGTGCTTTGGCTTTTCTTTTATTGTAGATTATGTGCCTAAATACAGTTTTTTTTTTTTTTAATGTTATGGTAGATACTTTAGAGACCAAAAAAAAAAAACAACAGTTCTGCTACACAAAGTTAACACAAGTCTTTTTTTCTTGCAATAATGGTTTTGTATTGTAGTATTTATAACTGTAAGTGTGTATTTTCGGTGCTTGACAATGGTTTTTCCAAAGTAATTCCTGGTCCATGTAATTTTCTCAGTTGTGTACTGTTCAAGAAATCAGACATCAAGCATGCCTTTGTCATCTTAATGGGCAAGCAATTTCTTCAGATATATCTTTATAAATATATTGGAGAATAAAAAAAATATAATTCCTGAATCTCAATTCATTGTGAAAAATGCAGACAGAAACCAACTTCGTCTATATTGCCCAAGACTTGTTTGCATTTTGAACGGTCGTGATTAGAACCTAAAAACTAAGAAGACTTGCAGAAAAAAGTGACCTTTTCTTTGCTTGATTGAATCCTAAATTTCTTTGACTTTGGTGTTGATATTGGACTGAGAAATTGATTAGAAGATTCATTAATGAATCTGTGTGAAGCTTCTTTCTGTGTAAAGCTTGAATATTCTTTTCAAGCCTGTGTAGCTTTTCCCTGGGTGGTCCACTGTCCTGTTACAGTCCAAAAACCATGTTAGGTGAAGTCAGTGGTTCTTCTTTTTTTTTCCCATGACCTGTCGGGCAATAAAACAGTCAGAACTGATATCCGGATGCATAGACGGATGCCTGACAGATTTGTTCTCACAAGCCTAGCATGCAGCAATCACTGCAATGTTCAGCTTGTTACCTTTATTTATTATGATTTTATTTAGATGTTATTTTGTTTATTTAAACTTTTTGAGTCAGCGGACATGGCAAAGGAGAGATCAAATTAGAGGAAAAGGAAGAAAGAAGAGGAAAAAAGATAAGAAGATGTAGAAGAGAAGTTGGGAGAGAAGGAATTCTGCTTCAACACCTGCTGAGAGACAAAAACAAGAGCAGAGACACCACAGCATTGACCAACATCTATATTTTAAAACTGATAATATCATTGTGGACACAAACAAATAATGACACTGCTTAACACACAACAAGTCAGTGGTTCTTAACAGCATGAGTCACCAAATCACCATAGGAATGCAATCTGTGTAAAAAATAAAACAAATAATAAAAAAAACAGGCCTTGTGACATTAGCTTCAGCTTTAACCTTTTTTGTTGTTGTTCATGACCACCTCTTATCATGACATGAAGCTCCCTCTAGGAAGGTATTGTGACTTTCATGACTGGTCATGATGGCCCATGGGGTGCAAAAGTGAATCCAATCGGTTCATACATTAGATACAACTGACTGATGTTAAACAGACAGAAAAGAGGATAAATTAACTAGTGATACTAAATTGACCTTAGGTGAGTGTATACATACATTGATGTTATGATCTTGTGATGGACTGCTGCTCTATTGATGCTTTAACGCACCTCCTGCCTGTTAACTGCTGAGATATGAAGCCCCAACCACCCAGCCCCCAGCCTCCAGCGACCCTGAACAGGATTAAACCAGTATGAAATATACTTGCGTGGCTGAAAATAATTCCTTATGGATATTTCCCAAGATGGGGTTCCAAGTTTGAGCTTCTTTATGATGAATTGTTTAAATTGTGAAGTCTGACATCTGAACACGTTTTTTAAACAAGCTTTGATCAACAACTTTATTAATTATGTACAAATGTATTAGATTGCTGTGTACAGTAGAATAATCTATTCATTCATGTAGAAGGATGGATTTTAGTTATAGGGTCAGTAAAGATGTGCACCATAACAAATTCTCTCAATATAGCATCTAATTTTAATTACATTCCCAAGTCATACCCATTTTGTCAATGCATGTTAGGCGATATGTCCTGCTTAACTCTTAAAAAACTGACAGAAAATATTATAGTTTCATTACTCAGTGATCACCCACTCCCAGGCCCTGTTGACTTGTCATTTTGGCATTGCTAGTCACCATTCTGCTTCATTTCCTTAGCAGCAATCACACTGTCAGTATCTGAGATGGTGTTAAGCTGTGGCTCATTGCGCCATGGCTGTTCATGCTGGGCACGAGCCATGTGGAAACGCTGGGCATGCTTCTCTGGCCAGAGGGAGGCAAGAGCAGGGTGGAAAGGAGTAGTATGGAGAGCTGTGACAGCGAGGGAATCCTTTCCAGCTCCTAACTGTGTATTTTTTCACTCAGGCGAGTGTCTTGTTTACTGCGCAGCAGTGACTGCACGGTTCTCTGCTGGGCTAATTTGTCACCCCATAAAAACAGGACAGCACTGGTACACTTGGAGTGGGAGTCAGTGAGCTTGTTATGTTCTTGCAAAGATGGGGAAGTTGAGAGAGAAGAAAAAAGATGGGCAGATCTAGGAAAAAATAAATATTTGTGAATAACAGGTTTGTGAAACAAATAATGGGAAAAACTCAAAATTCATGTCAAAAGGAACGTAGGAGATGAAGTAAATAAAAAATATCGAATCAATCTAAGGTTACCAAACAACGTAAGAAATGTAAAAAAGTGAACTTGCATTTGTTTGTGGGGATGTGTTTGTGTGTCTTTGGGTAAAGGGGCGACACTTTTCTCTGTTTCCCTTTTCAAATAGAAGTTTGTTTGCTATTCTGAGGGGCTGTTGCTCATTAGAGGACCCTCCAGACTTCTCTAACAGGGCATACTCAGCTGACCTGGGAACCACATATATGACAATGCAATCCAGAATATGTTGCTGTCACACTGTGATGGAATCGCCTTAACAATGATCTGCTACCATACAAGCATACTAAAGCAAGATCTAGAATGTTTTCCTCTCCATCTGTGCGCCCCCGCCCAAAAATGTTTCCAACTTTTATTTCCCCCATCGCTTTCTCTCGTGTGCTTGGGTCAATAATGAGCTGGTTTGGTTTCTCTATATTTTCTGCCACAGGCATACATTTCCTTCCATCTTCCCATATCCCCCACCCTCATCTACAACCTTGTAATGCTCTTTCAGGTTGCTTTTATGCTTTTTTGTTTGTCTTTTTTTACAGTAAAAAAAAAATATATTGTTGTATGTGATGAGTCCTGCACACTGAACTATCCTGCACTGTCTGGAGGAATTGCTCATGTTTGGCCCATGTGGTCCTCATCTGTCTTTCAGGTGTGAAAAATGCATGAGCTCATGTATTGCCCTTAGGCTAGACATAGACAGCATCACCCAAGGCGCTGTGGTAGAATGTTTAAATGAGAGACAGTCTTTCACTCTTATTGAAATTTGTCTGTTTTAAAAAAGATACATTAGTATGTATAGGCATTTAGCATGGAGGTTATATCTAAATAAATGCATCAAGCTTAGAATTTGGTTTATTGCCAGAAAAAATACACAAAATATGTTGATACATGAGACAGTTGAAGCAGAACATAGATTCAAGACCAAATTGTGCAACAATTTCAAAGAGAGGCAGACATTCTTGTTTAGTTACATTCATTTCTAGAGGTGGTTTATAGATTTTAGTATATGATTTCCAGTTTGATACATAATTAACATACCATGACCTTTTGATGACATCTGTCCCTTTCACACTTGACAGTGATTCTGTGTCTTTTCAGGAGTTGATCAAGGTCTTAAGGGCATATTAAGAAGTTGACCATGCACAAAACTTCTGTAGAAAGTTTGTGGTCATTTATCATGATGATGGCAGCATATTGGGGTCCCTGCTGTAGCTTAAGGGCACAGTATATCCACGTGTACCATTATAGCTTGGACATCAAGAATTTGAAGCTGGACAAGTCTGAGCGGCCTCATGCTTAGGCCATAGTCCCTTCACGCCCACACTTCACGTAAGAGACATCTTGATAGCATGGTTGTTATTTGCATTGCATCGCACCAATGATCTAATTACAATGAATTGGATATTGCACCATGCTGGTTCCATGTTCTCACAATGTAACTGCAAGAACAAGCTCTGGCTTTCCATGGACCAATAATTACCACTCCCCACTCAGTCATCTTTGGCTTTTGGATGCAAAGAAAAGGGCAACCAGTGCAGATGTGTTACCTGTGGAGTATGGTCATGCTAGTGTGCATGATCTAGTTTGTCTTGCACCATCTTGCTTTGAAGTAATATGTCTTGGAGAGTGTAGTGGACTTGTCCAATGTGAAGTGGGCTTCACAAGCAAGGTGAGCACACTCATCTTGTTGCATTGCAACCATATGAATCTGAATAACAAGATGCAGGTTAACCTGTATCTTGTTATGGATCTTGCTTTGGCATTTGCCACATATCCAGGAACATTTCCTGAATAATCCCAGAACAGCTCTGCTTTGCCAAACACCCCATCCTCCTTCAGCATTGCATCACTTGGCCCAGTGAATAAACACTTTTTTTTAAGGGTTTCAAAGAACACAACAAAGAATCTGGGGTGTTTGTTTGACTTCCCAACTTATAAACAGTTTAATCTGTTTGCATCTGTGGGAAGCAACCCCAATCTGCAATGACCTGACCCAGCAAAAAACAGGGCCTAAAATCGTGGTAGGAGATGCTACTGGACACATGTTTTTTTTGTTTTTTTTTTTTCAGTGGCTTTTCAGGATATTTAGGTCCTTTTTTTAGTTCAAAAATGGAGCCTACTTTGTTTTGGGTCATTTTTATACAAGGTTATTTTTTCCCTCAGTGAAAAGAGCAGGTTTCTGTCACTGAAACAAGACTCCGACTGTTGTCGTTAGGCCATGAGATTGACCTTATAGCTGTGGACTGGCTTCATTTTCACAACTGCAGGGAAAATTACATACCTACAAGAAATACAAGTAGATACAGGGAACATATGCATGCATGATCAGTTCATTCTGTCCAAGAATCTAGGTTAAATCTCTGTGTCTCAGATATACAGTGACAGTTGTTCAGATACAATCCTGATAATTGAAATAAAAGATGGATAAGAGATCCATGAGGAATGAGAAGCCACTGTTACAATTCATGCCTCTTCGCCCAAATCCAATGTAAGCTCTTTTCTCTCTGTCATGCCCCAGAGAAGATCTCCACAAATCTTTTCATTTCCAGTCTGATTCTAGCAGTGGCAATTAGATGTGACCCTGAGAGGTGCTTGTCCAAGAGTGACATTTTTACACTCACTAATCTTGAAGTATTCGGAAGGTAAAGTCCGTTAATTCCTAGAGTAAGTACTTTCTGTTGAAGAGCTATATACTGTATTGTATCCCACTGATACAAGGATCTAGACGCATTTGGTCAGTGTGCAGTGCAAATTTTCAAACAATGGACTGAAGGTTTTTTTCATATTAATATTGTTATTCAGTCAAACAAAGAAAAAACCTAATAAAGCAGATATATTTGACTTGAATACATTTAACAAATGCAAAACTAGTAAGAACAACACAAATCTTATAAGAAACAGCTGAATAATTAAACACCCTCACTCGATGGTGTGCAGTTGTCAGCACCTTTTGTTTAGTTTTATCACTTTGACATCAATTATTAGAAATTTAATTACTGCACTGCAGCTCCTGTCCACTTCAAACTAGTTTAACTGTTTGAATGCATATGTCAATACTTTCAATATCAGAGCTAGATTTAAACAGTCAGTACTTAGTTGGCAGCCAGATCTGCCAATATTTGGTTGAAAAAGGAAGTTAGGAAATAATAAAAATGTAAGGGCTGCAGGTTATTTGCCTGGATTACAAAAAATATTAGATTTCATAAAATAGATTAATTCTTTTGAGCTCACACAAGGATTCATAACTTTTTTTATTTGAATATACTGGATGTAAATTATCCCAATGCATCTATTCTTTTTAAGAATTGATGAATAGCAATCTACATTTCAAATGAGATTGTACTACTTAGTAAACAGTCACATCTTGAGTAGGAGTGGTTGTGAGTGTCTAAAGGATTTTACTCAGTGGATCTCTATTTTTAGGTCACTTAACCGTCTCCTATTTTCTGTTTCAGAAATCCAAACAGACTTTTCCAAACAATTCTTTCGACACCCTGTTTTGTCTGCTCCCCTGGAGTTGAATAAACATTCAGTAATAGATGGTCACCATGCCCTTGGACAGAGAGCAGTGTTTGTAGCTGGGGAATGTGCACACAGTCCTCAGAATGTGGAGGGAAATGGTGGCTTACACCAGCAAATTTTATTGTTTAGTTTGGATGACTCCATTAACATCCATTTGAACTTTTTTCACTGCCTTTTATGTTCATTTCACTTCAGTTCAACATTTGCATTTGTGAAGGTTTTACTTCTAAGTAATACTGTTGTAATGTAGCATAACAATATACATAATTTATGTTGTAAAAGTAGAATATTCAATTTAAATTTCCTCTTCCTATTTGCCATGAAGTTTTCCATATTTTCAGTACTTTTCATTTCAGTGGTTCATCACTTCACTGATTGTGTCGTTGACCCATCAGACTCATTATGGTATCTGCTGTAACCCGAGGCTTAATTGGAGTTGGATATTACCCTACTGGGTCAATGAGATGCATTCCCATGTATGGCTTTTTTACAGGACTTGGCACCTGTCCTGGTTGAATGTGTTTGGCATTACTTACGCCCCAGTCAGCCCTTCTTACAGAGAGGAGAGAAACAACGGAAACAGATGGAATTGCCTGTGGGACTGTGGGAAGACTCAGGAAGGGCTAGGATGGTGGTTTGGGAGGAAGCTAGTGCCATGTGGTAGTGTGCCTACTCTGCCCTCTGGTCATCTCTGCTAGTCCCACTTGGTGGTCATCCAGGCGTGTACTGGCCTGCCAATTAAAGATGGGCCCACAGTCAACCCTGAGGGTTCCTCTGAGTCTACAGGACTCTCTCTTCCTACAGTTTTTCTCGACTTTCTTCATATCACTCTCCAACCAACATCCTGCTGAGATGACTTCTTTGTTCTTGTTTTTCAACTGGGGGATTGCTCACTGCGAAGAGTTTATTAGGCCCCTTTTCCCTTCTTATCCAGATCACTTCTCCTCTGAGGTGGCAGCTGCCACTACCATGATCTTTTCAGCCAATGAGAATAAAGAAATCCTCTTTGGCTCTGCACTCTTGCTTTACAGCCTTAAAAGCTGTATGAAGATGCAGATGAGGATGAGCTAAAAATGATCTCAGTTTCTCCCCAGCAGCATAATCCTTCATATGTGAGACCTTCTCCTTCAAGAAGAGGTTGTGTTGAGTTCTGCACCCTAGGGTTTAAGCATTCAGCGCTGGAGGTCAGAGATCATTGGGCTGGGTGGTTTTGTGTAACTCAATAATTTGTGAAATAGACTGACTTGAGGAAGAAATAAATCAGGACAGTACAGTAGCTGGCTGTCAGCAGAGCTGCAAAAACAGCTGACTGCCAAAGAAAAAAAAACAGTTCAGAAGGTTAAAGTTAGCTTGTTAGAGATAGCATCTAATTTAGTAAATATATTTTAATGCATGCTGTGTACTGTTTACACTTTGCACAAATGAAAAATTTTATTAAAATTTAAAATGCAAGTGTAAATACTTTGCAAACTTGGTGGCTGGATAGCATTTTCTCTTACTATGTCTAAAGGTAGAAAACCATTGGTTTAAATTTGAAGGAAACATGAGTTCTTGAAGGTTTGTTTTAGGTTTGTTTTTTAATATAATCTCAGTACTTTGGTTGAAATGTTCTAATTTGAGATTTGTTGTGTGCCTTTTAAATGTTTATGTAAGTCTTTTTCTTTCTATTCATTGGTTTTTACTCAAGAAAACAATCTGAATGTGGGTTTTAAAAGTTTTAATGCAGCACAAAACACAGACGCCCACAGTGTTTTAGCTCTATTTCAGGGTCAATTATAATGACATGTCCTTCTGTGTATTGTTTTTCCTTTTTTTAATTAAGATAAATTATATTGCGCTTGAACATAAAACAAATTAATATTTAGTTGCTTTCTGTTCTTAATTTTTTTGGTCTTTAAACCCACACAAATGGCTAGCTGAGCAACTGCTGTTTCCTATTTAAGGCACTTATCACTTCCATTAAAATGTATCCATAAATTGTCTCACATAAGTTAATTTTTATTTAAATTACTGAGACACTGCACTGCTGGCTTTTTTTATTTAAAGTTTTAAGTTGTCAAAGGTTGTTGTTGTTATAATCTAACAATAACAATCTGATCATTTTTGTTCTTAGAAAGCTTATGACCTCTCATTTTACTGACCATTTAATTAATTATAAGTCTTTATTTTGTACCTGCAAGAAGGTTTAATTGCATCATAGAAAACCACATCTGGTAAAAAAACACTCAACAGCAAATCATAGATCGAGTTCGAGTTGATGTCTCTTTGTGTTTGTGCTCAGCATCCTATATCATCGGACAGAACCAGTGTAACAGACAGCACAGTTTTTTTTTTATAAATGCAGCACGTCTTGTTTGTTTACAGGATCACAGATAAAAGAAACTGCCTCTGTGTGTTCATATATTTACCACCAAATCAGTTTCAGTTTCCAATAACAAATAATTTTTTTTAGTGTTCAGATGAGGTTTAAAATTCTTTATTCCAACATAGCTGTGAAGTTATTTGGAACAGAGGTCAGTAACTTGACTGTCATGTTGCAGTTTAATGTATTTGCATTTATTAGAATAGTTTGAACTGCAACAGTTTATTTCCAATTGATTGATGTTTTGGAAACGAGAAAAGACAAATTGATTTTGACAAAACAAATGTTTCCTAACACTGTCACACTATCTACAACATTTAGCTTTTTAACATGCTCTTGTTTGCTGCATGGATGCTCACATTGGTTCTGCAGCTCCAGCTCATGTAAGATCCAAGCTGGAGTCTGTTTTAAAAGAGGTCATTTTATGCATTTTGGGTTTCCTCTTTCCTTCAGATCATGATGTACGTTTCTGCTCATAAAAGGTTTGAAAAGTTAGGAAGTCACTGTGACTGAGCTGCCTGAAGTGCTTCATTTACAGTGCAGCCATAGTTAGTTCATAGCCTACCTCAAACACAAAAGCAGCAGTTGTGTTGCTTTTTTTTCCCCAATCAGAGCAAAATAGGCCTTTTTTGGAACTGAGCTCTAAACCAAAGGCTGAGACTTGCTGCAGCAATGTGTGGTAGAAAAAATATTAAGGAGTGTTATAAGAAGTGTGTTCATTCTCTGGATATATTAAGATATTTGATATAGTATTACCCTTTAACATTTTAAGAAAAAAGAACAATCTCAAACTCAGAAAGCAGTCTCCACAACAGAAAAAAAGTACTTTTTCTATTCTCTAGTTTTTTTTATGTAATTCATACTGACAAATATGTCTAAGTGAAACAGCTCAGAATCAAATGATACTTTGTCATATGTGTAACGCTGACAAGAGGATGGATGGTTGTCAATAATGAACTTGGGTCTCCCAACATGTCAGTCAGAAAAAAAGGAAAGAAAAAAAATCAAAGACCTGTCAAAACCTGTCATTCTTCTTCAGTCAGACACTTGAAACTTTTAGATGGCTAAATTCTGGAGTGCAGATCTGCCAGACAAGCCTTCTGTTGTGTAAAATGTTACCAGTCAAATTATGCACAAGTAGAGATGTCAAACAGTCTGAAAAAGCTCAGCATTTGACAAGCAAATTTCAAACATTTTTCAACAAGTAGCAAGCTTTTTAGCCTTGCATCGAAATTCCGTGTACTGCTTGTTATACAGCTTTAAATGTTCTGCAGAATTGTAAGTACTTTAGGCTATGATTCAACTTCACTTGGGCGCTGCTCTCTGGAGATTGTCTTAACATCAGGCTGCTGATGTGATCTGCTCCCCTTGTGCTTTGCGCCCATGAAGTTTTCCTTCTGAAAGCAAAGATGTATCTTAAGCTGGAGTCTGTATTTGTTTATGAATGAGAAGTCCTGACATCACAGAACAGCCTGTTACCCAATGAGAAAACTCCTTCCTTTTCTGTCAAAAGTCCTTATCAAGGTGCCAGATTTTCTCCTGTAGCATTGTTGCTATGGATAGAACTGTTGTTTTGGATGTACTGTCAGGAAAAAAAAGGACTGATTTATCTTAAAATGCCGGAAACATAAAATAACAATGAGGGAAATGCAGTCAGGATAGTTTCATCATGATAACACATTTTAAAATTGTATTTGTCTCAAGGATAACATTAGTGAGTAAAATGTTTATGACTCGAGGATCCTTTTACCTTTTTTACTTGTTTTGGTGAAGCTATCAGTCTGTTGTTCAAGCATCTGGTGACAGATCACACTTCCATGACTGTGATATAAATAGACTAAAAGCAACACCTGTCCCAACTTAGTCATGTGTTAAAGGCAAGCAAATACCAGTGGGTATGCAGGATTGTATAGACCTCTTGTAATATTACATGGCACTCTGGATATTTGATTCAGTTTAAGATATGTATCTCAAACTGAATCAAATATTTCTAATCTTTTACTTTGAGCATTCAAAGTAAAAGATTAGAAATAGATGAAGTGTCATAATTCTTTGTTAGGTTATCTCACAAACAAATTATACTGGACTCATACAATGGTCTTCCAACCCAGTAACGGAGCATTAATAAAATAAAGGTGGATCCCATTTTACAATTTGTCTTCATCATTTCACTTATGTAAGAAAAAAGAAAATCACACTTTTATCAGAAGTACGGGGAGGGTTTGGATATAGTGTCCTTACAAAGGGACACAAATAGAGTGATATGATTGCTACACTTGCACTCCCAAATGTAGGATTTTGTAAGGAAAATTTCAAAAGGACAGCAAATATTGTAACAACTAGTTTGATATATCCCGATGTGTTGTGTTTGACATCTTTGTCAATCCTCTCTGACAAGCATAAAAACATTCCAGCATATTAGCCTCTTCAAATTGTGTTCCATTTCATGTTGGGGAAGATTTAAACAAGTGATTTTGAAATAGAGGTCATGGAATCATTTGGAGTCTAAGGTTTAAAGTAATGATATGAAACAGACAGATACCCTTAAGAATGGACTAAAGAAAGAATGTCAAAGGAATAGGGTTGGAAGTTTTAGGGTAGCCGGTTTGAATTACCATTTGTAAACTGCACATGCAGAAAGGGAACTTTGCTGTATGAGGATCAGATATATGTCCGAATGTAAAGTTTAAACTCTGAAGGTGTTTGGATAACCATTCACTTTTAATTTTAACACCTTTTTTGTCTGTTAAATTTTGACTCCATTTATCTCTTTGTGAAATGATCAGGGAACTTTGGTGAATTAAGGTTGTGTCCTTGACAATTGGAAGTAAAATTTCAGAATAAAGTGTATATTTTCAAAGAGAATATGTAACAAATGTAATTGCTTTTACCAAAGACCCTGTTTGTTATTCAACACATAATTGCTTCCATTGATGGTCTATAAGAAATTATCTAAATTTTAATAAGAAAAAAAAAACATTTGAGGCTCCACTGTCATTGACCTCGGACTAATTTATTTTAGAAATAAAAGACATTGCAGCAAATGTGTTTATCTCTTGACAATATTCAGATCTCATTTTGCATCATCTGTTCATGTAAAGACTGTATTTACAGCATCATTGTATTTGCCGTTTGTTTTGTCTGAACCCTGCAGCGTTGTTGTCTTAATGTGAGGTGGCATGTGTGAAGAAGATATTGCCTCCCCTAGAGTGCCAAGACCCCGCAGCCTTGAGCAGTAACTTTTAATTAGTAACTCTGCCTCAGGTTCAATGTAGATGGGACAGCTTTACACCTTCAGCGACCACACTGATGAGGGATTAACCACAGACCTTGTAATGTGGAAGCTGTGTTTACTGCATTACTGTTTGGCAAAGGTGTAAAATGTGGATAATTCTATGTGTAAGTGTGCGAGCAGGAGTGTTTTGTGTGTGTGGGAGAGATGGTCAGTTAAAGTGCAGAAAAGGGAGAGCAAGAGTTTGAGGGAGAGATGGAGTGAGACCAAGTGTGTTGTACTCAATCACATGCTAAGTGGCTCTATTGATCATAGAGCTTCATCAAGGTGGTTTTATTGAGTTGCAGTTGGGAAAGAAAATGTTTTCTCTGGATCACCTTACAAGCTTTATTTGTAATTCCTTTTAAAACTATTTTCAAACATTAACTATTATAAGTGTTATAAAACAAGTAGTTTATCAAGTATTCTCAATATAAAATGATGGCTCTTTTAAAACTATCCTATTCCATATATCCAAAGCAACACATCCAACAAGGCCCTCTTCATATTGGCTTAACACTTCACCAAGAAGTAAAACATCTGTCAGAATCTGGATGGTCTTTGCAGGGTTTTGGCAAGGTCTTCAGTGACACATTAGGACAACAGTGGGTTCACCATTATGTGTGATAGAGCACAATAAGTCAACAGTGGTTTGACTTTCCACAAAACTTCAGTGGATAGGTTGGTGGCATGTATTAGTTTCTCAGTGGAGCGTGGAGCAGCTTGGCAGCACTGTATCCATGAGGTGAGTCTCGTAGGCACTGAAGTACACACAAAATTTAAAGCATCTGTACTTATTCAATGCCACATTCAATGTGTGATGTTGTGCTACATGTAGTAGTGTTGCATGGTCTTGTTGTCCATTGCTGCATCTTGATATGGGTAAAGGTATACAGGGAGGCTCAGGGCTTTGTGTGATCTGGAATGTATGTGATAAAATCTTATTAGAAACTTACTTTGGATGAAAAAATGCATCTTGGGTTTTGTCAAAAGTTTTTTTTTTTCTAATGAGAATGAGATTTCTCAAAAAATGGTCATGTTAGGAATGTGTGGTTTTCTTAGTCTTTAAGTGTCCTTTCATACATTTTCAATGGGGTTGAGCTCAGGTGTTTCAGAAAAAATGTCCCTCACATTCTCTCACCTTTGCAATTATTGGTCCTCCATCAGTTCTAATAAAGCAATGAAATGCATTCTATATCATGGTATGGTTTAGATCAGCTCAGAGCTTGTGTCCATCTTAAACTAAAAATCCCAAAACATGAATATAGCACTAATATACACTACATAGCTATATTACATACATTTTAAGTTTAGCCACATTTATAACATGCAAAATTGTGCTTTTAAAAGCTTATGTGAAAAGACATCAGGGCCTTATTGTATGCAAAATCAAACTATTACTGTAAGGAATATCTATGCTCTGCTAACTGCATCCCATATTTCATTACTTAAATCTGGCTCCAAGGGGGTAAAAATCAATCTGAGGCTCAATATTGTGATTCATGGAAGCTCAAATACAGTATGCACCAAGGAACAAAATTAATGTTCTCACTTCTAAGCAGAGATCCAATAGTTTATGAACATGTTAAGCCATTTGTTTCTAGTTGCACATTAAACAGAATGAGCTTGTTGGTTTTGGTGCTGACAACAGACCCTCCATCTCACTGTGCCAGTATGCTATTGTGGTACAGAGCGAGAGCCCATTACTCAAATTGGAAGCACAGACAAAGACCCGCTGCCACTGGTCCAGATGTCAAAGGCTTTTATGAAAATCTCCGATGTGATTCAGCTTGATCCAGCCAACAAAGACCTCTTGTGTTCCACACAAACACAATAAGAGGTTGTGCAATTGCAGCTGCTGAGCCCCTCATTATTGATAGATAAACAGTCGAGACAAACAGCTGACTGCAGCATGATTAGAACAAAATGCCTGGTGATAAGCATCCAAAAGCCTGTGGTTTATAACCTGCAGATGTGCCAAATGTGGTTCAATCAGGTGTAGATTATTTTTTTTATGTTGGCTTTATCTGCATGAAAACTACCAGTCTTTTAGAGCTGTTCTTATTCTGGCTTGTTAACTTGGAGGATTTTAGTCTCATGCTGGCATAATGGTGACTCACTAGATGGGGGGCTTTGAGAGCAGTTAAGTTCTGTTTACTGGTACTGTCTTCGAGATATTTCTGTCCTTCTATCTGTTCCTGCCAAACCACAACTTGCCCAAAGTTGTATTTATTCATTTTTCCTTTGCTGGACACAGGAAGGCTACAACCACAACTATTTCAGAGCACTTATTGTTTATCTTTTAAGTCTTTTAGCTGAAAGCCTTAACGTTCTTGTGGTGATAATATTTGCAAACTATTGTGTAGAGCTTTCTTTTCTATTTAAAAAAAAATAATTACCTTTTGGTATCCGCTCTCAGTTCCCAGCAACATCCTCCATCTGCTTGGTAGAAAACTATTTCCCAACTGCAGAGACAGAGACAAACGCAAACAGAGGGACACCACTCAGCATAAGACCAGCTGTGGGGCTAAATGAGGGCCATTCATCTTTGTAAACTGATTTAAGGAATCAAATGCATATGCTGATGCTGCTGATCTGCTGATTAGCCTAATAATACCCAATAATGCCAAGGCTCCTTCAGCAAAACCTATTTTACTGCTGAGATATGATTTTAAAAAATAGGACAAATATATTTTCAAATGAGTATAAATATTCATATTATAGACTATAGAAAAAGTCACAAAAGGAGAAGAAAGCTACAGATGTGTCAGGTGCTTAGTATGGAAAGAGAAAAAACCCTATTACAATCTTCTTGCATTGTTGCATTGTTCTGGACTATAATAATCTTGACTCCTCTGGAGGAAGTGGCTTTTTACAAGCTGTTATAAGGTCTTGGTTAGTTTTGAGGCCTCTGCCCCTATGGTCCTACAAGGCAGAGAAGGCTCAACCTTGTAATTTTCATCTCCATATATAGCCAGGCAGCTAGACCACAAAGTCAGTGCAGACTGCCTGTCTGGCTCTGGACTGGGTGTGGCCCATTCTGCTAGCATGCAGTGGGCAGAGAGAAAGACGTCAAGAGGTTTGAGCTCCTTTTTCTCCTGAGGAAACTCACTACTGGTTATTTTACACATTTTATTGGCTGGATTGTAACATAAAACTATACAAACATTTTAACCCCTTTGTCTTTTTATTAGCCCCGACACACAGATATCTTGTAACCTTGATGTAGTTGTATTAAAACCTTCCCTTTACAATATTAAACCACGTTGCATTACAACCCAAATACCCCTCACTGATGTTTTGCTCTGCCGAATTCACTACATTCCATTATTTTGTAGGTTTGCGGTCAAAGATGTTTAAATTCAATCAGAGAAAAGTGAAATCCTTTTTAACTGGAAATAGATTCAGAGTGACAGCTGAATTTTCCAGGTCCTTTTGAAGAGAAAAGATGGACAGGACAGAACATGTCCCAGGAGACATTAAGCTCTTTGGGACAGATGTGATGGTTCAATATATTCACTGTGTACACCATGAACTTACTTTTCATCTCTCAGCTTACCCCTATTGTCCAAATATATAATCTGTTTATCCATGCACTGACAGAAGACATAAAAGTGACAAAGAAATGGAAAATAAAACATCACTTATACAGAGAAGAAGCCACAGAATCAGATGATTCAAAAAGAGAATTATGTAGGTGCTCTCTCTCTCTCAGCATGGTTATTCTAGAAATTAGGTGATGTGGGAACTTCAGATTCTATCTTCCACCCATCCATCTACCTTCCTTGAAAGTGAAAAAAATGCATGAAGACAGTCAATGGTAGCAAAGACAACTTTTATAAATCAGTCAGTCTCAAGTTCATGTGTCTCAGCTGATAAAAGTCCCTTAACTTAACTTTCACATGCCAACCTGTTCCAAAAAGAGATTAAAGAATACGCTGTTTTTAAGTGTTTTGTGAGGGGAGGAATAAGAATTGTCACAGTATCGTGAGGTGTTTGTGTGAAGAAGGGAAACGCAAAGATAGACTAGAAGTCTGCAGGATTGTAGCATTGGTTGAAAATTGGCTCAGTTATTTTCCCCTCAATCTTTTGACACACACACGAGAGAGGCTTTACAAATTCATTGGCAGTGCAGAGAATTTACACAAGACGGAGATTGCTTATTCTCAATGCATTACATTTTTTTAACACCTCCACCTTTAGGTGTTGCCTTTTTTGGTGTGCCTTCTCAGTATCTTCATTTCCATTCGTCTCTATAGTGTTTTCTACTGGGCACTATTTTTGTAGGCAGCTTGGTCCCACTATTGACTGAGTATTCCATAGCCAAAATGTATTCAAAATCTAGTTTTCCTGGGATGTCCTCATCCTAAGTAGGTCGCCTGTCTAACAGTATGACAAGCAAGCTGTAACTCCTCTCTATTTAAATACCAGTGTCTGTAAACTGCAAAAGAGGGCACAGAGATGAAGATGTGTCCGGTGTGCGTGAATCCGTTTGAACACTAGACCTCTGGGGACTTTGCTGGCCTACTTCCTGGGAGTCAACATCAGGTCTCATGTGGCATTTAGTGCCAAATGGGTATTGAAAAAGGATGGATGGATTGGAGGGCACAATTTGAGAGAAGCACCATTGAGACTTACCTTTATGCCTCTCTGGCACGTTTTCAAGGCCATTTTCAAGCAGCTTGCACTTGTCATCCACAGCCTATTTCTGTAGCAACAGCTGGGGCATTATTGTGACTCCTGGTTGTCTGATCTGCTGCCCCTCACGCAATCCCATAATCGCATTCTCAAGGGCCTTCTCATTTGACTTATAGTCTGCCTGAATTCTTTTGCAGTCCTGTAGTCATCATCAGAGGCGTGTATGGCGTTCCTTCATACCCACAGCCCATATTCCATGCTAACCAAATCATCCATTCCTCCATGACTTTGCTCTGTTATTCTCTTCCTCTTTTCATTCCTTCACACTTCAGTCACCTGATACCCTTGACGTTTTTTTTTTTCCTCAGCACCAGCGCCAAGCTCCTCAAACCCAAAGACCCGAGGCCATAACAGCATCACATGACCCAAGAGCTCGGCTGCACTTTTTGTGCCTGGAACTCCCTACATTAGATTGGGGGGTGTATTTCCTCTTGATACATTTGTGTTTCCCTTTTCAAATTCCTGAAACAGCTCCTCCTCAGGCAATGTTGTTTTATCTTTTACTAAATTTACTCAGGTGTTCTCTCAGTTTGATCGTGGACCACATGGAACGCAGCTGAAATCCTTAATTAACCGGACGATTGAAGACTCTTTGAAATACAAATCTTCACCTGAACAGAAAGCAGTGATCACAAGTCTTAGTTGTCTTGAGTAGGAGATATAAATCACCCTCTTCTAACTTTCCGCTGAGAGTCTTAATTGTTTTATTGAGCTCACAAATTGCATTACCAATGGACAGAAAAAGGCCTTTAGATTTTCAGTGAGAAGAAGAAAAAGTTTTCAAGATATTAAAATGTCTTTCTTTGTCTTGATTAAACCCTCTTGAGGCATTTTGTCTGGTAGTTACACAAGTCTGACAACGATAAAACACTAACACATCAATAGCTGTCACAGAACACTTGTGCAAACATAACATGTCTTACTTGTAAAATATGAATCCCTTAATGTACACTGCATGATTAATGTGAGCACTAGAAAGCAACTACTAATTACTTCTAAGTACTTGGGAAACTTTATGCCCATAAATAAGCATATTTATTTATTCAAAGTTTGATTTCATTATTCAATGTTTATAGCTCATTGTTAATGTGTTTGTTTTGCCTCTGCTTCATTTGCAGTAATTACATTTCTCATCAACATTTCAATGATGTTCTTTTTTTTTTCCTTTTACTTTTTTGTCAGGTTACAGGCCTTTCATAATTGATGTGCTTAAGCCTGGATGATGAATCTATTAATATCCTCATGTAAATTACTCTTGTGTCGAGCAAGCCACATATATTTATCACCCTGACGCTTTTCTAATGACTGAAGTTAAATTGAATCATATTATCAAACAAAAATTGGGACATTGTTGTTTTTTTATTTTTATTATGAGCTCTCATTTGCTGTCTACTCTTCATTTCAGCAGTGCAAACAAGCTATAAGTTTTTTTGGGTTTTTTTGCTGTTGTTTTAAAAAAGAGAACATATTGTTTAATCATTTAAATACTCAGAAAAAATGAAATTAAATATCTGGGACAAATGAAAAATCTGTCAAAAAAAGTTCTGTCTGGGGGGCTGTTTGCATGTTTGCATGGTAGTTTAAAGGCTTCGTTATCCACTTCAAAGAGGAAGACTCTCATCCAGAGGGGTTGGAAACACATTTTGATACATTTGGCTAAATTCTACTTGATGCAGTTTGGAAAAGAAGGTTTTTAGGTTTCTAATACAACTTCAAAACCATCTTACTGATGGGTGCAGGCAAGTTAATTGTTGTAGTCAGACTGAAAGTTCTTAACAAAGAAGGGTTACTCCCCCTAAAGGGTTAATTCAGGTATTTAGGAGTCAGTGTCTGTGAAGTGATTTTCAGCAATAGATCACTTGTTTGTTGTAGAAAAAAATCCACTTTGTGGTTTGTTAATAGGGAAGTGAAGCAAACGTAGAGCTGCAGAAGAAACTGAAAACATTTTTATTGTGTGAGATGCAACGCTAAATTATCAAAATGTAGACTTCTATATTTTCCCCAGAGACACTTTGTCACTGTTGAATCATGGATTATATTATTCTGTGATTTGAAATCATGTGCAATGAGACAGTTGTGTATCATCGATGAGGGGAGGATTTTTCCGCTGATAAAACTTAACAGAAAATAACTTCTAAATGGTCGAACTAACCCTTTAACTAAGAGTGTGTTTCATTGGAGCGCTTCGTTTCCACATTTTATATAAGCTCTCTTTTATTCTACTATTGATTACTTTTTCACAGCCATTAATCGGTGTGTAAGTTTCATGTGGTCAACTCTCAGTGGCTTAACCCAGACCTTTTCCTACTCATTTTCGTCTTGATTATTGTTTTTTCGGCAGCATGCAGCTGAACAGGAATGCGGCTGCTGTGGCCCCATCTCGATCAATTACCAGCTGAGCCTGGCTGACCCACGTTACACTTTAACCTCCACCCAGGAGTCCTGCAGTTTATGTGGACATTGAGTGATTGCATAAAGACCTCTCGCTTTCCTTGTTTAAATGTTTCTAAAATGTATTTCCACTTGAAGCAATCCAGATTAAAGATTTGAAGCACAGTCAGTGAATCACAGGACAGGTAATTAAACAGACTGTGACTAACAGCCCAAGATGTGTTTTGTTGCATTTAATTAAGCAATACTCCTTTAGTAAACTGCATTAAGAGGTTAATTAATGTTTACAAAAGATGCTAAACATTTCACAGTTCAGATGAAACTTTGGTTCCCTGTGAATCGACTCAGTCCAAGATTTTGTATAAAAAAAGTAAATAAATAAATTGAAGTTACGCAAAGACGCTAAAAGATTTAGAAAATACAGAAGGTTTTTCATGAACATTTGTTTTAGGATGCAAAGAAGAAGACTTAGTCAGAACATTTATACATTGACTCTGTATCTGTATATCACAAACATTTATAGTTATTTTGCTGAATTTGGTCACCTGCTGTGCTTCAAAGCATTTTTTTTTTATAATTAGGCAAGACTTGTATTGCCATGTAAAAAAAAAAAAAAAAAGCTTCCTTCATTTTTCCCTATTTTAGCAGCTGACATTTACTGTGGGGGAAAAAAAATCCACAAAAGACAGCACAAGCTGCAACTTTGGTCACCTGGTTCGGGGTCACTATGAAAGAAAATGCAGTTTTAATCACCAAGCGTGCAATTAGAGACATTACAGTAATTACTCACCCAGGATACACAAGGAGAGCTCCAGCATGCTAATGAGCACAGACAGCTTTGAACATTGGAGTCTCAGTTCACTGTTTAACATGCTGAATATTAATTTATGCGTAATGTGATAAATACTTTGGTATTTCCAATAAGATTGTAGAATCTTCATAGCACTGAAAGCCCATAATGTTAATTTTGGCTAAGAGAAGAAAAACTGAGTTTGTCCTTCATTTCACGATGATCATTTAATGTTATTACAAGTATTAACCAGAAGATCACTTGTTAAATGTGGCATGAAAATTAGCGTATTTCTGGCAATTGACGCTGTGGGATGTTTTTGGCATCCTTGGTCAATCAGTTTGGCAAGACATGAAAGATAAGAAGTGATAGAATAATGAAGTAATGCTTTAGTAGAGTGCAGACCTTTGAAACGAGGCTTAATAAGAATCTCTCTGGGTAAAGAAGCTGTTACAGTCAACATAAGGACAGGATGGTTATGTAAGGCAATCTTAAAGTAGGATGAAAAAAAAAATCAATAGGTTCCTTTGCAGTAGAAATATTCAAATTTCATGCAAATAAAGCCGTTAGATATTAGCATTCATCACAACCAAATAGACAGAGAAGGAAATTTAGGAAAGATATATTGTAGAAGAGGCGCCGGTGAGGAAAATATAGGGAAGTCAATATTTACTAAAAAAATGTGAATAAAGTTACAAGGAATAAAAAGAGTCTTCTGGTAGCAGTAATAAGAGAGTAAAATCAAGATGTTTGAAGTGACCCTGGACCAAAAGCTGAAGCTCATAAAAGAGGCAAAGGATGCTGACCTTCGACCTTGAAACCCAATCCACTGTGGCACATGTATTTATTTTGTCCTCTCACTTTGACAACCTCATCACAATACATCTGGTTTTCTCTCCAGTTAAACCAGAATAGTGAAAATAGTCAGTTCTTGGTCCCAGTAAAAATACTTCAGCTCACTGGGACTTTATTCTTTAAGGTGACGGCTGTTGTCTACAGTTATCCTGAGTCTAAAGGTTCAAAACTCACAGCACAGATAAACAACCTTTACTATTCATGTTTATAATCCCTTTAATCTTTTCACCTTTACTGTTATAATGTATTTTTATGTGTTTATTGGAAGCTATTTTGCAGACATTGTGCTGGTAATGCTACCTATTCTTTTGTTTTTTTTTTCTTCTGTGTCTCACACAAACCACATTCTTCATTAGTCACACTCCTGCAGCTGTCTTCTGTCCTTGAATTTTGCACCTGTTCAGTCCCCGGGGTCTCCCATATTCCCCCGTTATGAGCTCATCTCCCTAAAGCACTGAGGTCAAAGACAAGCTGTGGTTACTTTACATGTCTGGATTCCATCATGCTGTCTAACTGTTTGGTTAGTAACTGATAATAGCTGCAGTTTAAGGTTTTATCATAGTTGTTTTCACACCGTGTTCTTTTCACTGAGCTTTATATTCCTAAAATGTAGGATCAGGCTCACCAAAGCCTTCCAGCTGAGATTCCCAGGGCCTCAGCTAGATGGTAGGATATGTAGTGTTGAACACTATTAGCATAATAGTCATTTGCATAGGGCAGAACTTTTCCAGGTAATTCAATCTATATGTAAAACACTGTTGCTAGTGAGGCAGAGGCCAGTGACAGCTCGGCTAACCCGTGCTGCCCAGAGCACCTGTCTTGTCATAATTATCCAACATGATCAGACTCGGTCCAGAGCTGTGTTTCTGAACCAAATGTCAAACCTTCCTAGACTTAAAGTGCATAGATTGTAAGCACGTTCAAATGAGGCGTGTTGGGTTAGACAATGTTTTCTTCCCTTCTGGATAGAAGGGTGCAAACCATCACTGTTTAGCTTGGGATTACATGTAATATTTTATTTAAACACACAACATTGCGTTGCATAATCTGGCTACTATCTGCTGCCCAGCAAATATCTCCCAACATCTTGCACAAACAAGCTGGTGTGTAAAAACACCAAGACTTTTTGCTGTTTGCCAGTCGCACTTAGGGAATGTTGCTAATCCGTCATGCATGAAAGCCGTCACTGTAATGTTATCATCATAATAGGCCTATTTATCTATGAATGACAACCGACGCTGTTTGGATAAACAGACTTGTTCTGGTTTGCCAAATTTAAAGGCTTAAACCAAAACCTGGTCTTTTAGACATTATATTTCTGTCTTTTTTTTTCTTTTTGTTCCACTTACAGTCCATTATTTTATTTTCTCTTCATTTTTTCCAGTTTTTTTCTTATTTGCCATTGTCTCCTTCCTCCTCTACTTCCTCTTAATGAATAATTCATTGAGTCATACATAATTTAGGGGAAGCAGCCAGAGATTTACACAGCTCTTTGTGTCACTGAGTTTTGTTTGGTGGCATATTGAATAATTGTTTAATATATCAAATTGACTGGGAGTTGCAAGCCTGGGCCCAGCCTGCTGCAGTGCCTGATATGTCTGATTATGGCAGAGGTGATTGCCATGTTTTTTTTTTTTTCCTTCAGCTACAGCAGTAGTTTCTACAGGGCTGCCTGGGGGAACTTCCTGCACACCTCCGACCATAAATCTTCATGTTCGTATTGGTTAAAATGCTTCTTTGAATACTTTACAGCACATGATAAGTCAACTAAAAAAAGTGGAAGGTAGTATTTAGTCTTTCTGTGTGGGATTTTAAGCAGGATTCTGGTTCAGCTAAGCCATGCTGTGAGGCGTTAGACTTCTAAAAATGTTTGTATTTAATTCAGATTATGTTAATTCATATTTAAGAATACTTGTTGTCATTATATTGGACAGTTGGAGGTCCATAGTTTTATGTATTTGTTCCAGAGTGGCTCAAAACTGCAATCATTGTTTACACTAATCATATATTTGAAAATATTTAAACATTTTACCACAAATATCTTCATATCAATTTAAAATATACTGTATTTCTGCCAGATAAGCCACGTGGTTACATGCATTGTTGTACCCCTTGGGTGGGTTAATGATTGAAAGCAATGTCTTTGCCAAGTCCTATTTAATCATCTGCTTCTTTCAGCCAACTCCCTTGTTTCATAAACTGACTAATCTATTGTGGCTGTGTGTTTATTCAGGGGAAACCCTGTCGAATGTTTATGCATCGTGGCAATATTCTTTTGATCATGTGGAGTTTCATGGTTAATCCCTTGTCTACAGTGTGATATTGATGTTAGATGTTTTTTTAATTAACGAAAACTAATTTGGTCAGTGTTGCAGCTTTCAACTATCTTAGAAGACAACTAACAAATACTAAAGGGATGGTGATTTTACAGTAAAAATACCAATTCAGTAGGGAGAGTCTTCTATCCAAATCTTTTCTTGGACCACAAAGCCTTAAGCTTCACACTCACATTTATAATTCCAATGTTTTCCATGTTATTTAAACAAATTTATTACAAATTTTTGGTCATTACAAAACTTGTAATGAAACTTGTAAAGTTGTAAACTTGTAAAGTTCTTGTATACATTTTAAAACTTGTATACAGTTTAAACTACCTTAATTTCCCACTCGTTCCTGTTCAGTCTCAGGGAGCTGGTGCTTATCTGCAGTGGTCACATGGTAAATGACAGGGTAGACTGGACAGGTCGCCAGTCCTTCACAAGGCCACATCGAGGCCACACACTTAACCTAGGGCCATTTTAAAGTTGATGAGAAAACCCACGCATATGTGGAGAAAAGTCCCAGCATGGTTTTGAACCCAGGACCTTCTCGCTGCAAGGCAATGGTGCTACCGGCTGTGCCACCATGTAGTCAGTCCCCAGTTAAAGGTTTAATTCTGAAACACTGAAAAAAAAAAAAGAGCTGGACCTGATTTATATTTAGCTTAAATTCAGAACAGGAAAATTTGGAATTCTCTGCCTTAAAGATATTCTGCTCCTTCATGATTTGGCCTCAGATCTGTGACACATCCTTTTTAATTAACTTAACAAAGGTGATGATTCTGTGTTGATGCTTGTATCAGGTCTGAATTGGTTCTTCTGAGGATTTTTTTGTTGCCAGAAAGTGATCACTGAGTCACTTATTATCATGTCACTACAAATATCTCATCCAAAACAAGTGAGAACAAACTTTGGCTCTTAAGCATCCTCTCTGTCTCTTCTAATATTTCTGCAGATAATCAGAGATCAGCAACATTGTCTGTCTTCTCTACAAGCCACAAACTAGACTAATGCAAAACTAAAACCAATTAACATTCATCTTGCTGGGCTCCAGCTTCTGTTGCCAAATCTTAAGAAATTTAAACCAATCAGCATTCTGTGCAGGCAGCTGGTGGGCTTCCTTGAAAATGCCTGTTTCCATGACAGATTGATAAGACAACCTTGTGTAACATGTAAGATGACCTCAAGGACTTACATTAGCTGTTACATTCTGATCCCCTATTGAAGATTACCTTTAAACTGTTTTTCCTTGGCATGGAAAGACTACTTTTACTTTATTTATTCTGAGTGATGAACCTTAATACTTCTCCGAATCCCTGATAAAAATTGTTCGCAGAGCAACAAATGTGGCCCTTTTTTTGGTCTCCCAATCTTTTGACCAGTTCAAAGGCTGCTGAAAACTCAAATCAAGATCAGGCACTGAACCTCCTAACTAGCACTGGAACTGTTTTAACTGGAAAGGATAATGAGGAGTAGTTGCAAAGGATAAATACTACTGACTTTAAAAATAGGCCAGCAGCAGAAGTTAAACGTTTCTAGGGAACGAAACACTTTCTATACAGAAACAAATTACTGATGAGCTGTAATTAGATCCATTTTTCATATTTAATCAATAATTTGTCATGTAATAGTCTGCCATATCTGTGATGATTTTAGTCCCCAATTATTTTAAAACAAATTCTGCCCTAAATAACTTTTACTAATTACAGCGAGATGAAATGTGTTGACATTTTTTTGGCCCAGATCTTCATCTTATAGCTGCACCAGTTTGGTATTTTCATTAAACTTCCTGAGTCAGGAAGAAAACCTAGTGTACGAAACACACTGGGATCTGACATAAACTTCTTTTCTGAAGATCATAAAAGACACATCCCATGTTATGTCACTGTCAGCTGCCCTTGATGTGCCTCGGTACAGTAAGATTTTTTTTTCCACTGGCTTTTATTCCAAAATGTGGCACTCAATATCTGCCACTGAGAATCAAAGTGACAACACCTTGCTACAGGAAAATGCCATCTGTAGCTTGTTTTAAACAGCCTTTTTTGAGTTTTTACACAAGGTTCAGTAAACCGAGGAAGATGACAGCACTCCGGCACCGCCAGATAAATTGGACCCTGGAAAGGGGGCGAAACACTTGGCTGTGGAAAACAATTGTACCTTTAGAGACGTCTGCTGCATCTTTGTTTTGTGCAACTTGCTTAGAAAACTTCTTAAAAGCCAGGTGGAGGTGTGGAAAATGATACATGTGGATGGATTTCTCAAAATGTGTTATTTTAATGAGAAGAGATAAAAAAGAGGAGGGAGGATTTTCAGCATGGTTTTGCATCAGTATGGGAAAATATTAACCCCCCACAGGCTCAACATAAAGTCAAGGTTCTTGCTCAGAGGAAAAATAAAAACAAAGCACATCTTTACCTGTACGAGGCAAAGGAAGAAGGGGAAAGAAATGCCGAGTGGAATGTGTCAAAATAAATGAGAGAGCAGTGGTAAAACAGAGGCAGGGAGGAAGGTCTGTGGAGAGAGATCAAAGCAGTGTGAGGGATGTGTCGGCATGCCACCCTGGAAAAGAGCATTGGAGCGTGAGAAGTGATAAGTCAGAGACAGCTGCAGCATCATTAGTGTATTATGATCAATTCTCAAGATTCTTGTTTGCAGTCTTTGGCGATGCCTTGAGGTTATTCATGTGGCCGTGGTCATGAAGCTGTTCTCGAGACAGTAGCCCTCTTTTCCCACGTTTGTGATCTGGGATTTTTCTCACCCACCTCCACATCTCACTATCGGCATGGTGGGTGTTTCTCAGAAGCCCTGCTCTGCATATATTTGTTTAATCAACCTGACTGATCCAGACGTGAGAGATGATGCCCTGTCATGATCCATCTGTCTGTGGCTTTTACAGGTTGACAGCAAGATAAAATTATACATTAGGTTTCCTCACTTACAACTCCACTTCTGCGCCCATGTGGTTCTGCTACATTAATGATTTTGGCACCCCCATTGTTGTGGCTATTGCTTTATCAATACCAGTCAGCAGGCAGTAAATAGTCAGGGACTGTGATTTAAGATGCTTTACCACCCTGAGAAAGCAGCTGACAGTGATCATGGTAGCAAAATGTACTGACAGATTTCGACAATCGCTTAAATACAAAGGAGCTTTGTGTTTGGAACATGTAGCAACTTCAGTGATGTGCGAACAATCGCAGCATGTGTTAGTGTGAATGTTTGTTCATGTATGTGCCTGGCTGTCAGCGCATCCTGCATGTTCCCATATGAAGCACTTGTACTGTATAATGATCAAATGCATGCCTGAATGATTAGCTCATTCTTTGCTCGGGTATCGTTTTACATATTCACATCTTTCCCTTCTCAGCTTAGAACTCCAACTCTTTATTTTTGGGCACACCACAATCATTCCAAGCAATGCAAATATCAAAATAAACACTTAAGTCCAATCTATTATATTCCCCATGGAGACAGTTTTTCTTATAACATCAAGCCTTAAAAGTTCTAATTCCGTGCCGTTTAAAAAGAACAGAAAGTCATTGCAAGTAATTACTTCCTACTTTCTGTCTTTCAAGCAAAGGAAACGGGACAAGAAAAGAAAATGGTGGCTGACAATAGCTGAGTCTGCTGGCTCATTTACCAATTGAGGCCTTTGGCTGCTTTATTTAGCTGAAAGAATGGTGCATTGTGGCATTCAGAATATTTCAGGAGTTGATTGTTTGACCTGCTTAACCTAATTATGATACATTAGACTCATGTTATTGCACATGATGGTGGATTCTCTTTGTTTCAGATAGCTTTTGTATGGGAACACATTCTTGGTGCACATTTGTATTGTCATGGATCATCTGTTACACTAATGATGCCCCAGAAAACCCCAGTCTTTTTCTGTTGTGCCCATAGATTTTACATAATAGATGGATGTAGTCTAGAGCAAGAAACAATGAAACTGATTCATTCGAGTTAAACCTGCATTCTGTTGAAGGGCCAATAGGGGAAGACAGTTATGGAGTTCAAAAGACACTAAAGTCATTTGGTAAGTAAAAATTCCTCTGAAAGTTAAACTGATTGGTCAGATCTAAACTGTGACTGACAAGCTGTTACCCAGCGACAATGCAGCAACGAGCAATTTTAATAGATCTATTTATAACTTGCTGTTTACAAACTGCAACGCTAGGCTGCTCATCTATTTTGAACATTTGTCTGTGGAGAAATTCCAAACTTTATTGGTTACTTTTCCAAATGCATCATCACATTATATTTTCCACTGCATCTTATAACTTAATGCTTTGAAGAATTGCAAAAAAAAAACGTGTTTTGTCATTACATTTATTGGGAGCAATAAAACAGGAGACGACTTAGACGAGCAGGACCTCAATGTGCATGTGACTCATGCAGTTTCCCACAGGCACATGTGAATTATTGTAATGGCTTCAGCAGCAGTCATGTTTGCGTCTGGTGCGCATTAGCATGAGCTGGTAAGGAAGTGATGTGTCCCTCCCTCCCCCAAAAAAGTTACCCCAGTTTTTCTCCTGATCTCTCTGGCAGACGTGTAAAGCCCGTCATCCATCTCTAATTGCCTCTATCTCGCTCAGAATTTCTGTTTCTTCCATAAAAAGAAACATTGAAACTTAACCACTAGGGATCTATAACCATTTTTCAGCCTATATCCGTTTTATTGCCATATTTAGAGCCTTTAAAAAAATATAGCAAAGCATCAGGGAGAAGAGAATTACTAAGGAAACACAACCAAGACACCTGTGTTTTTTTTTTCCTGTAGATCATCAAAGAGAGAGACCAATAAAATGTCAAGGAAACCATGAAATGGGTAGACAGAGACACAAACACAAAAGAAGCAATAAAAGAAAAAGAATTAACTGGAAAATATAACCTTCTGCATTACTGGCACATGATTCATAACAAAGATAAATAATAAATAATAACGTACATTAAGAATAAAAAATAAATGCAACAGAAAACTGTACTCAAACAAATTGGTCTGCAGGGGCATGTGTTTGTGTCCTATCAGCTTGTAAGTAAATACCAACACTATCACCTGCACACAAAGCATCGTATTCACAAACATTTTCGCCTCATTTCGCCTCCCTCACCTTGTCCAGCTAGCCATGCTGATTATTCTCCACCAGGTTTATATACAAGCACGTTCATTCAGACACACACACGGACAGGCATATGCCTCCAGATTGTTTAGCATCCAGCAGGCATTCGCTCATTGTTCTCAGGGAGTTGCAAGGTCAACAAGTTTCATCCCTGATAGACTCGACATGGAGAGGGAGGAGAATGAACAAAGCCGAGGGATTCGTGCACACGCCTCACTCTCACAAGTGAACAAAGATGCAAACACACTGCACACTTAGGCATGCGGAGCTGCATATCTTCAGTTGTATTTGTTTTTTTCCTTTTAAACAATAAATATCAAACTCATGACAACAGAGCAGACATTTTTGGTTGATGCATTTTGACCTCAGTAACAAGGTATCCAATAAAACATTCATATACCCGCCTGCAGTGCACGAAGCAAAGCTACATGTTCAGCTAAGCATCTGAATATTATAATGCTTATCATGATACCAAGTCAGTCTGTTGTTGTGTAGTTTACAACCAAAGTTAGTGAAAAGAATTTGCATTATTTATTCAGATTTCTCTTTTTCTTTTCTGTGTAAGTTACTTGAGCTCTAATTGGAAGCAATGAAGTCATTTTTTAGGACTGCGCCGACTCCACAGCCATAAATATACAACTCTAAAAACAGTAAGTTTGTAATTTAATGTCCTCGGAATAATGAATATGAAACGCAGTTTGTTTACAGAAATTTTCACAGTTCTATCTTAAAAACATCATCATTTTCTTTTAGCAAAGGCTCCAATATTCTACAGACAAACTAAGGAGCTTTTTGGTCTATATGAGAGCTGCATTAGAAACTTCCTTAAGGTTACCATCAGGCCAGAGGGAGATTTAAACAACTAGATCCTTTTCTTAATTCTTTCCTGATAAAAAAAAAAAAAAGAAACCTAGAAAGTTAAGAACAACCTGAGTGAGAAGGTTAACCGGATGTACAAATGCAAAGCTGACATTATAATACTTGTTGCCAACATCTATTTTAGCTATAAACGTGTTTCATGATTAGTTGATCTAACGGACACATAATCTGATACAGAATCAAGTGTGTTTGACCAAGTATGTTACACACAACCAATTTGGTTAAGTTTGCTTTCCACTTAAACTTGCAGACAGACATAGGGATAAATGATGTTATACAGAGAACACACACAAGATACATTACCTGCATTGTCCACCACTAATGTCTTATTGGTAGTTTAAAGTCAGGTAGTAAAGTACGGGTAAATATCATTATTTTATGATAGAATAGGTTTCTTCTGCATTTGGGGTGTTCATCTTGTTTGTTTAACAAGGTAATGGCTTGCGGGGAAAACTGTTTTTGTGTCTCGTGATTTTACGTGCAATGATCTGTAGTGCTGTCCTGATGGGAGGGGAGACAAGAGGAGNGTATAAGAGACAGGATCAGAGCAGCTCACTGCAGGATTCTGCATCATGTAAAAACTGAAAAAATTCACTGAATAAGACAAATAGATCATTGTGGCCCCAACAGCTGACTAATAAATTTCAACACCAAACTGTTAAATGTAGATTAAAGTGAACAATCAAACCTGTAAACAATCCAACCTGAACTCTGAAGGTTTTTTTACCAGTATTTTTATATTTTACTGGTTTCTCTTGATTTTTTCAACAATGAAATGATATTTATTGAAACAAATATAGAGCCAGGTAAAGTAAACAGACTGAATTTGAAGCTTGATTAATACAGATACCGGTTGGAATAACAACGGCAGAGATAAAGCGGTGGCAGCTGGGCTTACGTCATATGGAAGCGCCAGCTTTATTGTTGTAATGACGCAAAAATTCCGCTAGGGGGCGACAGAAGTTACAGAAGTTACGCACTCCAGCTTTAACAAGGTAATGGCTTGCGGGGAAAACTGTTTTTGTGTCTCGTGATTTTACGTGCAATGATCTGTGGTGCTGTCCTGATGGGAGGGGAGACAAGAGGAGAGATCCTGGGTTAGAGGGGTCCCTGCTAATGCCATCTTCTTTTCCTCACTCTAGAGGAGTACAGGTCCTGGATGGAGGAGTCCAGGTTCTGGATAGAGGGCAAGTCAGCACCAGTGATTCTCTCTGCAGACCTTAAAGTTCTTTACATTCTGTTTCTGTCTATTGGTTGAAGAACCAAACCAGATTGTGATGGACTGGCAGAGGATGGACTTGATGATGGCTCTTTAGAAGTTCACCAGCAGCTTTTGTGGGAGGTTAAACTTCGGGAGCTGCCAAAGGAAGTACAACCTCTGCTGGAACCTTCTAGGTTAGCTGTCCATTTCATGGCTTGGGTGGCGGTGGACCCCAGAAACCTGAACGTATCCACCATAGTCACTGTGCTGTTGTATGTGATACTAAGGCACAGGGGTGAAAGCTCCTCCTGAGGTCTACTGCTAGCTCCACAGTTTTTAGAGTGATGAGCTCTAGGTGGTTCTGACTGCATCAGAGAACCAGCTGCTCCACTTCCTGTTTGTAAGCAGACCTGTCTCCGTCTCTGATGAGGACGATGACCGTCATGTCATCTGCAAACTTCAGGTGTTTAACAGATGGATCACTGGAAGAGCAGCTGTTTGTGTAGAGGGAGAATAACA
Source organism: Pachypanchax playfairii (assembly GCA_006937955.1). NCBI lineage: Eukaryota > Metazoa > Chordata > Actinopteri > Cyprinodontiformes > Aplocheilidae > Pachypanchax > Pachypanchax playfairii. The sequence goes on along the minus strand of SSNP01000016.1, from coordinate 4,709,804 downwards.
GTGGGGACAGGACACATCCCTGGGTTGTCCCAGTGTTGATGGTCTGGGTGCTGGATATTATTTACCCCAGACTCACATGTTGCTTCCTGCCTGTCAGAAAGTTAGTGATCCACTGACAGACGGAGGCTGAGACAGAGAGAAACATGATATTCTATTACAGAAAATGATTACAGGCTGATACACATATTAATCTGTCTTGAGTTAGTAAACTCTAGAGCCTTTTCAGAGACGTATCTGAAAAAGGAAAAATAGTTGGGTTTTTTTTTTTCTCATTAAGTTCAGTGACAGGATATAATGATGGTTTATGAAGCACAAGCATGTTTTTATACAGACAATACCACCAAAAAGTGAAGTGCAGATTTGCAGAAAGTAACACTCAGATATATTTTAACTAAACTCAATGCTTTTTTTATCCAGATAAATCATTTAAAGGGATGAGAAATTCCACTGGCTTTTATGATCTGCAGCTCTGTATTAAAACCATTCACACCTCTCACTGATTTAGAAATGCCATCTCAAACACGATTCACAGTACATGCGGCACTCGAGTCTGTGTCTGGTTTACGTATCTTAGAGCGATTATGCACACGGACCAGGCAGGTAATTGTTGTCACAGCTTGTTTGCACGGTCGGGTGGGGATGTGACTTTTTTTTTTTAAGTTAAAAAGCTGAAGGTCAATCAGTCTGTCAGGCAGTTTCTCCATTTGCTGCAACAGCAGTGGAGTGGTGATATTGGGCTGCTTTTTTATGAAGTTTTAGCCACATGACAGCATAGTATCTGCTTTTAAAACATAAGAAATGGACAAGTGCAGGAAAATAGAAGATGTGTCAGGTCTAAAACACTAACTGCATCAAAAAAACTACCTTGAAGTCATGTTTTTAATAAACTGGAAAAATCTCAATTCGAGACCTGAAACAGAAGCTGAAAGATGCTTCACTCTTAAGTTGATGGCTTACTGTATGTCAAGTTTTTATCTGACAGCTTTTTGGAAACCACCTTGTTGGAGCTAAAATACTTAAAAATATATATATTGCTAAAGTCTGAGCCTTGAGATAGATGGGCAGAACCAAATGCATGCTGGGATAAGCAAGCTGTTGGTGAAAGTGAGTAAGTGGGCAATCTCTGGAAATGAGTTTTTGCAGCAAACTCTTTCTCAATCTAAACTTTTTGTGACGCTCGAATGTTCTACATAATCATGTGATACAAAATTTACTTTTGCATGGAAAATGTTTAAAATGGAATAAAGACTAACAACCAAGAAGTTTTTGAGGATAATTTACTTTACTTTAAAATGGCATTATATCTACTTTGGTCTTGGTCCAGCTGTGATGAATGAACCGTTAGCTTGTCAATCCAGTCAAAACTAATTTCTATTTCTCCAAATGAGGTCAGTTAAAGCTCTATCTCCAACAGGTAAGATATTAATAGTTTATAACATTTCCACACAAACCTACTTCAAAGGATCTGAATTATTGTTTTAATATTAATGCCACAGCTTATATTTAGATATTCTAGGTAATCTCTGGCACTGGATCCATTTGTGAATTTCAATTGTATCATTAGAAAAAAAAGAATAACAAAAATGTCCCCTTTTTAATCTGTTTTTATTATTTATATATTATTGATTTCTGGGTTAAGAGTTTGTTACTCAATCAAATCTGAATATGCTTCACATTTGTGAAGAGAATATCAAAGAAAAGAACAAATCAATCAGGGAAGGATGTAAATTCTTGGAGCAAGTTGCAGTTTTAGAAGGTCTGACATTCATCCAATCAGTGTTGTATTATTGTTGCGTTCAATGGGGAGATGATGTGTACCTTTCAGAGTGCTGCATTAGGCTTTAACTCTTTTACTGATTATGAGTGTCTCTTCACTTCAACTTCAGTGTAATGGCATCATCCATTTTCACTTAGCCAGACAGTGATCTGAACTCGGGTACAGGAAAAAAAAACCTGTCTGGCTTTTATCATGACTCCAATATTGATTATTAAGTTTTCATTGCTCTGCTGGCAACAAAGAAATATTCTCTGTCTGTGTTGGAATATAAAAATGTAGTGAATAATCAAAGTCTGTTCTCTTTTTAATTTCAACCACAATTAATTCTCACCTCAGTTATTTCACCCACCTACGTGTAATCTTTATAGATTATTTAAATGTTTATTATTTAATTACACAAGTCTTTTAATACACGAGTTTTACTTCCTTTAACTTAAAAGCCTGGAAAATTAGATTAAATGATTAAACCTGTATTTAGATGTAAATAATGAGTTCTAAGAGGTAAAAAAACTTCACTGATAAATTGACACTTTTAAAAACATTAGTATATAGAATAATATGTTCATCTTTGTGTGTTTGTGTGTGTTGTAAATCATGTTGCTTTGTTTTGTGTTATGTCCAGTCCAGTTGCAGAGACATGCTCCTTGTTTCCGTTAACACACACAGTCAAAATTTGCAATAATAATAGTTTCAGGAATTAGCATGAAACAAATTTGTGAAATCACAAGCCTTTAAACAATATTAATTAAAAAAAAAAAAAAATGTAAGAATCATCGGAGCATCTCTGGTTAAGGCTGCAGATTTGTCACACTTTGTTAGATTCTCTTGTGTTTTCTGTTTTTCTAAGAAAAAGTGCAGAAATAAAATCAGTTATTATCTAGACCTGCTTATTCCTGTTCAGGGTCTCCAGCAGTCATTGGGAGAAAGGCGGGGTTACTCCAGCTTCTGCTATAATCCCTCCATAATACATTGTATTAGTGAAGCTTGTCCAGTGCTGCTCTCGAAAACAAGAAAAGAATCAAAATTTTGGAGTCAGATTCTTTGCTTTTTGTGAAATTTCCCATATAAAACTAAATTAAAAGACTTCGAGGCTATTATTAATTATTGGCATTTGTTTTTAATTACTTTTTTCTGTTATTTATTTTATTTAGTTGTCTTTTATCCTTTTATATTTAGTATTTTCTTTTTGTGTTCTGCTTTTTCTTTTCATCCAATTCACTTTATTCGTTATTGAGAGTGAAAAAATGTGACCCTTCATTAATAATGTTGTTAATGAAATTAGTTGCTTTTATTTGTGACAAAAAAAAAAAAAAAATGAAACAAAGTTTTTCACTAATTATCTCTTGGAATTAAAGTTAAGGGAAAGTACTTGAACATTTTTCTCACTAAAAGTTTGCCTTCCTAAAATGTTATCATATTTCTCTGAGAAGACATTCAACAAAAATGTAATTAAGATTCCAACCTTTTTAGAAATTATTTCCTCATGAGTTAATCAAGTTGAAACAGTTTTTCTGATGGAAAAATCTGGAAATTAAAACCTTGTTCCTTCTTGATTGGTGGATTTTACTGTGATTGCGCTTAACAGTCTGCAGTTTGCATGTTTTTTTAAGGTAACAGTACTAAACGACTGCACTACTGTGTTATACTTATTGTATTTCCAACCCTTTCATTGAAAATTCTTCTTATTTTGGTTATTTGTTTTAAACTGTTTTACAACAAATATAGAAACTTTTGACAGAAATTGTATTGTCTGAAACCTACCAGTGTGTAGGCAGTATTTTCTACAAAAATGTAATAAATCATTATAAACAAGGGATAAAACCATAAAATACCTAATAATCTAACTTACAATGATAGAATAACCTACATATCCCTTAAAACAAGCCTCTATGACAGAAATGTTAGTCAGTCAGATAAAAAATGGCCTAAAAAATCTTAACTTGAAAAACCATCCCATCATCTGTAAAACAGCTACTGCTTACCCAGACAATTTTTCACAGTTTCTTTACAGCAGCAAAGACAAATGATGATCCTTGTGATCTTCGATGCACTTAAAATTCGTAGATATTTACAAACGTCATGGCAGCCTGAGATAGTGACGCCCCAATTAGCTGGAGAAGTCTTGGGTGTTAAAGCCATCTGTGTCATCTCGGAGTCATGTGTTATTGACAAAACTGCTTTATGGCAATTTTAAGAAAACACTCTTTTATTTCTTGTGTAGTTTTGAGAGCATGTGTGTGTGTGTGTGTGTGTGTGTGTGTGTGTGTGTGTGTGTGTGTGTGTGTGTGTGTGTGTGTTTGTACGTGTATCAGGATAACCAGCCATTAAATTTAGCACATGCCACAGACAAAAACACACACAGTCGTTCACCCTCCCTCCCTTCCTCCTCCTCCATTTTTCCCAGCAGCGTGCCATTTTTCTGTGAGCGACTCCTCAATCACCCTACGTGGAGAAAGAAGAATGTACAAACCCACTGAGAGCCTAATTAACCCTAATTAAAAGCAAAAAATTACAATAGAAAAGTGTGTCACTGCAGATGGTCAGAGCTGCATATTTCTGGTCCATCCTAGTTTACGGTGGCTTTTTCAGGGGTGACACTGAGGTGCTCATTGAAAACAACATCTGGGAGAAAAAAAACAGCACATGCAATACCTATTTTCAAAAGATTGATTTTGGTTTGTGATTTTTTTTTTTTTTTTTTGGTTAGGCTGAATTAACAGAGTAAATGCACCTGTGCTATTTCTCTAGAACTCAAAAACAAATATCTTGCAGTTACTAAAATTAAGCCTGTATTTATGTTGCTATCAAACAGAAACAATTAGAGAAAAGCTGGAAATCTGTCTCATGGACTCTGTGAGTTCTCGCACCTTTGTATTTTAAAGAAAAAATGCTGAATATAAAGTGTTTTTAATTGACATTCAATATGAAATCATGAATCCTTTAATGTCAAATACAGGTGCAACATACTGAGTCGTCATCATGATGGAATTTCTGACTATTTTAACAGTTTAATAAATAGGAATGAATAAATCATTTGCTCAATGTGTTTTACATTTCTTGATGTAAGATAAACGTGTGAGCACTGGTCCATTTTCAGTGTCACACAGGTTTAACCTGACAGGAAGTGACCTTTGTAAGAGCAGCTTCCGAATGAAAATGTCAAGTTTAGCATATTTCAGAAAAGAAATCCGTTTTAGAATAAATATATATATTTTAAATTGTTTCCATAAAACTCTTCATAAAAAATTTAAATAAACATTATACAATAAAAATACATAATTTCAATTACAAATATTTTGACACACTCAATTTTAGGAAGCAAATTATCACAAAACTATTTCAATAGTAAAATTTAAAACTAAAATTGGATATTTTAAAACTGAATTTTAATATTCCGTATAAATAAAGTTCTTTATTATGTTATATCACATTAAATATGTACTGACCAAAAAGGAGATAGAAATACAGATGTGATTTCAAACTTTCAAAATGTTTGACTAAATCATTCCTGCTTTTTTTACTTCAAACATTTCTGTTTGTTTTTGCTTTTTCCTCTTTCATTTCTGTGATGAAGCCAGCAGCCGTGCTGTGGACGATTTGGCACCCTCATTATTTAGCAGCCACACAGACCCCGATAAGGTTTCTTGTTTGGGATCCGGTAAGAGAGGAGGTCGAGGTATGATAGTGTCCACGCTTGTGATTCATAGAGCCTGTTTGCTGCCTTTCTCCCCATCCCTTCCTCCATGTAGGTTGCAGATTATAGGACAGACTAATGAATGTCACTCCAAATGAATGACCTGAGCTGCCAATTGTGCCACTGCCGCCGACGTGGGCCTATCTCTTCTCGCTAATGATTGAATACCGTACACTTAGTGCTTCTGTCCCGTTTCTCGTGGCTGCACTTTCCTCCTCACCTTCCTCCATCTTTTAAAGCAGCTCGTTACAGTTCCAGATGAGAGGAAAAATTGGACGTGGTGTTCTTTCCTCTCTTTGGACGGATGGGTGCTTTTTTGATTGTTTTCTATAGCAGGCACAAGACACATAAACCGTGTTCTCAAAGATTTGACAATGCGGATCTTGCTGCTGTTTTGTTCTCATAGCAGATTGGGTTGGCAGTGTAATGTGGTTTCTGACTGTTAAAGGTTGGTTGAAATTTCAGTGTCTACAGACCGTTGGCCATTTCTGCATTTTGGAGGTGACTTTCTGTGTGCGTAAAGAAGAAAAAAAAAGTCTAAATGAAAAAAAAAATGAAGGAAGGAATCATTCATGTGTTAGTTTTCCATTATTGTTTTGGATAGAACAGGAAAGATTTTGTGTGTGTGTTGATGGAGGGTTGGATAAGTGTGCCTTTTGTTTTCCCAAAGTCATTCCTTGCTTGTTTCACCCCCTGTGGCTAGTTTTGATGTGCTAGCATCTGATTTGGCACCGTTCCTCACTACTTCATAACCCCTCCCTCCCCTTCAGCCTCCAGGAACATTTTACAGCCTCCCCCCTTTTTTGTCTCTCTGTACATTGCCTTTTTCCTTTGGGCTCTTCATCTGGCGGGTGTCTGTCCATCACAAAGCCTGAATGTCCAAAGATACTTTGTTTGAGCCCTGCAGGCCCCGAGACCTGATCTGATGAGATGGGAAACAGCTGCGGTGCAAACATGCCCTGGTCTAAAGTTATTTCCAAATATTGCCGCTGAGTTGGACTCTTCCTTTTTTTTTCTTGCAGAAGGAAAGAAAGTTGTATTATTTTGATCTATGATTGCTTGATATCATTTGCTGTGATCTGATATGATTGTGTCACTTCTCCTATCTTGCATCTGTGTTTGCCATATTCTTGTCCGCGATATAATAGACAGTTTTCATTCCCTATCTCAGCACAGGCTAAACCTCTGCTCTTGTCTAATCCTGTTAATGCTAGAATCTGATTACAGGCTGTATAGCACAAAGGCATTATGTGTGTGACTGTGTAGTAGCGTGGGGGAGTTTGTGAGGTGTGAAATAAAGCAGAATGTGTGGTAAAAAAGACAGAATATTACATAGAAAGGACACATTGAACAGCAAAATCATAATGCCATGTATACATATCATCTAAATATAATAATTAAAGCCAATTACACTGATTATCTTGTTATGGTCTAATGTTCTGGGGTGAATAGAAGGATTGTTGCAGAGCATATGCACCCTGCTATGATAACTTTATTTTCTGGTGACAGTGCAAATCATAACTGGGCTGAAACCGCTCAAGAATGATGGATAACAAAAGCCAGTTAATGGTGTTGAAACAGAGTCTGTAACAATTCAGATCTTCATATCTGTAAAATGTGCTGGTGTGAAGCTTCTAGAGGTGTCATGTCTAAAACTAAGTCCATTTATTTATTTATTTATTTTTTCCTTTGATAATGATGGAAACCTACTCTCAACTGATAGTTTCAATGCTTTGGTTCATTAGTGGCTTTTCTTTTATCTTTTCTTGTCAAAATTTAAAGCCTCTCTTCAGTGGATTTTTCTCTTGCCTCAAAGAAAATAAAGATACAAAGTGTTAAAATACTAAACAGATTAAAAACCCTTTGAAGTTTTATTTTTTTAGAATTAATTTAATTTAGCCTTTTGTGTTATGATTTTTGGTTGGAATTTATACAGCTGGGCTAAATAAAACAAAAATCATATCTCAGTAATTCTAAGCGAAAGTGTGATATGTCAGTATTTTGCGTGAATTTGAATGTGTGTTAACTAAATGCCAAACAAATAATCTCACAGCCGCTTTCATTTAATGACTCACCAAATTTGAACCTTTCACTTTTGTTTTTTTTTTATCCTTCTCCAAGCACAGCTGTGGAAATAATAAATGTGTAAACAAGAATAACAAGCTTTTCCTTTTGGAAGCAGTGCAGCTGACTGCAGAAACAGTTGTATTTACATTTAACACGAGGAAAAAAAGTTCACAAACTCTGGACACAGTCAAGCTTCTGCCAATAGAACAGAATTCCTTCACATTACTGTGTCTTTTACGAACATATTTCATTAAGAACATCAACCAAAGTGATGGTACTTTGCTCTAAGTAAAAGAAAATAATAAGAAAATAATGTATTATTTTACCTCGTAAACAGATGCTATCATGTTTCCATTGAAATCCTACTGTACCTATAAACATATCCACATTAAGGAAATGCTTCTAATCTTTCAATGACAAACATCTTTACAATGTCAGCTTGGTTTTTTTCAAAAAACAAAACTATGTGTCATTGTTATGTGGCTAGTGGCATCCGGAGGTTTTCGACAAATGCAGTAGTGACGCGCTAATGCCGCGCTAAATTACAGTTATCAGCTTGTACTCAGATACAATCTGTCAAGCTCTCGCATCTGTAATGATAAACAGAATAAATGTGCTTTTTGTGGAATTTTTATGCAGAAGAAAAGAGTTTTGTTTTTTGGGGGGGCAATTTGTAATGGCTCAGCACCATCTGATCTGTGGTTATGAAACTGTCATCATATATTATAATCATAACCCCTGACCTCTGTGAATTGTGTGGAAAACCATCACAGATTGCTAGTGTGAGCTATAAAAACAGGAGCTCAAGAATTCAACTGACTAATAAATCATAGTTTTATGCTGGTTGAATAATGAAGTGACTGAACAACCCTTTGTTTACATTCCAGTCTAACAACAGGCACATTCATACGGTGGATTGGCATCGAAACCACCTGCCTTTCAGCAACAATAAATTGCAGTGTGGTGTTTCTTTTTTTTGTTTTACTTCATCACAGAGATGGAGACATGAACAAACAGTAAAAAAATGATGAAACAACTGAGAGGCATTGTAAAGATTCGGGGCTTTGTTCTCTTAAAACGAGACACATGAAAGGACGTCGGTGACCTCGAAACTCTCCTGTATGGCTCTATGTGAGGGTGTTTGTGACCAGTTGATTGGGCATCATATGGTTTCTCCAAGGGCTTTTATCCAAGTGGGAGTCAGGCGTGGAGAGAATGCAAAGTAACAAATCTTTGATCTCTGGTAAGTTTTCTTCTTTTTTTGTGTGTGCAAAGTTTGCTATCCAACTATGCATTATATCTAATGGCCCCAAAACTATAAAGAATCTTTTCTTAAGATGTAGTGTGGCGTGCTACAGACACCATATTGACCCAGTCGCTATTGGTAACAGTATATTACACCATAAAAACTCATAGCAGAACAGTCTGTTCTATAGAATTCATGACAACAGGGAAGCAGCAGGCGGTGCAAATAATGTCCCCACAACCTCAATGACAATACATTCAGGTCCAACACACTGTAAACCCTCATAATACACTGTCTTGGTGCAGGGACAGAGCTGCACCAAATGACACCCAGCTGTGCACTGAGTGAAATGGATATTTATCCCTCCTAAAAAAAACACATCTTCTTTTGATGCTGCTGGTATTTGGAAAAGTGTTGCATCTATAGTACCGACAGGTTATTCAAAGATTATCACAAAGCTGGCTGGCTTGTAAAGAAAATAAAATAAAATAAAAAAGAACACGTTTGTAGAAATGTTTCACCAGCCTTGGATTTCAAGCATCTTTCAAATATAAACCAACACACAGTATATGGAAAACCTAGTTTTGCAGTCTGTTGCTGGAGCGAAGAAATGTTTCTGTCGGTCAGTCGGTCTGCAAATATGTCAAGGTGTAAAATATTAGTATCACTTTTGGACTGCAATAAACCCCCAAACTTTTAGGTGCCATAAATACATGCCAATCAAATCCAGCCAATCAGATGGAGTCATATTTTCCTTGATGCCAGCACCTGGTATTTGTGATGGCATCCAGTAAGCTAAATTACACAGAGTACTGTAAGCATCTTGGTGAATAAACAGAAAAAGTAGACTTAATGAGCTAATATTGATTGGTTTGTGGCAGATTGGTTAACCTCTGTTTTCCGTTAACCTAATTATCAAACGTTCCTCCATTTGGTTTTTGAATTGTGCCAATTGATCTATTTCAACTTTTTCTCAATGTGTTGCTGCCAATCTCTTTCTATGAAATGTGTCCGAGATTTGCAAATTATTGCATGCTGTTTTATTTAGAGACATTTTATAGAGTCTGAACTTCTGGAGAATTTTTCATGTAAAATAGATGTTAAGCTTTCTCTTTTTGTATAAATATTTAAAATTCTTTGCTACATATTATAGCTAAGATCATCTATCCAGATGTGGACAAGACCAATTGCGTGCAGAAATTGAGGAATGAGATGATCATTAAGACATTTCACCAGCTGTAGTTGGAATACTCATATTTATTATTTTTAGGAGTAAAAATAACACCATAAAATAATAATAATAATGAAAAAATAACAGAAGAAATCATCTTTAAATGCACATTTTTCAAAAGTGCAATGATTTTTGTTCATAATCATCACTTATCACCAAAATATGTTTACAAATAAAATGATTAGAAGAAACAATATTTTTTGCTGAGGTGACTCTGAGAGATGTGCAGGAATTGTACCAAACACTGATGTACCTTTGATGTGGTGGTGTTTGATTTCATAATAAACTGTGATTTTCACTTAATTAGTACAAGAAGACATTTTTGAATACTACAAAAATAGTATGGTAGCGGAGTTCTGTTGTGAATGTAATTTCTTATTAGCACATACAGTGGGGCAAAAAAGTATTTAGTCAGCCACCAATTGTGTAAGTTCTCCCACTTAAAAAGATCAGAGAGGCCTGTAATTTTCATCATAGGTATACCTCAACTATGAGAGACAAAATGAGGAAAAAAAATCCAGAAAATCACATTGTCTGATTTTTAAAGAATTTATTTGCAAATTATGGTGGAAAATAAGTATTTGGTCAATAACAAAAGTTAATCTCAATACTTTGTTATATAGCCTTTGTTGGCAATGACAGAGGTCAAACGTTTTCTGTAAGTCTTCACAAGGTTTTCACACACTGTTGCTGGTATTTTGGCCCATTCCTCCATGCAGATCTCCTCTAGAGCAGTGATGTTTTGGGGCTGACGCTGGGCAACACGGACTTTCAACTCCCTCCAGAGATTTTCTATGGGGTTGAGATCTGGAGACTGGCTAGGCCACTCCAGGACCTTGAAATGCTTCTTACGAAGCCACTCCTTCGTTGCCTGGGCGGTGTGTTTGGGATCATTGTCATGCTGAAAGACCCAGCCACGTCTCATTTTCAATGCCCTTGCTGATGGAAGGAGGTTTTCACTCAAAATCTTACGATACATGGCCCCATTCATTCTTTCCTTTACACGGATCAGTCGTCCTGGTCCCCTTGCAGAAAAACAGCCCCAAAGCATGATGTTTCCACCCCCATGCTTTACAGTAGGTATGGTGTTCTTTGGATCCAACTCAGCATTCTTTCCCCTCCAAACACGACAAGTTGAGTTTCTACCAAAAAGTTCTATTTTGGTTTCATCTGACCATATGATGTTCTCCCAATCCTCTTCTGGATCATCCAAATGCTCTCTAGCAAACCGCAGACGGGCCTGGACGTGTCCTGGCTTCAGCAGGGGGACACGTCTGGCACTGCAGGATTTGAGTCCCTGGCGGCGTAGTGTGTTACTGATGGTNTAGATTTGAGACAGCTATGTTTTGAAGAAATTCATCCACCAAACAACTGAAAATATCAAAAACAAGATGCTGCAGTGATGTTTTTTTTAACTTTAATTGTTTTCAGCCCCTTAACTTAGAGAAACCTTAAAATAAAAAGAGAACAGAGTGAGAGGAGGAGAGAAAAAGACATCAATTAAACATGAATGCCAACCAGGGCGAGGGTTTCAGTCTGTTTGTAATCGTGAATATTTGATAAGGCAGAAGACGACTCACTTAGCACACAGGCATATGCTAACAATGGCATTATGAGTTACCAGACTACTGAAAGGCATGACAGGGCCTCCCCCCAGGCTCTGAGTGTTGGGCATCCTAATGCAGCATGTACACACAACAAACACACACATAGTCCCGTGCTGCTGTTGTGTCAGTGACGTTTAGCGTCGGCTCTCAAAGCTAAAACAACATCAAGCTGGCATAATACTAGCTGCTGGGACAAGACCTCTGTCTGCCTCACTGCTCTCAAGAGGAATATCAGGCCTTTGCATCACTCACACTTCACCTTGCCACCAACTGCTAACTAAAGGACTAAGTGCCTGTTTTATGTCCATCATATTCTCTTTTTTTATTCCCCTATTGATTCCCTCTACCTTTCAAGATGGGGCAGGGGGCAAAAATGGGAAAACCCCTTTTATTTTATAAATGTGACATAATTAAATCTAAAATGTAATTTATCGATCAATTAATTTTAGCTGATTATTCGTTTGCTCAGATAACCAGTTACAAATTTCCACTCTGTATAGGGGACGGATGTGCTGTTTAAGTGTCCAAATTCCAGATGTTGGCAAAATAGTATGATATTGTTTTGAACATTAAATGAAAGTGGCTTGAACTATTGGATAACAAAAGCACACAAAACCAGCAAAGAGCTTCAAAATAAAAGCCCAGGGACTTATCAAATGCCATCCCTTATACCTCTAACACAGAGTTTGAGACTCATTGAAGAGATGGGTTGTGATGGCCAAACTATACTTAATACATCCTCCAGCTTTGAGAAGCCTCCACTTGGACAATAAGGATGTCAGTTTAGTTTTTCTATGTGGTAACAGGCTATTACAGACACTTCATTGTATGTTCAGTTTCAGTTTTATCTCAAAATAACATGGTGCAGATGCTTCAGCAGCTTTTGTTGTATTTCCCAGACTTCAGGAAATTACTTTGGTAAGTGTGAAGGATCTGAAAGTGACAGTAAAAACTTTCAAGTTGCACCAAACCAGTTTTCTTCGAATCACTTTCTTGTCTTCTGTCACTTCGCTACCCTTGTGTCAAGAGTTTTATTCTCTCTCAGCTTTCTTTCCACTACTTACTTTTCTTTCTTACTCTCCCACTGGGATTTTTCCTCTCTCGTACTTCCATGTCTTCCTGTTTCTTAAACCTCTTTTTACTAATTACTTCTTTCTCGTGTCTGACTAAATGACAGTAGATGTCTAGTCTTAGTCTTTGATTTACCCCTCCCAACCTCCCCATTCCCTTAACACAGTCATACTAGTTATATCAACAGCAGCACTGTCTGACATTAAGCTGCTTGCATTTGCAGGCCCACGAAGTTGAAAGTGTCAGTTCATTTCAGGGCTTTTATTCTTTAAAGTGGTGTTGAGTAATGCACAATAAGAGTGAATACCATGAAAAATGCACTTCCTACAACTTTTGCCATCTGTGCTTGAGAGTTTATTCACTTGTGCAGGTGTAGACCATACACTGTCACTGGCAGTTGGTTGTAATCTTTGTGGTGTGGAAAAGTACCATTTGTTTTCTTAGACACAGCTGACATGTAGAGACTTAACAGCCAGTTGTTATACCGAAAGTAACTTGGGCATGTTGGAGCACTTAGCAATCAAATAATACAATTGAGTCCAAAGGCTTTCAACAACAAAACGTAGGCTTAATGTAGTATATGGATCTTTTTAAAGCTCCATCTTTGCCAGAGCACCAGCTCAGACCCACCAAAACAGCCCTGTCTCAGCACCAACTACTGGGTCAAAGTAGTAAATGGCTTCCATACTTAACTGGGCGTGAGACGATGACACAAATGTATTAGCTAGATAAGTGTAACAGTGAGTATGTTGAAGTTCAGACGGAATAAACACTTGTTTTAAATAGTTTGCATTACTCATTTGATCATATTACAACTTGGCTCACAGGAAGAGTAACAAAACAAGTGTGAATTTAAAAAAATATTTGTCATCAAATTAGTCATCAAATTCAAACCTAACCTTTACAAAAAGTATAATTCGTTATAGGAATATCTGAAACCAGATGAATAGAAGCACTTTAAGTTAGTTCATGATGTAGTGGCTTTCTGACTGTGGGAAGAAGAAAAAAAAGTTCTTCGTTATTTTTCTATAGAACCAGTTAGTGGCATTTACACAGAATGACAACTTCTCCATAACCCATTTAAATGAAGCTGGGCCACAACAAATTGAAAAAGCTCCCGTAAGGGCAGTCATGATTCTTCTAAGGTCTTAGTAGTCACCAGGTAGACTTTGCTTTACTGCTTCTTCATTCCTGAGACTCTCCTTTGCCCTCACTACACTATCTGTCAGCAGCAAGTTCCCATAAAGGCCCTTCCTTATACCTGTGGTCCATGATTGTGCCACACCCCACTGTGGCACTGTGCTCACACAGCTTCAGGACGCAGCTAAACCGTAGGAGATCCCACCATGATTCTGCAATGCTATGATGTGAGGGGGTTGTAGCCTAGGAATATGGCAAGTTTGATTAGTGCTGCTTCAAATTCTCCATGACCGTGACCCGTCAGTGTCTGCCAGCCCCATGTCATGTATACACTGCCACAGCAGTTCCCATTTTTCACTCCTAAACCCAATATGCTGCCACCGTGACGATAAAACACCACAACATCACTGTGAAACTAACACATGTAACAAACCGTCCACTGCGTTCCTAATAAATACCTGAAGAAATCATCCAGACCCTGCAAAGATCATCCACACTACGGTTAATTTTTCACATTCTAGTAATCTTTTGCACCAGCTTTAAAAATGTTTCTGTATAAAAGCTTTTAAACCGTTGCCCTCTGTTTCTAAAGTGTTTTTTGGTGATGAACAAACTGCCTTTATCAATAAATTGGTGTGAAACAAAACACAGTAGATTGCTGGTGATGAGGGGGTTAAGTATGCAGCTTAATAAGCAGCAACAGAATATGTCCTGATTAGTATTGAATGTCTTCCCGTGGAATACTGTTTTATTTTTGCCATTTTTTTTATTTGAATTGCTTATTTCATGCTTGTCTGAGTGAGGGTTGTTCCGGCCTGGTGTGAGTGTCTTTCATTAATGGCCTTCTATGAATTTTACATGTGTGGCAGCAGACGAAAGGGATCACAACAGAGGAGGGAGATAAGAGGGACGAATATTACATTAGAGCAAGGAAAAGAAGTGATGGGAGAGAAAATGGAGGAAAAGAATTGGATTGAAAAGACTTGAATGGATGAGAGTTAAAGACAAGAGGCAAGAACAGAGAAGATGAGTGGAGAGAAAAGGATGAAAGATGACAATAGAACAAAACAGCATAAAAAGAGAGGAGGAGAGTGGGGGAAGAAGAGTCGAATAAAACAATTCAGATGGATTGAAATGACCTGAATTAAGCTGGGTTTAAATAAAGAGAAGACGAGAACGAAAAAAGAGTGAAGAGTCACTGGCCAGTGTGTGTGCACTTTGAATGTCAATCAGGCGATTATGCTGGCTTACCTTTGCATGCTCAAATGGGTTGTACAGCTTAAACTGAAGGAGCCTTGTTTATAGAGAGAAGACCAAATCCTCCAATCAAACATGTATGAGGCAGCACACACTCTTTCTCAGCCCCCCCTCTACCCTCTCTGATACACATAATACACATCTCCACACAAACACAGGCTACTCTGGAGACGCCACAGCGGCACAGAAAGGCACACATGAAGGAATAGACAAACACACTATCTTGCACCAACAACGCTCACAGTGGAT
Source organism: Pachypanchax playfairii (assembly GCA_006937955.1). Classification (NCBI taxonomy): domain Eukaryota; kingdom Metazoa; phylum Chordata; class Actinopteri; order Cyprinodontiformes; family Aplocheilidae; genus Pachypanchax; species Pachypanchax playfairii. Next base: position 4,694,465 of record SSNP01000016.1, on the reverse strand, counting down.
CCAGATGATTTACTTACAGTTCAGTACCTGCGCGGTTAGGGCCTTGGGAGTCTCCAGTGTGCGTAGCTGTATGCGTAATAATGGCACACTCCACCTCTCTACCTTTACTAACCAAACAAAACACAAACTCAATAGAGAGATCATCTCAGCAGACACGTATGCTGCATGTTGTCTCTTCTGGCCCATTTCTTATTAGCTGCAGCTTTACTTCTTTTAAATGAGGTTTTGCAGCTGTGTGCATATGCTTATCACTTAGTAATTAAAGATTTGACTCATTCTTGAGTAATGTGAAGAAATAATGAAATCATGTAAGTATTATTGATTAAAAGAAACCAAATTTATATATTGATGTATAAAATGTACAAAAAAGTCAGCTAAATTTACTTTCTCTGACTTTTCTGTTCATTTGCATTCCCTTGATTTACAGTAATTTAAAATGTTGCCTTAAGGGACAAACACTAAAATCAGAAAGTTTGCGCTGGTGGATTTTTTTTTCTTGTTTTTTTACTTTAAAATTAAAAACAGCTTTTCCCAATTCAGTCCAATCTGGATTTCTGCTGGCTAGTTTCGTTTTACTTTAAACACTCTCTTATGCTTCTCACCAGTTAATTTGTTGAACGAGCTTGTGCTGTAATTGCAGGAGATATAACATGCGAATTATAAAAAAGCAAACACAAATCCTTTAGAAATACTTTAGCCATTTTGAAGGGTGTTTCTGTGAAAGAGTTACATACTGTACATATATATACATATATATTTCAAATAACTTATTGAGCAGTTCTCAGTTGGGGGGAAATGTCAAATAATGCTGAAAAGCTAATGGGTAGGCTGAATGCATTTTAAAAATGGACTGCTGCTTTTGGATCATATAAATGTTATTTTATAAACCTCCATGCTGCCATAACTTCTGCATAAAAAAGTTATTTACGCAGAATTCTGTGGTTATCTGTTGACACACATAGCACCTCCATAGAGAAAATATAGCACCTTCTGAGTGTATTGGGAGTATGTAAAGTGAAAATAATGGAATTTGTAATATACGTATCTCATAACTTGATCAACATATAAAAGTATATGTTATTTGAAATTCATTTATTTATTACATTCACAAGTTCTTGTGATGGAAGGACTATTGTCAAATAGAAATTCAGAATACATAATAAAGTTTACTATAAACATACAAGCATATCATCCTATATACCTCCTCACTACCACGCAGGGAAAGGACATGACCAGAAATGCCTTATTGTTACTCCTCACTATCAAATCGTGGTGCATTGCAGTGTGACAGAATGATATCACAGCCTGTCACACTTGCTGCATCCACAACCAACTCTGGCTTGTACTGTGTATGGAGATTCCTCTTCGTGCATGTGTGTGTGATTTTAAGCTGGACTCAGATGGCTTTGGATGGTTTCATCTGAGCACTCTTGTGCATACAATAGATCCAAGGTGTCAGAATCAGTGACCGCTCTGTGCTCGTTCCCCATCTCTGCTCTCCATCCAGCCATCAATCCGCCTTTCCTCCCAGGCCCTACAGCCATTACTCATCCTTGTGCAAAAGACACTGTTGAGAAGTGACCATCTACACAGCGGCAAAAAGATGTGTTTAGCTAGTGTACACTACATTTAAACATGTTTCAGCACTCAGACATGTAAGTTGTACCACTGGCCTCCTTCTATTCCAACATCAGCTAATACTGGCAATTAAAAAAACAAGCCACTTACTTTTCATGAGTATCTGCTTCCACCCACTTAAATCACATCTCATCTCTTTCCCTCTTTCAGTGTTATGGTTTTCTGTGTGAAAGAGAGGATGTGGGGAGGGGAACAGGGCTTAATCTGACACTTCACAGAATGTGAAATTTAATTAAATGTGCTTTGCCACCATCCACACAAACACTTAATGACAGAACAGTATTCTCGGGAAATCTCATAGAAATATGTGAAACAGTTTGTCATTGCATGGACATTTACTCATGATGTAAGCAATGTTTATTTTCAACAATTTTTTTTGTCATCAAGTAGTAAGACATCTTCTGAAAATTATTTCAGACAGATGATGAAGGATTTAAAATTGAGTTTTTTTAGCCTTAGTTATGGAACTTTCTCCTGATTGTACAGCTTGTAGTCACACCAACTAGTTTATTTTTGGAACTGAAGTGCCAAACTACAAAGATGCTGTTTTTGTGGCACAAATGTGAAATGACACGAATGGAATACTGTACATACTGGCGCTGAATGACAAGGCTTTAATTATTTGGGTACTTCAGCATTGATTAGCGTGATGTTTGTGACCTACTTTAATGTGAGAGGTCTCAATAAACTGGGGAATACAGCAATCTGCTGATAGTGGTACGGATTTGTAAATTATGTGGGCGGTTATTGAAGTGAAGCAGCTGGAAATTTCTCTTTCATGTCCAACCAGCCATCCACGATGTATTTACTTTTACGTGATTAGATTATCACTCTTTTTTTTCGATGCAGATCCATGCTTGTAGTACTGATCTTTTGGATGTCAGATGTCTCACATGCAGACTCAATCCCTCCAAATGGAGCAAGATTTTAGCCAACTGCTATGCTGTTCTTCTGTCAGGATCAAATTCAAGTGCTCTTCTTTGGTCAGAAGATCTGCTGTGTGCAATGTAGAGGGGCATTGGAGAAGATAGATCCTCTCAGGTCATTTTACTTTCAAAGATATGCAGAGCTTGGTAGAATGTTTGAGTGGTTTGGGGTGATAGTGGGCTTAAAATGCCCACTTCTTTGAAGAATGTAGCGAGTGTTTGAACCAATCTTTCATAGCTTTATCTGCCTGCCTCTATTTTTTGTGCGAGTGTCATTACAGTTTGCATGTTTACAGAATCTTCTTTCTACTTTTCGGTTTCGAATAACTTTTATTTGGTCACGTCTTACATTGGCAGAGTTCAGCAAAGTGAAATTAAATGTTTTACTTACCTCTGCCATTGGCTACCCTTCTTTCACACACATGTCTGAATTTTCTTGTCAGGAAGTTAGTTAAATTTGACCTGCTCGCTCATAGCCCATAACCTGGGTGTTATTGTCACTGTTGCAGGAATAGTAGATAAGGACCCATTTTAAGGCTTGTAATTTCCTCTAGCGCTTTTTTCTCTTTAAAATTCCCCACTTACCGTCACTTCTAACACTCAGCGTCACAAATGGCAGGCCGGGCTTTAGGTGGCTTATGTAACAGTCCATTAAGTTTACCGTTAGAAATGGCCTGTATTGCCTGAGAGGCTGCAGCAGACACCTAGAGATAAGTAATGTCAAAAACAGACAGCGATACAGATGAGGCCTTTTACATCTTTTATGGAACATTAGACTGAGTGAAGAGATGACCCAATTTGAATTGATTTGGCGTAGATTTGTGCTCAGGAGAGCACATACAGAAACACGCAGGCACAGGGAGACTCACAGAAACAGGAAGCACACACACCAAGACACAAAAAACACACTCAGTCGCAACTAATCTAGGTCTTTCTGCTTGTACACAACCCAGCTGTAGTTGCATATCTTTGGCAAAATCTTAGATGTTTTCAGCTGAATAAGCTCCAACTTGATTACGCCCCCTCCCCTTCCCTCCAGTTTGTATTAATGAGGTAGTTCTGTCTTGCTGAAATTGCCCTCCATATTGTTGTTTTGCAGTTCACAGTCCAGTGAGCAACTGGCCAGCAGATGTAATTGTTTTAATTTGCTAACTGTACACTCACTCAATTAGGACGAATTCCGTTCTATTTCCTCTGCACAGTGCAAAATAGTGAGGCAGACAACTTCTTACACACACTTTTACACACACAAAGATTTCAGGGTTGAGTTTTCTTGTTTTTGTGTTGTTCGGGATGACATGCTGTGCTTCATCTCCAATCATGTTCTTTCTTTTTTATGAGCATTTTAAGTGTTTTCTGCTGCCTTGCTATATCAAGGTTCCTTTATATCCGTTCTGTTTAATTAAAGTACTTCTCTTCTGGCCTTTGGCAGTGGACTGCTTATCACTGCAATGCGTTTGTGCTTATGTTACTCTCTACTCTTTTGGACCTAGTTATTTTTCATGATCATTTTCTATATGAAAACATTGGCTACTCAGTGGGTTTGACATCTTTTGTTCAAGAATCAATGCTTTATTTTTCTTTTGCAAGCCGTGAACCAAACTTTATCATTTGTGTTTGGTCCTTGACATTGTTTGAAATGTAGTTGGACTTTTCTTTTTTTGCACTGCAACACAGAAGGACATTTGAAGGTTATGTCACAGCCATGTAAAAGGATGAATCATGCAGTTTAGCACGTTTTTGGCTGCTAGTTAGAAACAACCAAGATTATGTAATGTGCAATTAAAAAAATATTCCAACCTCACCCTTCTTCCACATGGGTGGTCGTTTTTCCGCTTCGAGCTTGGATCCTATTCAGAGGCCGGGGAACTTGAGGGCTTTATGTAGTAAGATATTTAATTTGGCTGCTCTCTTCTGGACAGAGTTCTCGGAGGATGTTTCTTGGGTCATTTGGAGGTCACAAGACCGCACACTCCAACGACCACTGGTACCACTGAGGCCTAGACTTCTTACAACCTCTCTATTTCCTTGTTCAGCTCTAGGTTTTCTCGAGCTTCTTGTGCTCCTTCTTCTTGATGTTACTGTCTCTTGGGATCACCACACCAATCTCTTCTGCTTTTCTTTATAGTTTGTCAACCTGGAAAATGTTTAGGTTGTTAGCCATCTTCTGTTTGTACATTTAGATCTGGAAGTTCAACGGTATCTTAGCCCTTTTGCTGAAGCCACTCACATTGACTGCTCATCATTGGGTTTTTTTCTTTCTGATGTACTCTGGTATCTGTGTTGTTTCTTCCTGGAAAGTGATAGTAATTTTGACGCTTACTAGTCCTCAGCTTCCCTCTCTTTTCTTAGTGTACAGTCTCAGGTTGCTGTACTTGACGTAAAACCCTCTGTGCATTAAGGACTTTCTTATCATGATACTAGTGGCTTCTTTCTCCTAATTTGAGCAATCTGTTTTACCAGCATGGTGTCTGATGACTGGTAGGGCATATGTGTTGATGGCCTGGACTTTGTTATAACCGTTTAATGCTGGACCTATGCAATGTTATCTTTAGGCAGATCAGCCCCTTTGGTTGTGATCACCTCGCCTCTCTTAGATACAATTTAACCACGTGTATGTTTCCTGGTTAGGTGGATCAGTGAGTCAATGTTTCACTCATTTTTGGCAAACAGCTCTAGAAGTGGAAGTACAAGCCAAGACATTAAAATAACATTCTCCACAATGTTATCATGAAATGTTGCTATCATAGTGGACTCATTCAGTTTTACAATAGACATGGAGGACTGTAGAGTACTTCCACTTTTTTCCTGTCTTTCTACATTGTAGCTTAAAAATAATGCACACCACTGAAATCTACCAGTACAAGCATGCTTGTGATGGTAATAAATGTTTTGTGAAACATGATATCAACTGTGGCATACAGGGTTGTCTTGATTAAATCAAGCACTTAATCAGAGATTTTGTTGCAATTTTTTGGGATTAAGTTATCTGAGTCATTCATTGGATTATCTCAGCCATATTTTTTTCCGAATCTAACTGAATACAAAAATCATAGTTAGATTTTCCTTAACCCAATCAAAGTTATTGTATTGAAAATAAAAGCTTTTGTATCAGTATCAAAACATTACCATTAAAACTGTGACCAGTATACCCCTAAACAAAAAGAGGGCATCACTGAAATGGCATAATCTGCAAGAGTTTCAGTAGAAATCATATCAAAAGNACTCGAGAGGGATTCAGTCTTTCATCTCTGCCGTTACATCTCTAGTTGGATGGTAATTTGTCTGTAAATGTTTGACACTTTGTCAACTAAATTTAAAGATGTCTTGCTTAGCGAATTTCTTCTTAAACCCACAGTGTGTATAGTCGTGTTGTTACAGAGATTAGGAGGATGTTTTTCAATGATGCCAGGAAAAAACGCCAACAAATAAACTAAAAAACAAATTTGTTGCATCTCATCAAATCTTTCTCATGTTTGTGCAGAAATTAGTTTGTTTATTGAGGCTCTGGCAGTTTGGTCAAGTTGAAGCGAGAACTGAACGAGTGCAAAATAGGCAATGCTGAAAACATTATTACATCAGTGTGAAAGAGGCAATATTTCAGTTGCATTGATGATTTCAGTGTAATTTGGGACCATGTGAAGCGTAATCTTTACCTCATTTATGTTGCCCTCCGTACTTGAAAGCCACTTTGATTCTCTAGTTTTTTCTTCTCTCATATTTACCTGCTTCTTCTTTTTCTACTGTATTTATTGCTTTTTAGAAGGAAATTAATTGTCCTTGACTGATTTTGCTCAGTTATGATGGTGTCTCTGCAAATAGAGTGGTAGATTCAATAACAGCCCTTAGAGAACTTTTGATGAAAATAAAGAAGTGGTGCAGAACAGCCTGTCATTTTGCACTAACTGCAGGTATGTGTGGGTTGTGCAGGTGCACATTTGTCTGCTGACAAACATAATAATAAATGAACCAATGAATATAGATACATTTTTTTCATGAAACACATAATACTTTCTTGTTGAGTTTTTGCTGAGATGTTTCCCTCCCAGCACTCTCACACAGAGACATGCATGCAAAAACAAACAGTGCACTGTCCACAACATAACGGAGGAAGATGTTAATTTAAATATCATTTACAACATGAACTATTGATAAACTATCATGGATATGGGTTTGAAACATTGCTGATGTCAATTATTCTTTGTGATAATTGAAAGATTGTATTATTTGTTTGAATTTAGGTCACACTGACACAATTGTGTCTTGTTTCTACAGGACTGGAATCTATTATTTCAATTAGGGAGTTGAAAACTGAATATCTGGGTGTGCAAATGGGCTGAAGACTGGCATTCAGTCTGGTTGTTGTTCCGGATGTTTTTAATTCCATCAGGCACAATCCAGCTGGGGAGCTGGAAGCTGCCAACATGGAAAGCTGAGGAAAACAATTAAAATCCAAAGAAGGAAGAGCATACCAGCTGAACACATAAGGCTATTAACTTATAAAGTAATTTTAAGTTTAATTTCAAAAAGTGACTTAAGGCTTAAATAAACTCTGAATATAAAGTTCAGACTATTTAGTTCCTAGACTTAATACATTTCCATAATACAGGCATCATTTACCACACCTCCAACAAAAAGCAGTCACATTACAACTGGTGTAATAGATGAGGTCAACAGATATAGCAACAATCTACCATAATTAGAAAAAATATAGGGTTGTCTTTTATCATAAAGCATGCTAATCTTCTATGCTTTGTATAAAAAAGAACCGTTCTAAACATAAAAATGAGTGGGAAAAAGGAAAAGGTTGAATGTAATTAAAGGGTTATACTAGCACATTATTGCTGAATATTGCAATAACATTAGTAGTTGTGATAAACCTCACAGTATATTCAGTCTCTAACTATCTTCTGAATTAGCTGTGGGCATTTATAAGGACCCCATCTGATATCCAGAGGTATTATCAGTAAGTGGTTTCTGTCTTTGATTTATTGCATTCCTTTGCAATATAGCGGACAATGGTGTTGTGATGATGACAAATTATCAGTTTATTGTGCAGCCCTAATTATAGTGTTATTATTTTTTGGCTAATGAAAATGATGAGACACACGTTCACTACATACTCTGACTAATTAGAAACATTTAATGAGGATTTTATGGTGAAAGACCAATTAAATCTGATAGGTCATGTTCAATTTAAAAAAAAAAAAAATCCTGTGTTAAACTGAGATTTTGCAAGATTTTTTTTTTTTACCTCTTGTAAGTTATGAGCCAAGATAAATAAATTGAAAAATTGATGAAGATGAACATGCAGAATAAGAACAGCAGTATGTTCAGAGATTTTTCCTTTTTTTGTACTCAAGTAGCTTTTAAATCAGCCCTAAATAGAAAAATTAAAAAAAAGCTTTTCTATGTGTTCAGCGGAGCAAAGTGACCATTCTTTTGCAGAGTTTGTCGGACATGGTAGACACGAAGCGCCATAATAAAAATGGGATCAATAAAGCCAGATTGCCACCATGAGGGAAACTAGCTGGGTGCTTCATTGGGTGGTGCTTTGACAGAGACACTGAGCAGAGGCCTTCTTTACAGCCCAAGTTGTTCCAATTACTCTCTGATAGACTAGTGCCCCGACCACAGATGACACTGTTAGGAGGAAATTGGGCTTTTCTCAACACGGCAAATAGGATAAATCATTTGTGGAAAGATGCATGCACTTCAAAGCAGTTAACTTAATGCTTTAGAGGTAGGATTGTTTTCTTATTATCTGCATGGCCAGCACTAATGCACTGTAATCACTTCAGCTGACAGTGAAAATTAAAAACAGGGTGCATGAATAATACATGAAGCGAAATGCTTTTATTCTACCTGCATGTTTTTGTTGTTTGATGTTTAACTGGAGGAACAAAAAATAGTCAGATTTAGACCATTTTCTAACTAAAGAACAACTAATGTTCCACGTAGGTGGATGTAATTCAGCTAGAAATGGAAGCTAATGTGTCAGATTTGGTTCAGTCTGACACAGGTTTGTGGGAATGGTTAACTGCTAAATATCAGATGCCATGTGTGTGCGCAGCTAAGCAGAGATAACATATTTGGAGCTTAGTTCACCTCACAAATGAAAACTGAGCAAGCTGTTTTCAAGAAACTTCTGATTTTTTCCCAGAGATTCTCAGTTGTTTTTCTTTCCTTCTTTTATCTCTTGTTTTTCTTTTTGCATTGCTTTGACCAACCCAACCACCACAGTGTACACGTGCACATCAATGTCCTCATTCCTTGCTTTCCTCCCTCTTTAGTATTCAAGTTTTCTGCACTCAGTCCACGGTTGTTTGTAGTTGTGAAGTATGGGTTGGTCTGATTCTTTTTCTGTTTTATTCTGCAGTGTGTAAGACTTTCTGAAAGCTGACAAGATGAAAGAACAATTTCCTTTTTTCCCCTTTTTAAATCCTCTTCAGCTCATCATTTCAGAGTTCTCTCCACCCTCTCAACCTCCTTGGCATCTTTCTCGTGTTTGGATATTTTCTTTTGATTTTTACTTTTCTCTTCCTTTGCTCATCCGTCTTCTGATTTTTTCCTGCTAATGGAACTATAATAGAAGCTTAAATTGAGAAATTTGTTTACCAAATGGCAGTGCATGCTCATGACATGACGTCTTAAACTCTATACACTTCGCATATTTCCATGTAATATGCATAGCATCCTTACTGCTGTATTGTATGTTGTCTAGTGCATTTGCCATTAGAATAAATCTGAACTGTGATTTTCCTAAAAATTGGACTCACTATTCAAAGAACTTTACATAGTTAAGAACATATTTTGAACAAGCCATATTGGTTCTCTCATGGTTGCACATATATCAGCATTCTGTAGGCTACATAACAAACATATTTGAGTCTTGTAAACTGTCTATATCGCTAGTGCTGCAGAAATTTTGACTACTGTAATTTCTGGGCTATTAAGTGCACCTGAATATAAGCTACAACAACTAAATTTAAAAAGAGCACAAGAGGCTGCACCTGTCTGAAAACTAAATACACCAACACTTCTTCTATCAGAATTAAGTAGCAGCCAGCTGTTTTTGATCTAAATAATCTGATCATCTGCATGTTCTCATAATGTACTGCATCATTTCTGAAGATGTAATGACACCATGAAACAGAAATTTGGAATTGATGTTATCACCTAATTTGCATGAATGACTATTAGAATTTAATTGTAATGGAAGATGGATTAGAAAAAAATTTTAAAGAAGAGACAAAAAGTAGGTAAAAATGCTCTAAATATATCTAGAACTACAAATGAACCATGTGGCTCTAACCAGCGGCGGCTTTGAGGAAGATTAATTTGCAGTCTGGATGGAGTGGTGTGAACACCTCTTGCTCTGACTGCAGCTTGGAGGGAGAACTGCACAAGGACTGGGTCTCCTGTGAATGCTTTCAGATGGGGAGGGAGCTCACAGCAAAACCCCATGCTCTTTGAGAAAAGTAAAGCTGGGAAGGTACGACTATACATGCTTTCATGTCAACTTCCCCTAAAGTCTTTAATAACACCAGAAAAATTCTCTAGATTTGTCAATATTTGTTTCTTTGGACAAAAAGTTGCTTGAGGGGTCTGAAAAAGTCATTACTGAACCTAAAAGTCAAGTCGGCAACACGGAGATGAAGTCAATACCTCAGACAGACTAACACTGTGGCAGCATCTTCATAGAACTGTGCATTCAGGGAAAAAAGAGAATAGATGAACTAAAGCAATGTCAATAACAAGAGTAGGCTGGAACTCCCCCACAGTGATGTGAGAGTGTGTTACAGTAGGTTCATACAGACGAGATGTATTTTAAGCTATGACTTCCACATGTTTCTACAAGTTGTAAAAAACTAAGATCTTCTTGGTTGTTCAAGCTGCTTCTGTACTTTTAAAGTATTTAATAAATTACTACAGATATTGTGTAATATTTAATGTATAGTGTTTTAACATAAGTTGTCCTAACTGTGTTTTAGGCACATGTAAGACCATATAACAAGTTATTTTTGTCTATTTAATGATTACATGTAATGTAGATTTTTTTAGTGATGCATTAGTAGTACTAGAATAAACAAATAAACTTGATTCATTTTTACATGTCATATTTACAATATCTTGACCAAATGATTTAATATAGGTAATCATGTATTTATATAAAATAAATCTGAGCTTTCTCTTGCTTTTGTGAAACTCCATGATCTAAGTGTTTGCCAGTAATTAGCTCTCTCTAAACATACAAATATCTATTATATAAGTCACATGAACAGTTGGATTATTGTGAGAAAGTAACATGTTCGATGTGAGATTAATCTTTTATTGTTTCTAATTTTCTTTTTCTTTTTTTTTTCTCTCCCCCTGCTGCTGCTCTGGGTGATTGATTGCAAATAAAGGTAAGAGCTTTTTTGTATTATTATGCATGTGTTTAGTGTATTGTGACACCTAAACAGATAGTTCCAAGTGACTCTGGGGAGTGTTTTGTACTTTTTTGGTGATTACTTTAAAAAGCAATTAGCAAACCCTTAAAATGAAAACTAAGTAAGCAAATAGTTATACACATACAAAAATTAAAATATTCAGACTTGTTGTAAAGCTTTAGTTACCCTGAAATAACCTTGAGGTACCTGATAACATATTAACATTTGAAGACCTTGCTATCTTGTTAAGTTTAGAAACAAATGTTGAACACACAAAAATTAGAAATAATTTTGCCGATCCTGACTTGTTTTGCCTTTGCATGAGAAAGAACGGGTTTATTTTTAATCAGAACCACTTGCTTATTCTGTTTAGCTGTGGATAATTTGTTTGTACTCTATGTGTGTAACAAGCATTTACTGTAGCTCCTCTTAGCAAAATAACTTCTGACTGCATTTCTCATTTCACCATGTTTTACCCAAAAACTATCAACTGCAAAAAAGACAACTGTGAATTAGATTTTTTTCCCCGTGTTAAAAAAGATTAATAGAAAAATTGCAGGAATATCTAGGAAATTAATAATATATTATTTATCTGTTTTCATCATGTCTCAAAGTGTTCTTTTCCTTTAAATGTCAGAATCAGTCTCTCTTTTCTCAGCAAATTAGTTTCCCATGACTTTGTCAAACATTGAGGGTTTTTTCATTATTTCTATCCTATTTTTGAGAATATTGTGTTGAAAACCAAGTGAATAACAAGTTATTTCAACCCAGAGCCTTTACAAAGAAGTATTACATTTTTGATCCACCTAATTTAATAGAATTGTTCTCATTCTGACTTTGCATGAAGTTTTATCACAGTGACACCACAAAATCACTTCAGTCAATATCATAGATTTTTATGTTGGCAAATGGCTTAATCAGCTTTTTATTCTTGCGATGCCCCCTCAGATGCTATATCTGGGTCTTCCTTAAACACTGTCGTGAGTGGAAATGAAGTAACTTAGATCTGTTCACAGTCTGTGAGTACTTCTTTTGTAAAGCCCTTATAAGTGAGTCAAGTGGGTGGTCAGGCTAGTGGGAACAAGTCCCGCCTGTCTGTCCACACAGGCAAGGACAATCTGTCACTGTGCTGCCAGAGACAATAAGTCACACTGGCACAATAAGAGAAGGGTCTCTAGCTCTCTGTGAGCCATCCCATATGGGGAAAATAGCATCTCTAATGACCACCCCTCTGCTTATTACTGCTGTGATTACGAGCCATTTGTTTGCTTTATCATGGCCCTAAACCTCAGGAGATTTAATGAGAGTTGGGATGTAAAACTGTCTCCCTCAAGGATGGGAAGGTCACAGGAACTGGTTGATGTGGCACAAAGGGTGTAGTGTTTTTACACTCATTTCTCTTTGTGTTTGTGAGTTTGTAATCATCGCACTCCAAAGACTGTCAGAATAATTCATAGCCTTTGCTGGGATGACAATGCAAGTTGAGAATTGTGCAACCAACAGGGAAGAAAACATGGATGAATATAGTTTTTAGATGTGGAAACTTTGGTGATGATGAAGGGGTTTGGATAAAGTGGTTTAGGAAAAAAAAGTTGTTTACGATCAAGAAGGGGATGATCATACATTAAGAGACGTCTGAAAATGGCAGAATGAGTCGTATTGTTGTGGTTGTCGAGAGTATACTTGTGTAATTGTTCTCATTACAATGCCATCATGACTTGTACTGTTATTATGTCTGACTGCAACAGTTGCCATTTCCCCTTCATCTTTCACTGCAGTCTCCATGGGCTTCATTATCAATAATTAAGAAATGGCAGGCATACATGTCTGATGAAATATACTCACACAAACACATATACAAATGCACATCATACCAAAGGAATGGCAGGAGGTTTGGGAGGCCCTCATGTCGCTCCGTTCTTCATTAACCTTTCAGAAGACTCTGCGGCAGCTGGTGATATGCTGTAAATAATGAGCGAGAGCCATGACAAGAATCAACGTTTGAGTAATTAATGTTAGTTTAGTCACAAACTAGCACCTAATAATTTGTAATATTTGTGTTTCCTACACGACCAGTCTGAGTCATCCATGACTTCTTGGTTATGTAATCTATACGATATCTCTTACTTTGACAACGACATTTTATTATGACAGTCATAAAAATTACATTTTCGGTCAGATTAAGAATTCATAACTTAGTTTAAAAATTTGTTGAGTGTGTTTAGGGTCACAGATGAGATACATATGTATGTCATTAAGCTACAGTACCTGGTTCAGTAAACTTCTCAGTGAACCCTCTTGCCTGGCTCTGTGGCCCACTCATTAAAATTACTAATTGATTATGAGCCAAGAGCATGGCCAAAGGGGCTGCATATCAATTATTAAGCTGCATTAATAGATTAAACAGGATAAATGTGCAGGGCAGTTAACTTCTGTAACCCACAGAAAGTGGAAGCAATTAAGGAGTACCTTCACTGACCACTCAAAAATAAAGTCTCTGTTTAAACTGCTCCCCTAAATGCTGCTGGTCTGTACTTACATGGCATTCAAAATAAAATTATATGATTCAAAGAAAGTTAAGATGATGACCTATTTAAGGAGGATTTTTCATTCAGGTGCAGCACTGATAAAAGTTTTGCGCCACAAACTAAAATTAATCAGGAGCAGTGTGAACCTATATGTTGCCTTATGGATGAAGTAGAAATCTCCCCAGAGAATAAAGTGCCAGAAAGGGTCACATCTTTAGTAGGTACTGGAAAGTAAGCATCCCTCATATGACAAATGACACATCAGTCAACTGGACGGCGTATTGATTGGGCGGCCTCTGGTTGCGATTTATGCCTGCCATTCTTCTCCCATTTGAAGGGGGTGGTGTCAGGAAATGACAGAGTTATGTATAAGTCCTCCACATGATTGGTGACCCAAAGGTGGGCTCTTTACCGGCACTCTAGTCTGCCCTCTTGCAAAAAGCTACATAGGAAAAGGTTGACTTCAATCTGAAATTATTGCAAGGGATATACTGAGTTGAACTGTAGAGCAAAAACAGCATGAATATAATAACTCTCTCAGCTCTGATTAGGATGAGACGTGTACTTGCCTCGCCATTCCTTGATTAAATCTCAGATCTTTAAATGTCCCCTGTGGCATTGCGACTCTGAGGTACACGATGAAATGAAAGTTAGCCATTTTTCAGCAATGATTGCTGTATTGAAGCTGGCAATAATGACCATCAGCAGGCGTGTGTTTGCAAGTCACTTACAAAATGAAAGACTTAAATAAAATTATCCAATACAAAGGAAAAGAACTGCACCACCTGCCACCACCATTCTGACTCGTCTCTGTCAGTTTCTCAACTGACATTAATAAATCAAGAGATTCAGTCCCAATAAATGTTTCCTCCTATTGCAGTAATCAGCACTCTTTCCCGTACAAACAATAAGTGGATGCTGTTTTATTTCTTTTTTCTCTCTATCCATTATAGTTCAGGCTGTGAGTAGCAGTCAGAGCTGGGAGGTTTGGCAAAGTGGGAGCTATCAGGATTTAGATCCATTTGGCAGACATTTCCAGTAATTCAGTGGCTGATGGAAAGAGCTGATATGTGAATTGGTTTTCTGGTTCAGTCACTGGAAGCAAATGAGCCCTATTTTGGTAAACAGGTTTTAGGGTGACTGCATTTTTGCAACTGCAACGCATTATATTAAACAATAATTAGAACTGAGATGGAAAATATTTTAACTGCTTTGAGTTTTAAATGTCACAATTCAGAGTTAGAGATCCACAAATGGCAAATATCACAACATGATTAAGGAATAAAATATTTGTTAACTATGACCTCAGTCCAAGTGATGCTTGGTGCTGTCTACCCATGTGATACCTGTCTAGTTAAACCTTAACCTAAGTTCACATTGTCATTTATCTTAATAAAAGAGCATGCTAAAACTTACGTGAAAATCCTGGACATACCAGGTACTATACTATTGTTGTAGTTGGTCGTGCACCTTCCAATATGTAACCTGTTTCTTACTTTGTAATTTCTGTTTTACGCAATGGGTGGAACTGCAGGTAGTGGGAGGCTAATTTTTACAGGCATTCAAACAATGGGAAAAAAAAAAAACATTCTACAATTTTTGCAAATGTTGCCAAAAGAAAAACAAAGTGTTAAAAGGAAAGGGAGTAAGTTGAAACAATAAGTCGTTACCTATGTATTGCCCCTCTTACTTGGGGAGTTCCCCAGGGTTTTATTCTTGGAACAGTGTTTTTCTCCTTTGGATTGGTTGGGGCAATATAAAAGGATTTCAACTCTGAAAAACAGAGTTAAGCGCATAACAGGAAAGCTCATTTGTGTCCATGTAAATGGCTAATGGTAGAGCCGGGTGGTATGGCAACATTTTTTAATCACATTTTTTTCTAAATTACATCGGTTTTACAGTATTTGATGGTATTTTAGCCCATTTTACTGTCATATGCATAGTACCATGTTTTTTCATCTTGTACAGCCTCTTCAAAATATGATGCCAATAGGGGGCAGTGATTACGTTAAGTTGCTAGTATTACTGCTGCCGTCTAGAGCAAATGAAGTCCGACCTTTTAAAGCTGAAGAAATTCCATACTACAGAAGTGGCTCCTCATTTTGGAACAAGTTTTTCTGAGTAAGTATTCTGTGTGTTGCTGTTACATTCAAAAATTATTATACGTCTGGTCTTAGAGTGTAGCACGAAAATCAGTCCTTGCAGAAATCTGTTTCCACTGTCAACGTTCTGGAAGTTGTCTTAGCTGTTCACTGGTATAGCGGTATGTAATTCATGTCATAACCAAAATACACACCAGTTTTGGTACAAACCGGTATACAGCCCAGCCTTAGTAAATGGTTGTACTTGTATGCTTTTCAAGTCAAACGACACAAAGCGCTTCACACTACAATTTGTTATTTACCCATTTACACACACTCACACGTTTGATGGTGATAATCTACACACATATTGTAGCCACAGCTGTCCTGTGACACACACAGAAGCAAGGTTGCCAGACACAGATGACGCCGGACCCTCTGACCACCACCAAACAGGCAGAGTGGGTGAAGTATCTTGCCCTAGAACACAACGGCGATAGAGTGAGGATCCGAACCGGTGACCCTCCAGTTACTGCACGACCCGCTCTACCCTCTGAGCTACAACCGCCATAATAGTCACCATCTTGTGTGCATACAGAGCCCTTTAAAAATTCCCATTCTTGGCTAAACTCAATGTTATGACTTTTGAATTTTCAATAAGACGATCATTTTATTCATCATTAACTGAAGTATTAAATTTAAGTACTTTTAACAAAAGTACAAAACACATGAATCTGTGATTTGCTGGCTCTCGGGCCTCAGGTCTGCTTATCGATGCAAATAGATTTGCAGCAGGGCAGATTTTTCCTGGGCAGATTAGAGAAGACAAAAGCTGTTTGTAAATGTCGGAAATTTGACTTTGATAAAGAAAGTTTTAGATTTGTACATATTCTAGCCTTCAATATTTGTTAAACAGATACCCAAAGACGAGGATGAAATGGTCTGAAGATCATGAACAAAGCCTTGAACAGTGTTTCAAAGCTCTTAAGCTGTCTTGCATAAATTTGAAAAATACAAGTCGGATTTTTTTTTTTTTTTTACTTTTAAATGCACACCGTGTGACTAAGCTACCATGTCCTGGAGTCTACACCGTTAGCTGCCCGATCAGGCATGTCAACCTTATACAGTAAGCCAATTAATAACATGCAGGCTGCATGTTACTGTCCCTACTGTCATTAGTTAGTACAT
This sequence comes from Pachypanchax playfairii, assembly GCA_006937955.1. Taxonomy (NCBI): domain Eukaryota; kingdom Metazoa; phylum Chordata; class Actinopteri; order Cyprinodontiformes; family Aplocheilidae; genus Pachypanchax; species Pachypanchax playfairii. The sequence goes on along the minus strand of SSNP01000016.1, from coordinate 4,677,672 downwards.
AGACACTTGATCTGTGAGTATTTGGTCATATAGCATGGAGCTCCCTTTCACTGCCAATGACAAGAGCCTGTCATTCCTATGAGTTCAGCTGACAAGGATTTGTCAGTATAAAAAATACTCCCACACACAGTTGAAGCCACACACAATGTCCCCTCTGTCATTAGCTTAACTTTGTGATCCCAGGTTTAATGAGAAGTGAGAGAGGGCAACACAAATCCAATAAGTCTAGCTAAGCAATCTAAACTAACTCAGTTGCCTCTGGCTGTTCGTTTTTAAATTTTTTTACTATCCCCTTTTCCATTTTGACTAATGCAATTTATGCAAATAAAAAATATAATTAGCATATCGATACCAGCAGAATTTTCCAAGCTGAGGATGCACTTCCAGCTTTCGGGATGGGTTGGTTGCAGTGGTGGCTCGTGGTTGAAGCGTATACGTTTCTTCTTGAATATAATATAGTTAGTTAGGGATCATTTTCTCCCTGGAATAAATCTCAAGTGTTTTTCATGTGACTGGGGTGGTAAAATAATAAATATATAGCAAAGTACCTCTCTGAAATGTAGATTTTTACACATATGGTGGACCATAGAATAAATACTTGGAATTACATGAATTGGAAACCAGCTTTGTGTTTGGATAAAGGAAATATTGGGGTGCAGTTGGTTGTGCCTTTCCCTGACAGCAAGCAGGTCTAACACCATCTGGGGTGTTTCTGTGTTGAGTTTACACATTTTTACATAGTATACCCAGGATTCTGTCAAGGCACTCTGGTTTCTTTCCAAAAATAAGAAACATGAGAGATCCATGCGAGTGAATGGTTGTTCATTTCTATGTTGGCCTGTGATGTATTGATGATCTACCCAGGGTGTACCCTGCCTTTAGACTAATAACTTCTGAGGATGGGCACAAGTCCCCCATAACCCTGCACAGAAATGGATGGATGGATGGATGGATGGATCTCAGTGCATATTCCACCTTCAGGCTTGAACACAACACAACCCTGAGATAAATATGTTTATCATTTGCTGCAGAAGTGTACTTCTTTATGGCTTAAAAAAGTTATTTAAAAAAATGTGCCAGTGATGCAAAAACACTGTGTATTACGCCGTTACTCACAGGGAGTGTGGACACTGTTGAAATTTTCAACTTTTCAGTCATCTCTTGTTCAAATGAAGAGAAAAATATATTAAAATTTAGAAGCTAAGAGAACCAGAAGGAACAAACAAAAAAACAGTTAATGCTGTTTAAACGTAAGAACATTCAAAGTTTGATTTTTAAAATGAAACGAGAAAAAAACCCAAAAACATGTACATTTACAAATGTGACACACACAAACACAAAATAAATATACTGGGCCATAAAGTTAAATAAAAGTGACGCTTCAAATCATTTTTTTTCCCCCGCTGGAAGTCATAAACATTGCTTCATTTATTTAAATGGCTCAGCTGGCACTGGTAGGTCAGGGTGTGTGCCTAAAACAACCCCGGCAAGTCAGCCCCCCATTGTGCTCTCAGTGTGTGTACATGACTGAGTGAAAGATTTAACAACAGACCTCTATAGGTCACATCTAGAGAAAGACAAAAGACAGAAGGAAAGACATGCCATGTGGTTTTAATCATGCTCCAGAAATTCCTTTCTGTAAAATAAGAAAGTTCAGAGGGAAAGGTTTGGGTTCAGATCTGTAAAGTTTGGATGCTTCCCGCAGTGTCTGTAACTTAAATCAGAGGCAAAACAACTCTGAAGGCATCTTTTCTTTTCAAATAATGCTAAAACTTTCAGTCTTTCATATAGCTTAGAAAGAAAACTGCAAAACTCTTTAAGGTAATAGGATGTTGCCTATGTGATGACCCTAAATATCAGGGTTCATATCTGGTGATATGTGGGAGCCCACTGTGTCTAGCTTACCAAACATATATTTTCTTATTCAATTATTTTCTTTTTCTTTTTATAAAAACCTGTTGCTAATGAGCATGTGTCTTCTCCCTGAATCACTTGAACTAGTGAACTTTGTGTGTTTCTACAGTTGTGTTTCCCTTAATTAAAACTGTGCTGTCCTATCAAGCATGTTGATGTTGCTTCCTTGTCATTCAGCCTTACTTTCTCTGGTTTCCCTCCATTCAGCCTGTCCCTGCTGTCTTTTTGTACCTGTGTTGCACTCCATAAATAAAAACCGAGATGAATATTAATGTCTTTACACCTGTTGTGTTGTTTACTGGGACATGCCACCACTCTAATTTCTTGGTGTAATTAGCTACACAGAGAGCCAAAAGATAAAATATATGTGAAGAGGAAAGAAGAATTGGTGGTGTTAAAAGAAAAAAAGAAGCCCAGTGGGTTGTGTGTGCAGCAGTGGGGGTATACGTGGGGGTGGAGCGGGGCAATGTGTGCCTCACAGGCTTTTCTAATTAAGTGGTCTTCAGAAGGAGATCAGGAAGGGTACAAAGGGGTGTGTAAATTATCTTGTATATGTTGGAGGAAAAAGGAAATAAGGAAAAAAGGGAGGACACAAGTGAAGAGAAACAGATGTAAACAAGCTGCTGTGCAAGAGCAAAATGTAAATAAATCAGTATAAGTAACAGAGAAGATGTTTGTGTGTATAGTGGAAAGGAGTTGAGAATTTACAGTTGGTTTTCCAAGTGGCCCTTGTTTCGCTGTTTATTGTAGATGGAAGGCAATCCTCTCGAGACTTTAAGAAAGTGTAGTGAGGAAAAGTCATGTTGACATTATATTATTTTTTATCCAACTTCAGGTAACTTCTGCATGCCATTAGGGAAAACACTAAAGAGGAATGCATTGTAAACACACCGCCTCACAACCTCGCATCCCAGGTCTCACAGTTTGAGCGTCAAACCAATAATTGTGTCTAGGGCACCAACATGGCAAGAGCCAGCTCTATATTAAATAACTTTTTATTAACACATCTTTCCCAAATGAGTCCTAGAATTCATACACACGAGATCATTAGGTCATAAACTTAAATTCTGCTCACAGGGGTAACCTCTTAAAATGCATCAACACAAGTTAGTGGGAGGTATTGCGCATCTTAAAGCTAAACAACTAGAATGTTTGTTAATGTCTCATTCATGACTCGTGATTGTTTCCACATTGTTGCTACCATCATTTTAACAAGCTATAAAATTTCTCATGGGGACTGGCTGGTAGCATTAAGTTTAACAGTCCATTGTATAAAAGCTAGAGACTAAGATACAGAAAGTTTATTTAGGTATTATTGGGGTTAAGTTAAAAAGTTATATTTGAATATATCCTAAAAGTGTAAAAGAGTAAAAATAGAAAAAATATACAATACCAACCTGGATGATCTTGTGAAATATGAATAGGATGTATTTTTATAAAAAATAATATATAAAACTCATATATGATTCTGCTCTCATATCCACAAGGGGGCACATATTTAAATACAATTATGGGTCAATGTTTCCTTCTTATTCATTTTTAATTTTCAACCAGAGTCATTAATTTAGTTTTGGTCTTATTGTTGAGGATTGTGAGTAGTTGTGAAAATTCACAGCTAAATGCAATTTCAGTTTTATCTCCAAACGTTTTTGCATTCATTGCCACACCCTTTATTATGTCTTGAATTACAAATGAAGTCATAATTGGAATGATGTGGAACAAACATTACAGAAAAAGGCCAAGTTAGATCTCCGTAAGGATGTCTGCTATGCGTTGAGTTAAAGGGTAATAACCCTGAAACAGTCGTCTTGTTTGTATCATATGCATTCAACACAACTGATGAAAACACATTAATAGCTCTCAGTTGGAAGTTTTTTTGACTTAATGAAATCTGTTTTGGACTCTGTGCATGACTTGCAGCAATACCCCAGTGATGATACCAACAGTGTGTATGTGCACATTCTGTATTATATTTTTGTGTGTGTTCCTTTATTCAGTTGAACACAGGATGAATGAAGGAGGAGGAAAACTGCTTAATGAGTGGGGTCTTTCAGTCTCCCCAAAACTGCAGAGATTAAATCACACAAAATGGTCTTTTATTTGAGCGAGGGTCGAGCCACTGGGTCATTTAATTTTACCTGTTTTCAACTGGAATCGAAGACCTTTGCACTTCAATCTTTTCTTTATATTTTTAAGCTGGAATGGAAAGTTATTAACTCTTGAGTAATTGTTTTCTGGGCCATTAAGGTAATGCACAGCTCTTTTCCTTTGAGTTTATTTTTTCTCATGTGCCTAATGAATTAAGATGAATCACGGTAAGGTCAGGCAGTAATTTTTATGAGCTCATGGTTTATTTTTGGCATTTGCCTTATGCAGCCCTAAGTTTCGATAAATGCCACAGTTAAAATTCTTTTTCTATTAGGCATCCCTCAGTGGTTTGGAACAAGGCCCTGCAGTGTTCTATTTCAGCCCTTGAAATCCAGAAAATTATCCATGACCAAAAATCTATCTGGACTGGACTGTCCTCATCCTTTTTTTACAATGTATAATTACAGGGGACTAAGGTTTAGAAACTGGTTTGCCACACATCTCATCATCAGCATGGATTCTCAACAGAAAAAAGAAGACACAACAATAAATCGTGTGTTGACTCGGCAGGGATGGTGTTTATCTCCAGACTGTTTGAACTTAGAACTGCATTCTTCATTCTTTTTACATTTTTTGCCTGTCACTGTTCTGGATTTTGGGTTTTATTGTATTTAAACAAAGTAATTGGGACCATATAAATGTGGAAAAACCTCCCCAAAACTTGTTTTTGCTCTTAGAACAACATTTACAAAATATCGCAGGAAATGAAGGCATGTTCCTGCCAAAATTTCAGAATGTTTTAGATGTTTTTTTTTTTTTTTTATGTGTCAATTCCAATTTTAAAAAGGTGAAAACAAAACTTTTGCCAAAATGCTAACAAAAGCTGACAGAGAAGATTTTACTGGAGGATGATATTAGTTCAAATGCAGCATAGAAGGGCAGCAAGAGTCAGGTGATAAAGAGATGATTGCAAGATCTGTGTTGAGTGATCAACAGGAGCTTTTAAACACTGTTGCTCATAAAGTTGGAAAAGAATGGTTTTAGACATGTTCCTTTTTAAACGGGTCAGTAATCACCTTTGGCCAGGTGCGATGATTAAATACTGCAGTCCCAGTTGCTCAGGTAAAACAAAGAATAAATCACATTGTCATATTCAGTTCATGAGAAGAGGTAATTTTTTTAATTCCAAATTATGGCCAACAGTGTGTTTAAAAAGCTGCTATCATTGCAACCCTCTCTCCTCTCACTCATATCCATCAGCCTAAGCAGTAGGGAACACAAGAATTATTATAGGAAGGTAGGGGCAAAAGGAGCACAAGGGTCTAACCTTGTCACAAGTCCTAAACCCTGCAGTCAGTCATTGTTGACCTGGGCCCACCCCTGCAGCCATTGTTATCCCAGACTCTCATCTCTCTGGCCAACCTCAACGAGATGAAAGACTCGGCTGTTAACTGACTCCTGTGAGATTTTGATATATAAGCCTGTACTCAGGATTGACATGGGAGAGATGGTGAGTAGCTGTTGAATCAGGGTGGAGAGAAAGGCTGCACATTTTTGTGGGATTTTTTTTTCTTCTGCTTTTTTTTTATGGAGATGATACATCCAGTCATTTTGGTCAGGAGACTCAAAGTGGAAAACATCTGGGTGTGTTCGTCTGCCCATTCTTTTGTTCTTGTGGAGACTTCTAAACTCTCTAATGTCATGTTTTATCTGAAGGCAAAAGACAGAAGGTTTGGATTTTTTATTTTCTTTTTTTGGCTCGAGGGGTTTTATACCGTTCATGTTTTAATGCCTCCTGCCCACAGGCTAGACAGCAGTATTAACTGGAGCTCAATTCACTTTATCACTTACCTAGCCTACAGTTAAAACACCAGATAATATTTCCTTCTATATTCTTTAGTTGGGTCCTGACTATTCATTATTTATTATCTATTGCAAATTACATTATCTTTTACCAGGCCTCCATTACACATTTCCCTGAGGCTGAGAAAGTGACTCGCTGTCTGTGTAAAGAAATGTACATGGGATTGAGGCTGATCATTTCTCTGCACTTGGATCCACCAGAGTGAAGTAGACATGCCCAGTGTTGAGACATATTATCTAACAAGTTAACTGATTGCATAAAATAAATAGCATATCTAGACAGTGATGGAAAAGTAGGTTTGGTAATCCTGATACTTAATGATAAATCTTCAGCAAGATTTAGATACGCTGTACCCACCAGTGAAAAGTCTGGTTTAATGTCTAGGAGCGTTAGTAGGTTAGCTTGTTTAACTATTTGAATGAAGGATGTGGCAAACAGGAAACTGTATCTGAACTGCAGATATACTCACACCTCTCCACTATGTTGTTGGCTTCCTACACTTCCTCTGACAGTATTGCTAAACATATTAAAGGTTTAAAGGTTAAAATCCTTTACACCTACAACATATTCTACTATTACAAATGTTTGTGTGATCAGAAAAAAATACATACAACGAAAGACATACAATTTCAAAGATTTTAAACTGTCAAGACATTCATGTTGAAATTTTAGAGATCTGATCCCTGATTTGATCCCAAAGTATGACATCATGTGATCCATCACATTGATATTTCAGCTTGAAATAATGCAGATTTTGCATCAATATACCTATTTTAAATATCAAATTGTATGTGTGCAAAGTTGGTAATTTATGGTTGCTTGATGTTTAATTTCCCAAATGGTTGCCATCAAATTTTAAAGAGGGTTTTAAGAAGCTATTATATTCCTCCAGTTTTCCAGTGGTGCAGCTCAGGTTTCTGCTTAAAACCTCTAACCTTTTTTTTCTTTTTTTTTTTTTTTTGTTTTATGTATATAAATGAGAGTTAAAATGTACTGATTTGGCTTCAGAAGAATTTATGCATCTGGATTTAAATCTGAATCTGAACGTTTACTGCTTGGATTTTCCACACATTCATCTTGAAAGCATAATCTGACCTTTTATCAGTTACTATTTCCATCCAATAACTTGCTGGATCTGCTGACTCATGCCACTAAATTTAGAAAATATCCAACATTAATACTGCTGAAATAAATTGTCCAGAATCATTGACCAGTTTACTGCTTACTAAGATCATTGCAGGTCTAAGAAAACACTGAAACAGCAGCTAATGATTAAAAAAAAATCTGTGTTCTGCAAACAGTGATCACTCCTTAGAGATTCAGTGGTGAGTGAACGAGTGTGTGACTGAGAAACTGAATGAAGAGCTGCAAACACATCAAATTTACTTGTTAAGCAGGCTGACATTTTTGACAACAATTTGATCAAGAGTAGAAATTATGATATGCTTTAGAAATTTACAACACTTGTCCATTCAATTAAATTAAAGCTTTAGCATGAATAGAGGTTACAATTATTATCTCATTTTGAGTCAGAAATTCTGCATAATGTCCATACATTCAGTAGTTAAAAAGAAATAAAGTGTTATTTCTTTTTGCACTTTTTTCCCTGTGTCCAAATGTGCCAAATTACCATTCTGAAAAGATGAGGGGGGTGGACAGAGAAACTGAGAAGTAGGGTGAAGAGAGCTGGAAAAAGCAGAAGGAGCAAGAGAGGGAGCTTGTTGAACATGACATCTAAGTATCTAATTACCTCTGTGGCGATGTCAGCCTCCCAGACCAGGCTGCTGTTTTCACACATACATCATCCCCTGGGTCTCCGAGCCTGCCCTACGCTCTCTTGTCCCCTCCATGTGCCCTTGTGGAGCTCACAGTGCATTTAATGCTCTGGAGCCGAGTTACTACATGTAAATAACAAGTTGACATATGAGAAGCCGCGTCATAGAGAACAGCACAGGAAGTCGTAGAAAAGAAGGTCAGAATGGTTAGGGTTTTTTTAATTTATCTTTTCCTATTGTGTATAAAAGGTTAGGAAGCAAGATGTCATGTATGCAAAATAAATATTAATAACCTGCTTTACTAGCAGATCACATGTTCTCCTGGAATTTCTAGTTTCCTCACATGCAGCGCTGCTCTTTAGTCTCAGAAGGAGCAGTATAAATATTTGAGCTCATACAATTGGTATCACTGGTGGAGTGTGTGCCAAAGAGAGCTCCCACTGCTGTCTCCATCATCTATTTCTTCATCGTATCCTTTTTGTTGAGCTTATTTGGAGAATGATAAATGAAAGAGAACCTCTAACGTCGCCGTGTTTGAAGATGTGCTGCCGAATGTGCACACGGTTGCAGAGGAGGTTGGTGTGGCTGGGACAGAGTTCAACAAAGGGAATCGTTAATACACAGCTGACAATTTTATGGATGTGCAGGCTGATGTCTTTCCATATAGTCATGTATAATTCAGTTGCCTCTTTAACTTTTTATTAAGTCAGAAGAGCAGCATATTGTCCATTGTCATCAACTTTTTTTTGGTCTGACACAGTCATCCCTTTTCCTTTTCTCTGTGTTCTACCTTTTTTTTTAAATTTTTATATTGAATTAAAAAAGCAGATATTTTATTCAGGAAACTGAGACAATATGTGTTGATTTTGAGTCCCTGCTCTGGTCAGTGCTGTGCTGTACAGGATTATCTGATTTCAATTGAATTTTTTAAAACACTTTTCTCTTTAATTTCAGGATTTTCAGATCTTGTCTATATGCAATTTTCTGAGCCTAATTTGCAAAAAGAATGCAGGGAGAGGGGGAAAAAATAGTCGGTCGGGCATTTTTCTGTCCACGCTCACATTGAGCTGGTGTCTCTCTCCAGCAGTCATTGTGCAAGAGGCAGGTTACACCTGGACAGGTCACCAGTTCATCATAGAACCACGTTCACACAGTCACCTACATCTAGGGACAATTTAGAATTGCCAATTAACCTCATGCATATTTTGGGTCTGTGAGAGGAAGCAATTTCAGCACCACGGACAGTACTACTGGTTTATCATCTAAAAGCTGATAAGCACCAGAATGGCAGCTTAGCTTTAGAACGTTGATGAAACCATTGCTTGTACAACAAGTTTGGTAAAAACAAACAAGCAAGCAACCAAACATACATACAAAAGAAAAAAAAAAATATTCAACATATTTCTTCCGGTTGGGTATCAAACAAAATGTACAAACAAGACAAGAGAGAATATAACTTAAACATGCAACATGCCTTTACACTGATTTTATTGTTATAAAACTAGACTAGAAGATGTATGTTAGCTGAAACCTTCATCCTGGATAACAACCACCATAAAGACTAACCTAAAAACAGCCAGCATGTGTGGAGGTCTGCAGAGATACATTAGGGGCACAATGGGCTTCCTGTTACGTATGATCGAGCATGATAGGTCCACAATGGTTTTAAGGATGTACTAAACTTGTGTAATGAGGTTTTAGTGCTTTGTAATTGGCATCATATTGGGCCCTAAGCATGGGGGACAACAAGGGGGACAGTTTGGTGGCATTGATCTCAGTGTAGCCATGATACAGGGTCTTCTAACTTCATTATGTTTTCATTGTTGAGGATCTCAAGCAGAACTAGACATGTTTGCATATGCAATGCTCTTGGTGATTTCACCCTCACTTGTCTCACTACACTAGGTTGCAGAGAACTTGACGTGGTCTTCATATGATGTGAAGGGGACTTCACATCAGACTCAGGTTTAAGTTTACCTCTATACAAACTATCAGAACATTGCCTGTTATGCTCAGTCTTTTACAATTAAAGTATCAACTTCACAGCATAGCTTCACACTGCAACACTTTCCAACGTTATGGTGTGCTTCATGTCACTCTCACCTTCTTAACCAACTTTACTGTCTCTTTAGCTTTGTTTGTCCCAGTGGTGACATTTCACGCCTGTCATGGCCTCTCTCTCAGTGGCTGGGCGTCTCAGAGGTGTAGCTGTTAGCATAGTCACCAGCAGAGTCTATTAAAGGCAAAGTGCTGTAATTCTTTGCTTCTTGCCAGTGGCCTGCCTTCACTTTCAATGACACGCACTGTGATATGTGGAGAAAACCCAGCAGCATGTGGCAGCATCCGATTTACCACTTTAGGGTTGAGGTGCTCAATATAGAGTACTCTAATTTTCCAGTCTGCTGCGTAGGATGCACAGTGTTAAATTGTGTAATGGGATGATTCTCAATGTGAAGTGCCCCTTTTTCTACATTTCAGGGGTGTTTGAATACTTCTGAATTATTCCGAATGTTGTATAGATCTTATAAAATGTGAGCTAAAGCATCATCAGATTTTTTAAACTACTGTAAATAAACAAGATATAATTTGTAATTAAAAAAAAAGTACAATATTTAGTTTTTTTTAAAGCAAATCCATTGGCAATATAATGGATTAGCATTTATTTCTGAGATTGTGTTGTCTTGAGTAGATTAATTTTAAAATCTTGAAATGTATGTACTTTATCTTCAAAGTTGGATTTTTAAACATTCAAATACTTTTAAATTGTACATATTTTTTGTTAATTTCATTTATTCTAGTAAATTTCATTTCAGCACATAGGCGAACATTGTTTTTCCTGAAATACTTTCAATCAATGAATCATTAAGAATTCAACTGATGCGTCTTTCACTCTTTTTTTTTTCCATTTCCTCCAACTGGTCTTATTGGGGTAAAAGGAAAAGCAAGCATACACAAAATACCCAGCATGTGCATCTGTGCAAACACATCCTCGAGCATTCTGTCAGGAAGTCCAAAGCCCCTGACTAAAAACAAAGAAGCTTCTGTTGATGTGGGTTTTATATAGGTTTTTCTACCCATGTAACGAAGAATGTATCCTTTGGGGGAGCTGAGTGTACAAGATGGATAGAGGAGTCTGCATATTAGCAGAATGAAGGAGGAGGATTCTTTTTCTGCTGTTTCAGTTAGATGACCTGCCTCCATAGGATTGCTTTACAATCCCACTGGCCCAATTGTACTTTTGCCCCAACCCTTATAACATGAGTGAGGTAATGCAGACTTTTGGATTCAGACTTCTTTACTGAGTGTTTAGTATTCTACGTTTACCTTTATTCAACTTCAAAGTCTAATTCTTTTTAATGAACAGCAACTTGTTTATATTTTGCACTTTTATGATATGTTAATCAGGCTGCCAGTTATTTGGGTGGTTCAATTGAATTTGGAACTTTTGTTTAAAAAGAATAAGGTTGAACAGCAGCAACATATCAGGTTTTGCTAAACTTTTAACTCTGGAGTGCTTAATCCTTCCCACTTCTGTTAAGTATATTGTGTTTCAGGGCGCTTAACACACAGTTTTAGTCTTCTAGTGTAAGATAGAAGCAGAAAAGTGCTGCATTTCCCCTTTTGCTCGACATGAGAAGCTCTCAGTTTCAGTAATGTGCTCACATCACCAAGCTTTGTTTCTTTTCTTTTTTTTTTTTTTTTGCCAATTATGCTTTTAAGTCAGCCTCACACCAATGTGCCTTATCATGAAAGTGAGCCAGTAGCTTTTTTTGTGCAAGAAATGCATAATCTCTGCTTTTCTACCCTTCCTACAAGCACTTTTATGTTAATTATATATCTATTTGCACTGAAGCAGCTAGAAAGTGTTCTTTTTTTTATTCTCTATTCCACTTTTAACACAGAGCATACTTTTATTTACACATGGGTTTGGTAGGTGGGGTTGTGACACATGAAAAGGGAATAGGTTTCTTGTTCCTGGGGTGGTGGCAGCAGGTGGGAAAGTAATAGCAGGAGGTGTGTGGGTGGAAAAGAATGATGCTGCACCAGGTGGATGTTCCTTGGGGATTTAGCAAACACATCCTGAAGCATATTTAGCTAAAAGATTAGTGTATTTTCTTCCCCCTGTAGAGCATGACTTTCAGAATGCCCTACAAAATAAAAGACAGTACGTTCATTTTATTTGTCAGATTTTGTTTTACTCATACTATAAGATGGTTATGACCCAACACAAACACACACACAGATTGCAATCTTAATTTCCAAAAATGAACTTTGATACTATTGCATTTTGGTATTTTAATTCAGTTAAATAATATGTTATTAATCTCCAAGTGCAGATTTGATTTTGTGGTCATTTATTTTCTAAATCTCCTTCAGAGACTCATTCTAGAGGGTTCTAGCTGTGGGCAAGAAAGATCTCCTGTAGTGGTCTGTGTTGCAGCACATCTGAAGACGCTTCTGACTGAAGCCACTCTGTTGAGTTGCTGTGTTTTGAAGAGGGTTTTTTACAATGTTTCTCATTTTACAAATCAGTTTTCATACAGTCAGCTGAAGAAGCTCGAGAGTAGTCTCCAAGATAGAACCAACCTTCTTCATCTGTTTGTTTAGCCTCCTTAAGCAGCTCTGATCAACTGACAAATGTACCTTTTCTACTAAGACTGAGCTTATTTGTGGCTACTAATCTTTTACTATAAAATGTGGAAACCATAAATATTTTTTTCATTATTTTGATGGTTCATTGACATGCTTTACTGACATTTCCAGGCCACAAAAGTGCATTACAGCATCAAAGGGCTTTGTTTTAGCACCAGCAGACCTCAGTGAGATTTGACTGTATGTTAACGCTGAAAAGAATCATTACAAACTTATCAGGAAGAATTGTAGATTTTTTGGGTTTTTTTTTTCAGAGCCTTCAAAGGATTGTGGACCCAAAGCTGTTCTTGTTATTTATCGTCACACAACCTATTGTAAACAATTGCCCAAACTTCTTCCAACTCTTTGTTTTTCCTAAAAAAAAATCTTGTAGATTTTAATATGTATGAATTAAAAGAAAAACAATATTGGCTTTACCCATCAGCTTTTTCATCTCATGTCATCGGCTCTGATTTATAAAGATCTGCAACAGCCATACAAAACATTTAATCCGTCAATTTATATCTGATGACTTCTTGTAAATTTACAAATACTGGCATGTTTTAAAAGCAAGATGCAAGATGTTAAACAAAACCTTAGCAAAATGAAAACGTTAAAATTCCCCTAAAAATGTTGCACTACATCAGATGTGTGTAATGGTGCGTTCACAACGGCCCAACTGTCAACGTCAGAGGCATCAACTTTACATGTAAAGTCTATGGTGGAGTCCGTCAGAGGAACGTCAGAGTCTCTGTGTCGCTTTGTGAGCGTTATCAGCGTCAACTTTGAAAGCTTTTCAAGCATTTTAGGCGTTGAAGCTTAAAACGCGAGCAACGCAGAAGTTCAGCTAGCTAAACTTTTGATATTCTTGAAGCGGGGTGTCAACCAATTAGAGCGTCTCATGGTAGTGACGTACCTGAATGAAGCAAGAAGTCTTCAAACAGGGCACGGGACAGACGGAAGTAGCACTGGAAGCTAACCTCATCCATATGTAGCTCCTGGAGCAAATGGTTTAACTTCTCAAACTCAGAACGCATCTGAAGAATGGGGTGTATCCATAAATGGAGTAAATAAAGCCAAGCCACTCTCTCAATATGATCCGCCATAGCTTAAAACATCTGATAACAAATGAAGCCTCGCCTACGTGCTCTTTTTAACGGGCAATTGTTACGAGCTTCAAAACCTACGCATTCTAACTGGAAGGCGTTACAAGCTTCAACTTTCAAGCTTCAAACTTGAAGCGTTGTGAACGTTGCTTGACGTTGACAAAGCGGCCGGTGTGAACGCACCATAAAACTTTATGTATATTTCTTCTAAAATGTGAAGATTCATAATATTTAACTCATCAAAATTAGATTTTAAATTTATCTTTTTCTATCTGTCTTGGACCCATTAGAGTTAGTCCAGAAGCATTTAGAGAATAACATCTATCATTAAAAGCATTGAAGGAATAACCGTCCCTTTGCCTTAGCGAGAAACTGGTTTGCAGGCCACAGACCATTCTCATTGCATCCATGTCGAGTCTTTCCTTTTTTAATTCATTTTCTACCTACTATTTATTGACTTGATTAAAGATAAGAGATAGTTGATTAATTATGAATAGGCCCCCATCTCATACTTTCAGACCTACCATGCTATAATGATTTTGTTATTCTCTTTGCTCTTCTGATCTTTGTTTTAATACATCTTTTACTGCCACACGCAGACGGGGACACAATTGCACACACAGTTTAATTAGCAGTTAGTTACAGACACACTTTCTTGCTGTTCTTTTAAAACAGTCCTCGTGTTCATTCCAGAGTTTGAGAAAATGAAACACAAGTCACTGGATGAAGAAAGTGGATTTTAAATTGAGTAACTGCCATATGCAGCAGAATTCAATCTAATAGGTCCATCTTGAAACTTGTTTTAGACAAGCTGTTTCTACAGCTGACCAAAGTAGTTTGGGTCAGTATCAACTTTACAGAATTAGTGATAGAAACAACTGTCCCAAAGTATGGTGAAGGCCAAATTTTTAAGTTTTAGCCCCCCTTAGACTTGATGATGGTCACATTAAAGAGGAACTCACCCTCTCTAAATTATCTTCCTGCCTTCTAACTGCTATTTCAAATAATGCTGAAGTAGGCGTTACGTTAAGAGGCGGTCCTGAGCTGTGATTGACGTGTAGCACTTCTCTGTGTTTAGATTAGCTCCAGTGTGACTCTGCCGTGTTGTAGACAGGTAACCTGACCATGATGAGAATATAACGTCTATAAATCACATCCACACAATCACAACCACTGCAGGGAAGTCTTTGTCCCGATTTAATTAATCTTTTAATGATATTAGTTATTCTGTTTGTCGTAGTTTTCAGCCAGTTGCTCTAAATTCCTGTGTGCAGCTCTTTGGTGAGAAGCTGGAGACAACGGGCGGTCTGGGGCGAGTGTGTCTGTCTGAGAGATGATTTTATACTCCAGGAGGTGTGTCTTAGAGACGATGCTGGTGACATAGACATGTACCACTGACGTGGACATGTGCCACTTTCAGCCAATAACAAAATTCAAATGCAATAACCACCTTTCAACCCTAAGAGGGCAGCACTAACACGTTTTTAGACCAAAAAGTGTAGAATTTAACAAGTTTACATGATAATGTAAAAAAAAATCCCAGAAACTGAAAGGTTGCATTAAAGACCCACTAATACAGTTTATTAGCAGAAAAAAGCTGCTTTGAGGGTGAATTGCTCTTTAACATTAAAAATGTTCCAGAACCTGGATGATCTTTTTAAGGTTATAGAAAAGATCTTAAGACCCCATATTAAGAATACAGTGTGGTCCCCATTACACATTAGGTCATGGCAATCATGTACAAATCCCAAACTTGCATAGAAAGGTCATAGTTCATTTTCCACTTGGCAGATGAAGATATTCTTGACGTGAGGCCTGTGTGCACCAGTGTGGTTGTGGAGAATTTGAAGGACTGGTTAAGTTTAGGCTACATCTCAATCATATGGTAGCATCATATTAGATTATATTCCGTGTTGCTACATCTTGATGTGATTCACGAGAGTCTACCACAGTGAGGTCAGGGGTTCGGCGCTATTGTGGGTTTTGCAGGTGTACTCGTTAGGGTTGTCAGAGGAATGAGCAAAGCACATGCTGTGTGGTGAGGAGAGAAAAGATAATAGCAGGGAAAAATCTTTTTGGCGAGTACTAAGAGCATAGCAGCATCATGATTGCATTCACGTTGAAGGTTTTTTAAATCTACTTCAATCCAACCATGTTCTAACAGGTTGTTACGGAGAGCATTGCATGTTTGTCAACTTCTCTGAAGGAGGCCTTAGTGTTTGTGTAGGCAGCACCTACCACCCTGTACACAAGTGCAAAGATTCATGAGCTTTTAAAGAATCTCAAGATTTATAAGTGACCTAATACCCAAAAGGTGGGGAAAAAAAATCCACTTCGGTTGTCTACTTTAAGTCATACTTCACACAGAGGAACAAAACACTCTAACCCTGTCTTTGAGTCACACACACTACATAATCCCCAAGACACATCAGCCTGGTACATCACCATTCTTTTCTTCCCACACAGATATTATTTTCCCACCTGCTGCCCCCACTTCAGGAAAACGCTACGAAAAGCTTTTTCTCTCAACCTCCCCAGGCTCCTTCCTTTACACCTACAGTTATTTATTTAATGACATTTATGCATTTGAATATTCCTTTTAAGGTTGACCTTTGACCATCTATCTTCACTAAACACATTTCTGGTGTGTATTATTGCATATCTAAAGGTCAAGATGAGTTACCCCTTTGTCATGCGTATAGTGTTTCTCAGTGGCAGAAAAGCACAGGTAGGGTTCTTGGGAGCAAGTCACACCGGGTCTTTAATAAAAACTGGTTCTTCAGTGTGAACTGAAAATATGAGAACAAGAGTCTACATCACACATACAGATAAAAAGAAAAACAAAACTTCCTATAAAGATTCAATGTCTGACTCATCTGCCTACAAGCTTAGACAAAAGTAGCCAGAACTGCATAACTGCTTTCTACCTGTGAAATCAAACAGAGGTTTAAAGTAACTCTGAAAGATCCTTTCTGTAGTTTTTAAAGAAGTGTAGCTTTGGCTACAGAAAAAAAAAAGTTAACTTTTTTTTTTGTCTGCGTGTGTGAGCATTTATTTGTGATTTGACTTTGGGGTTCCAGAATCATCAGCTCAGTCAGCAGGATGTCAGTCTGTATACTGATTGGTCAGCATTCAACGGTGAACCCTCAAGGTGAGATGTTGGGGTTGTTCACAGGTGTTTTGATCTTTTGCTTTAAGGCTGTAGTGAAAAACTGAGAGTGTTCTTTAACATGTGTTCCAACCCAAATTAAAATAACAATAAAATTAAAACAATTTACTGTCTGGAACACAGCTGCGGCTGTCAATCAAACCAATGCATCATGATGTCTTAGTTGTCACTATATTTTACTACTTTTATACAAGAGATACCATGAGGTAGTTTCTTGAAATGCCTGAGGCACCCTCTAAACACTGAGACTCCAATTGTTCTATCTCGCATAAGATCTTAGATGCTGTGAAATTGGCATATAAAAGTCAGATTGATTAATTTCCCTTCTTTTATTGCTAAATACTCTGTCAGCTCTACTTATCTTTCCTAATACTCTGTGTTTAACAAAGGTGTTTATGATAACTGCTTTTGTTGGTAACTTACCTGTGTCAGCCCCCTTACAGAGAAGGAATGGGGATTTCAGATGGGTATTTTCTGATTTATTTTCAAGAATAACTTATCTTGAATGTCCTGCCCATTTTTTAAATATATTTTTGCACTTTTTTAAATTGTGATTTCTGTGTTCCCCTGTTTTTTCTTAATATCCATGGAATTAGTGGTAATCAGGCCAAATTTTTTACTTCTGTAATACTGTGGCAGAGTCTATTCTTACACCTCTCTGCAGCTTCTCTGACATTTCCCTCCCAAACCCCACAGAGAGGTTTAGAGTGAGACTACACTGTGATCACAGTACCTCTAATTCATTTGTGATTCAATAATTTTTTTGACTGAAATTATTTACTTGTTGGAAATCAAATAGAACATGAGAACATCAACACTTGACATAAGAAAGAGAAAATAAGATTTAGCTGGAAGTAAAGCAGGTGCATTGCAACTGGTGACCCCCCCCCACCCCACCCCACCAACAGTGACCCAATGTTATCGAGCGGAAACCATTTTCTTGTTGCTATTTAACATGACAGAGTAGACCGAAGCTTCCACGACACAACAATCTCCACCCTGTGTCTGGTGCTGCTTCCCGACTGTCCAATTTCCGGTGAGTTTCAGTAACACTCGTCAAAGCATGTGTGTGAGAGCCTTCTTGGGTTCTTGTGCATGTCCATTTTGGTGGATGTGCGTGTGTGTTCACCAGCGGGGTTTTCTAGTTTCTCTCTAATTTCCTCTCTACCTGTGCCAATCGGAATTGCTTCCTGTGTATGATTGATTTACACCTAATGGGGACACCTCTTTTCTTTTTCTATGTCTCCGTCTCACCTGCTTTTGTTTGGAACAATGACAAAGAAATAATATATGATACTATAAGGTTGCCATAACCCCCGACATTACTGAATAGAATGATCTTTATAGCTGATAGCATGCATTGAGTTCAGAGTAAATGAGTCATCAGTGGTCCAGAAATAAAACTCAGCAGCATTACCCAGGTAGTTTTCTTTGCTCACTCTAATACGAATTACTCCCATCAGTTATTGATGAACCTACTTCCCTTAGACACAGCTGTGTTTTCCTTCACTCTAATGCCCAAAAAGTATTCAAGCCTTTTTCTTAGATTTTGCTAAATCAATAGGATCCTTTTTTGGGTTTTGGTAAGTGTGAAAGGGAAGGAGCAGGAAACAAAAGACCAGTCAGATCCTAAAATAACAAAAAAACAAAATAGAGAAATGAACCATATTTCTGCCGTTCCCCTAAAATTACCTTTTATAAATATTGTTTCTTTACATATATTTTTTTTTATTTCAGTTACTAAAAGACTGCAATGACTTAGAATGACATGTGAAAAGCAGTAATCATCTATTTGTGTGTCAAAATTAAAGGCTTTTCTTATTTTTCAAGGTAAAATGAGTTCATCTGCAAAGCTTGTTCTGAGGTTTGTTAAACACACTCTCAGTTCCTTAGTACGTTTTCTCTTGTCAGCAGGCCTCAAAACTGTACAGAGTGTTCTGCCTGGTGAAGGGTGTAATCACTGAAAATAAGAAGGATCTGGGCCTACATTCAGAGGAACTTGAGTTGAAAGGCTGCACTATTTCAAAGATGTGAGACTTTTGCCCCAAAACCCTGGGATTTGGGGATTTGCTAAGCTGGAGTACAAGACAGGTTTCCTTACAAAATGTCGTCAAAAATTCATTAGTTCTCTCTGTTTTATTCTGAATATCTGACTATGTCCCCATTTTTCCAGTTTCTGCCTGCATAGCAAGGCATCTGTCTTTCCATCTGACCAGTTTCTACAGTCTCTGCCATTTTTTGCCTTTTTTGTCTCATCTTCAGTTGCTGGGCAGTCATGAGTGCTAGTTCTCTCGCCCTCTTTCTGCTTGTAGCCAGCAAAGCTAGTCTCATAGGACTTCTAAAAGCAGCCTGAAAACAGTATGACGAATGTGTTGCTTGTTGTCAATGTTACCAACCTAAAATTTGAAAGGTTTGTCAAAAGGGAAAAAGAAAAAAGAAAAACCTCAACCCTGCCTTGCAGTTCATTCTGTCATCTTTCTCTCTGTTACTTCTTTCTTCCCAGTAGCTTTTGAGTTCACCCTTTTGAACTGGCCTGGGCACTCAGCTACTGACCTATAAAATATGGGGCCTGTCAACATCTGTTGAAAGACATGGCGAGTGATGGTGATGATGGGATTTACATACTATTAATGATTTGGAAAGGGGAAGAGTGTGTTGGGAGGGGTGAAGAAGGGACAGGGGACAAAAGGATTGGTTAATGGATGATGTGTGGATGTGTTCCAAATGTTAATGTGCCATTTCGGGACGAAAGTAAAGGTCTGTGAATTGAAAGCAAGAAAGAAACGACTTCAGTGGTCCGACTCTGGGATCTGTATGGAGACTGCTGACATGTTTTTATTTATTTATTTATTTTTTTCTGTGACATAAAGTGAACTCTAAAGTTGGACACGGTATATGCTCCCCACCACCAGATGCACTGAATGCTTGTTTTCTGTGAAAGCAAGTAAAACCAAAAAACAAGCCACCAGATCTTTGTTATTACTGAGAATTACTTCTGATTCTGACATAAAATAATATTTAAAAAAAGATTCTTGATTTACTTTGATTGGTTATTTTATTTTTCCTTTTTTTTTTTTACCCTTTCTCTGTTTACACTTTTGTTGATGATCAGAAGAGCAAGGCTGGTTGAAACAGACAAAAAAAAAAGTTGAGTATTACTAACGTGTCATTTTATTGCTCTTCTATTTCTCTATCTTTTCCTGTTTGGATTATATATTAACCATAATTCATTAACCGTGACTGATTCCAGGGTTGAACTGCATGTGATTTGATAGGTGTGACCTTGTAGTGCAGACAAACGGATTGAACAGTGAGAATAAACAACGTGACGCTGACAAATTTGTTTAGACTTGAGCACCATGCCCTCTGTAAGTAGTAACATACATGGCAGCTTCACATCACAGCTACATGAAAACAAGCAGACTCAAGCTGCATAACAATGTGTTTTGATTGTGTTTCATAAAGTTTTATTATGTTATAACATACTTTGTTTCTTTAGTTCTGTTATTTTAGGATGGAGGTGCAGTATATAGCTTGAGCAACAGTTTATTATGAACATCAGTTATTTTTTGTGCAGTTTATGATTAGATTTACATACTAATAAACATCTTCGTTTTGCTTTTGCAAGCTTTAAATCTGCAACTACTTGAACATTTGGAGAACTTGCTTTCCAGATTTTTTTCTTTGGATCACTGCACGTTTGCATTATTGCTTTTGCATGTTAGTGTACTCACATACCCAATTAAATCCTAATCACTCGTCTTGCTTTTGTTCCAGCAGCAGTGGCAGTTTGAACTTATCTAATGTGCCACCTGCCATTGTTGAACAAGAACGCTGCCAAAAAATTGGGCGTAATTTGGTTACTTGTTACATTCATCACTATTTGTTCAGTGTTTTTAAGATCTGTGCTTGTCAATCCATTTGTTTGATAGACATTGTAATTTCACAGCTGTATCAGGATGCATTTAAGTTGCCCTATTTTGAAAAGGTCAATTTTTACTTTTGCTCACCTGTATAAGGCAAATAATTTGTCCCTGTAGAGCAACATGGTCATTTTTCACTTGACTCCAATATATTGCTTAATTTCCTTGGGTGCAGACCCCTCCTTCTCCAGCTGGCCCTACTGTTCTGACCTCACCATCTAACCCACAAAACTCTCTGCCATGCACCTACATCCTTCTCTCTAGCCTCTTTTCCCTTCCTAAAATCTATCTGGGGCCAGCAGCTGATGGATGGCCCCTCAGGTCAAGGTATGGGAAGGTTCAGTTCTGCTTTCTGGAACTTTTCAGAGTCACAGTTGCAGTAGGAAGAGATGAATTAAAGCAAGATTGGCGGAGATTTGAGGGAAGAGAGAGATGAGGGGAAACGTGTTATGGACAAAAGAAGAAAATGTTTAAAATTGTCAGTGTTAACAAACAATTCCTTCCCAGTGTTTCAGCTGCAGTCTCCACCTTCATCTCCCCCCTGGTCTCCCCCGGCGACCAGAACACTCTTATTTTTCATCTATGCTTTCTCTACCCGTTCTACCTCTGTTGTCTGCTGTCAGTAAAATCAGCTGGGGACTGCTGTGTTTTCTGGTACATGTTGCTACCATTGCTAAAATGTGCTCGCTAAGTATTTGTTTAGGCTGTCAAGGTATCTCTTGAGTACCCGCTTGCCTTCTGCTGAATATTTATCACTTAGTTAATAATGTTACAGCACCCTGCTCCCACCCCCGGAGAGTTGGACTCATCTTAACCCACCATGTTTATGCCTTTCTATAGTTCCTCTTTCTTTTCTGCTCCAAATTCTATTGTTATTCTTGCCTTTTCCTGTTTTTTAACCTTGTCTTTAAAGTTTTTGAGCAGTGTTTTATCAGGTGGGCGTCACATTTCTATGTATTTTCAAACCTCACTGACAAATTTATAAAGTCACACAAATCTTTAGAGATTCCTGATAATGATTTATATGCATGTAAAGCACGACTGGCTGCTGTTTTTGAAATTTCAGACACCTTAATCAAAGAGGTAACTTACTAGCTCAGCATGTTCTAAAGTTTTGCAGAAGTGTGTTAATGATTTAATATAAATCAGGTGTGTTGAAGTAGAAAACATCCAAAACATTCAGGAATTTGTTCCTAATGGAGCAGGATCAGAGGCAGCTGGTTTAGAGCAGTTTTTCAGTTTTATTCCATGAGATTAACTTCTCTGTTTTTCCCCTTTCAGGGGAAAAAGAAGGAGCATTCAAAGGGTGTGAACATAATAAATTGTTTCCTTCTTTTGAAGCAAGCTAGTGTTTGTTTTTTATTTTGTTTTTATTTTTTCGCCACTTGAAAAGGCAAGTTGAGATGATTTGATTCGGAAAGATTGGCTTAGAACTTTAACATGCATCTCAACTTGTTTTTCTAGGTGATGGAAAAAAGAAATAAATCTTGCTTAAACTGAAGAAAAATATTCATTGTGATCATGGCCTTTGAGTATTAGATTATTTTTGTTCCTAAAAAAAAAAAAAAAGACTAGTCTGTACATCCAGACTTCAGCCAAAAATGCATCAATATTTACCACCTATTAATTAATTAATTTACATTATTGTTATTTCATCAATTAAGAAAATGTTTTCCTTCCTGCCATTAGCATCATGTAGAGAAACCAAAAAAATCAGTGAATTTATGAGTGATCGAGGGAGAAACCATGTGTATCTGCAAGCAGAAAGCAAAAGATGTACAAACATTTAAACTTCATAGACACAATATTCTCCCTGGTGTGTTTCTCTCCCTTCGGTCTCTGTGTTTATTTTCATCACTCACATAAGCCTGGGAGGGAAAGAATAAAGGAAGAGCGGTGCACAGGAAAAACATGTCTTCCTTTTAAAGCGCTGCTCAAGCCAAAAATAAAAGTACAGTTTCTCACAGGAACTGCAATAGTAGCAAGTGTGTTTCTCACTTTAAATATCACCTGACAAAATGTGCTGTGGTCGTAGAGAAAAGAACAGTGAGGAAGGGGAATTGGAAGGAGAATGGAGAGTAAAAGGATGAAACTTGGAGAATTTAATTAAGCAAAAGGCTGAAGAGAAAAAAGTGCAACATTTTCTGTATGTCATGGTATGTTTGGTTTGTACTGTTTGCAGCAAGAAGGTTGCAACTGAGGCCTTTCTGCATGGGGTTTCCATGTTCTCTCTAGGGTCCAGGATGTACCTGTCTCTCACTCAATGATTCCTGGAGATAGGCCCCTTCTTCCTGTGACCCTGTACAGGATCAAGTACATATAGAGAGTAGGTGGATAAACATTAATGACACCTGTGATTATTAAAGGTCACACCTGTCACTTGATCAGAGCTTTAAAATGGATCTTAATGCAGAATCACTTTTAAATCATGTAGAAACTCTGCCACAAAAGTTTAAGCTTATTTAAATTCAGGGGGTATGTATGTTTTTATCTATTCTAACATGAATCACATCAAAAATCCTTTTAAAAAGCACCACTCTTAGATATTTTATAGTATCTATTCTGAATTTTCTGTTTAAAAAAAATAAGAGCAGCACTGTGGTGTTTGTATATTTATTTATCTTTTTGTCTTTTTATCGCCATGTACAGCAAAGCTTTTTACTATTTATCATTTCCAGATAACCTACAGGCAGTTTATTCAAGAGGAAGTTTATATTACTGCTACGTGATAAATAGTGTTTAAACAACATTAAAAAAAACATATTTTTAGTTTCACATGGTTTCTGCAAAACAACTCAGTTATTCTGTTGGTTTAAGAAGTGAAGAACTGCCTGATGTTTTACTTCAGTCTTGTATTTTTGTAGTATCACCCCGCCTCAGTCATCACAGCCAAATGGCACCCTTGTGTTCAAACGTAATAATGCAAGTAAACCAAAGTTATAATTTCTAGTCTGACTGCTTTTAGAAAAACGAATAACTTGGTGAGTGAAGTGAGTGTATTTTTTATTAGCACAGTCTAGTCAGGTTTTTTTTAAATATATATATATAAAAGAACCAGGACTTGAAATGTAATATGAATATGAAAACCTTTTTTTTCCACGTCATATCTCTTTAGTCACTGAACTGCATAGATGTACTAACACACTACCCCCTACTGCGTTACAGTCCCACACTGAGGCCTCCCCTCTGAAGTTCTTCCACTCCCCCTCCCTCCTCGGCTCTATTAGAAGTCGGTACGGTAGCGCTGTCCCCCATATTGAAGCCATTTTGTCAGGAAATGGTATAATTCCCTCATCTGGATCCCATTACAGCCAGTCTGGCTGCTATTCCTGTGATATCTTTACAGTGTAATTAAGGGCTTTGTGTTTCACAGCTAAGCACAAGTAGCTTTTCTTTCTCTGACTGTCTTGCAGCTTAAATCCATTGCCACTTCCCAAGAGACTCATTTTCACCACCAGCATAAATATATACATACCACCCAGCACAGAAAGTT
Source organism: Pachypanchax playfairii (assembly GCA_006937955.1). Lineage (NCBI taxonomy): Eukaryota > Metazoa > Chordata > Actinopteri > Cyprinodontiformes > Aplocheilidae > Pachypanchax > Pachypanchax playfairii. The sequence goes on along the minus strand of SSNP01000016.1, from coordinate 4,653,708 downwards.
TAGGTTCATTCGTATAGACTGCAGAGGTGACATAGTGAAGATTTCAAAGTTTTCTTCATTATGATAAAAAAAGAGATTTTCACAATAATTGCATTTGCTTTATGAGACTCACTTTAAATTCTCTGGTTTTACATGTGATTCCAAATTCTACGGTCTATTTTTTCGATTTTATCCCACATTTCCTTGTTGCCCCAGAATGATAAGAAGGAGCCTGTTTTAAAACAAGCGTCATGGAATCTAATTAAAATACCTCCCTGGCAGGACCCCCCCACCACTTCAGTTCTCTAAGAGGAAAAAAAAAACGCTTTGTAAAGCTGGGAGACTGGATGGTTTCAGCCTGTATGGGTGGTGGTGGTGGGGATGGGAGAGGCGGCAAATTTTATGGACATGACGCACACTGCACCAAAGAAGTCAGCTGCTTTCCAGGAGCCTAAACATGGACATTAAAGGTGGTTGTTCCAGATAACCAACATAAAATACACAAACGCGTACTAACACACAAGCTGAGCATATACACATCCTCTCTCTCAGTTCTGGCTGCGCTGTGATCTTGAAAGCCTGAGTCCGTGTCATTGGAAAATCAATATGGCTTGCTTTTTCATCCAATTAATTAGTTACTGCTGGATGGAGCTATGTGTGTGTGTTTATATCTTTGTGTGTATTGTACAGTATATTTCTGGGCCTACAATCTATACATGGATGATTTGAATCTTGTATGAGTATTTACCCTTGCCTTGTTGTCATGTTTCCACAATTACACAACAAAAGGCCAGTCTGCTTTCCCTCCAAACAACATAAACCTGCCATATTACGTTCCTGTGAACACTGGACAGCTTGGGATGATGTCACTAATACGGCTCCAAGCTTGCAGCATTTAACGACTCTGCGACAAACAATAGTGGTATAACCAGATTAGTCCAAAGCCCTATGTCCTGGATGCCCACTTCTGGCACATCCTCTGAGGATGAGTGTAATCCTTCAAGCCTTTATGCACCTGCCTGCTGACAACACAATGCAATGATATGCAACAAAACACAGTGCTGTACTAGACAACATATTAAATAAACATTTAGATAATTGACTGTTATCTTTCAAGCTACAGCAGACTGAAAAAATATGAAACAAAGTGCATTGGCTTAAAATTGTCTGGGAGATATTTGCAGTACATAATATATAAGTTAAATACTCAATCAGTAATATTTTTCCTAAAAAGTCAGACATACAAACTTTTCTGGATGTGTATAAGATGCTTGTCTTTGGTTTCCATCAGGGTATCAAAATAACTTATTTGTTTTAGTTTTGCCAAAACCATTTAACGTGTGTCAAGAACGGTTATATGCAAGACCTTAGAAAAGTAGGCTAAAAGATATTTGATGCAGAAATTCATCCATATTCTATCTCCACTTATTCCTATTCAGGGTCAAGGCAGTTAGTGTCTATCTCTACTGGTCATTGGATAAAAAGCAGGTCACATCCTGGTAAGGTCGTCCATTACAGAATCATATAAAGAGGGACCATTATTTACACATTCCTTGGGCCGATTTATAATCACCAATTGTTTTACAATGAATGCTTTTGGTTTGTGTGTGAAATCCAGCAAAAACCCAACCATACATCACCAGAACTTGAAGCAAAACTGCTCAGCTTTACTTGATGCGAGGCAACAGTACTAACATCTGAGCCACTCTGAAGAATGTAGATAAAAAAAAAAATCTGGAATGATTATGAATGGACAGTGCTTGCAAGTTTGGCACAAAAAATCTAAGAAATTTAACAGTAGATCTCTTGGCAAAGTTTAATAGTTAAAAGACTATTTCCAAACACAAAGTGTGAAGAGAATTCGGAATAAACAGCAAAAGAAAACCAACTATTAAATCTCTCCCAACAAAAATACTTTTATTTGCCCTGGACCAAAAAAATGGGCTTTGGAGATGAAAACTTTCTCTAACTCCAGAGAAAAGTATAAAAGTAGCAAAGTCAGGGATGCACCTGTCATACCTGGTACAACCCACACAACCTTGTCTTCTTATATGTGCAAGAATTTATTAAGATAAATTAATAATTTAAAAGCATATACTAATGTTATTAAAACAATGGCTAAATCTGGTACAAATAAATATAAGAATATATCATTTTGTGAATTATCCAATCACATTTAATGATCTTCTGAGAGCTTCTGAATATGTTTTCTCTTCCGGTTCTTTCCAGCTAGTAATAAAGCTAATATACATTTTAAATCAGTTCCACTACTGTCCAGAATGATTAGATTTGGCAGCTCCAGAGTGTATGAAATTAATTTCTAAATACTTCAAAACTTAGAGCTTGCACTTGCAAAACAGGGTGAACATAGCAAGAGAATTAAATAAAATCCAAATATATATTTTTTTACATTCCTGTGAAAAGACAGCTGTTAAAAGAAGATTGAATTCCTTGTAAAATATAATTAACTTTACATGATAGGATCACTGGAAGTTTCAAGTCCATTTGAGCAAAGAATTAATTATGCCACTGTGTTCAGAATATAATTGTTATTGGAATATGGGCACAGCCAGGGTAGGGGACATTGAGTTTTGTATTTTATGGTCATTTACTTTATTCCTTTATTCTTTAAACTCAGTGTTTAAAAACAACTTGAGAGAATTTCATAGATCAGATCAAACGTTCACTAAGATGCATGTTAGAGCTGAATTTTCCCAAGTCTTAAAAGATAAAATAACCAAATTAGATTTTAGGAAACAATCAATTTTCATAGTGTTATCACTTTCTATTTTAAAGCTCCCTTCAGTTAGCATTGGTTCCACTTACATTAACAAATGACCAATTTAATGTTTCTTTACTTTATGATATTTGCATCTCCTAACTGCATTAGGAGCTCCTTATCCCTGCTGTTCTATCAGATTACCATTGAACCATTCATTCATTACCAGTCAGTCCTGGTCTACGTCTGAAATTGTTTATGTAGTCTTCAGAGCACATGTTCTTTGAATTGGTTTGTTTGGCTGTGAGTTGCTATAGCTACTAGATTAGCTTCTTTACTGACAGTCATTAGCTCCATCTGTCAATAAAGGATTCCATTTTTATTGTGCCATCCCTCCAGGCAAATATTTGAAAACTGTGCTACTGAGCTCAATACTGATTGTGGAAGGGGTCTGGGTGGAATGTGTTCCTGGCTCATGTTACTGTAGCCTGTGCTACCAAATAACATGGTAGAGTAAGAAAATCAATGGAAACCTGGGTATATAGAACAGTGTGTAATGGTATCTATTACCAGTCCCTGTACTGGTTTAGTTTCTTTTCCATCTGGATGGTGAAAGAATGTGATATTCAGTAAAATGTCTGTATTTGAAAACACCTTTTACATAAATGGCATGTAGCAAGATGCTACTACTCTCTGGATTGTATTCACTCACCCGCGATAATTGTATTTAACAAATTCCAGCTTGCACTAAGTGGAAGGAGACAAAAACCTTTTTTCTCCTTACAGCCCTACTATATACAGTGTTATTCTGTGTTCTTGAGATGTTGGACCCATGAACATTAAAATTAGCATGAGAGAGACATAGAGTTGCTCTGCGTTCCATCGGGACCTCTTAAACAATTACACACCTTATGGTTAAAGTGATCTTTGTTCGTCAAGCACACCCAGGGAGGGTAGGAATGGTCTTGAATGTCCTGCATTTGTACACATCCTGTCTAATCATGTCTTTTGTAACCTTTTCTAACCACATAAGAATTCCCAGCTGCTTTCTAAAGGTATTTGAAAATATCTTGCATAAATGTGTTGAAACGCCTCCACATATTTCTGTTTTAGACTTTCATAAAAACTGGGTTCCAGTTCACACTGCTTACTGCATATAAATTATCTGCATTATTTATTTGTTAATAATATTATCATTGCTATTATTTGTTGTTGTTTTTTTATATATTTGTCCAAAGTCTGCAAAGTTGTGAATGTCAGACGTTTCATTTACAGCTTCTTTCACCTTGCAATTTCAACTATTTAGCTTAATGATGTTCATTAGAAGCCAGCCTATGTGTTGTACCTGAATGCTGCTCTTAATTACACCTTTAATGGACTCGGTGTTCCTGTGGATTTGTCTCTCTCTGCAACCTTCACCACCTTAATTGAAACTCCCCCACTGTCATCAGAGGGAATGTCTCAATTAACCTCTCCCAGTGGCTGTGACTGGTCAATCCCACTTCCTTTCCAACCACCACCACTAGCCCCTAGGGTTTGAGTATCTAAGCAAACACAGTCATAGTTTAGAAAGTGTGCATCCCTGTTGGAGTCACTAGTTTTTTGTATTTTTGCTGTAACCAGTCAGAAAAAAGTAAATGTGCATGGTCAAAGTAAGTTGGACTCTTATTAAAGCAACATTCACAAATGTTGAGTTCAAGACATTTTCAGTTCACTTTGTATCTTCCCCTTCCTTCCCCTCCTCTCCCGTTATATGCAGCAAAGTTTGATTTGCCTGCAGTTCCTCAGATTGAATAAAACCAATTGTCCCTTAGGGGGAGATTGACGGAGAAGCAGAGTAAAAGGAAAAAGGGAAGAAAATTAGACAGAGAGACGGACGGCTAAGCAATGGAAAAGTGGAATCTGACAAGCGGAATAGACATGAGTCAGTCTCCCATCCTATCAAACTATTCTATTTTCAGAGAACAAAAGAGAAAAAGTAAAAAAAAAGAGGGAGAAGCCTTTTGAGTGACGTAAAGTGTTCCCTCACAGTTATCTCATTCTTTCCCTTCCGTTTGTCTCCACTTTCTTGTCCTCTGTTCCTTGTTCTCTGGTCTTCACACTTTTCCTTCTGTCCATCATGCTAGATTAGCTTGCTATCAGTTGAGAGCTGTAACATTTGTCCCTTGTGGCTTCTCAGGCAAAGCAGGCACACAAACTTCACAATACAAATTGCACATATGGAACACACACATCCTCACACACAAGCTGGCTGGTTGCCTGAAAGGCTGCAACTGTGCCCTCACCAAAGCCAGTACAGAGTAAAAGAAAAAAAACAGACTCTTGCAGCCTCCTCTGAAGCTGTTCCACAGTAAACGTACACCTGCAAGGAGTACGCCTGGAAGGATAATGACTGAGAAAAATGTGTGCGGATGTGTGGGTTTTGTCCTTCACTTTTTCCACTGTTCTCCCTTGAAAAAAAATGTTGTTCCCAATGTTAATTTTAAAGTAAAGTTGTTAAAGAGCCCATTTTTTAGCTGGCCGTCATTGCCATCAAAGTCAAAAAATGTCTTTCTCTCTTACTTTACATTGTTGATGTATTGCTCACTTGTCTATCTTTTTCCATTTTGTTCTTATCTCTTTCAAACCTCCCTCACAGGGAGGTGAATTTTCTCCTATTTGACATTTGACAGTTGATTGGTTGGAAATGGAGACATGCAAAGATGACGCTGATCCTTTTTATCTCTTAGACATATGACTAGGTCATGTTTACTTCAGATAGTGTGTTTGTATCTCTCTCTCTCTGTATAAATATTATATATTATATTAGAAATGTATACATGTGTATGTTTTGTAACTGTTCTCAAACAACAATTGTTAGTTTTTAAAGAGACCATTCCATACAAATTTCAGGACTTTGTGGTTATTTCTTAAGTATTAACCAGGAATATGAAACATTTTATAACACTTATTAACAGACCTTTCAATCTGTCTGCATTAAAATTCAGCTGGTTCTGTTGGGCTTCAGCAGCAGCTCGTTCCTATTCATTATTCGAATTTGCTGGACTCAGATTGGCTAACAAACTAGCCTATGAGAGCAAGGTATACTGTTTCCTCTAAGTACCCTTTGAAATTCAAAAGATAAATATATAAATATATTAAAATCATACACACAAGAAACAAATTGTTTCATCTCTAAAACTAGAAATAGTGTCTGTTTTTAATAAGGACCACTCCCTTTATAGGTTTAATGTTTAATTTTGGGATTTGTGTGTCTACATGGGATGTTGCCATCAGCATAGGAGCTTGACCAGATATTAGCTGAGGTGCTTCCTGATAGTGCAGAGAGAGAAAAAAGAGCTATCAGGGAGAGTTATTTGAGCGTGCTGTCTCGGCAGTGGATGTGGGCCGGCTATCTGGAGGACATCTCAGTGATCTATGAAGGAGACAGTTCGACCTGGGAAAGCCAATTTTCAACCATTTTTCACAATGCTGAGCTACAAGACAAATGTGATGCAGGGTGACACTCTCTAGAGGAGTTGAAGGAACTTTTTGGATCAGAAGAGAGAGAGATCGGTGCATATCTGGTTAATCTTTGGCACCTTCTGACTCACCCAGATAGATGGGCTGCTATGAAAAGAGTCATGACGAGACAGAGATAAATGCATGGAGAGCAAATAATTGCTATTGATGTTTAAGATTGGCCTGTCTGTTCAGGGAACCAGGGAAGGCAACATTCAAATGCCAATCTGAAATGTTAGACAGCAGATTGCTTTTCAGTGTATGATGCTCCTAATTGAGGAAGCCTTTAAAGCAGAACTAAGTAAGTTTTGCTCTCGCTCTCCCCCTACTGGTCCCCTGTGAAAGCTCACTGTCGTAACGTTCCCCCGCCGCCGCCGCAGA